>CM042168.1:47320553-47385553 GCA_023376005.1 Doryteuthis pealeii
GATCAGGGGATTTTAAAAAATTTTTCAATGCAGACAGCAGTATTGTGTGCTTATTATATGAACTATTGTTATTTATCTTGCCATTAAAAGCAAAATTTGTTATTAAAGTGAACAAGCAAGAATATGCCCCTCCGGTCGTAAGTATTTCAGTTTTAACATTATGGAGAATAGAACAATAATATCAGAGATCAATTACACCAAGTAATTATAGACCATATTACCTTTAGGCACCCCTTTTTGATCTCGATTAAGAAAGGACATGTTACACCAAGTAATTATGGACCATATTACCTTTAGGCACCCCTTTTTGATCTCGATTAAGAAGGACATGTTACACCAAGTAATTATGGACCATATTACCTTTAGGCACCCCTTTTTGATCTCGATTAAGAAAGGATAGGTTTTTCATTTACACCGTCAATATCCTGTTGTTTGTTAGGGGTTAGGGTTAAGGTTAGGGTTAGGGGTTAGTTTTATAATTTTTTTTAAAATCTAAAAATCGTCTGTTAAAAAAAACCGGATATTGACGGTGTAAATGAAAAACCTGTCCTTTCTTAATTGAGATCAAAAAGGGGTGCCTAAAGGTCATATGGTCCGATTATTCTATAGAAGTGAATGTATTAAAGTATCCTTTTAACTTTTTAATGCTATAAACCAACTTTGATAAAATTTTAGTGTAAAAAAAAAAACTTGTTTTATTCTCTCGATATTTACACTTTAATTTGCTATTTTTATTTATGTATTTTTTTTTTCATTTAATTTTACTCGGTATGTATTTACTTACAATATAATTATCTATTAAACCTGGTTTTGTTAAAACCTCTATGCAAATTGACCACGCTGTATATTATGTAAACCTTTATATCTTAGTGATAGATAAGACACATTGTAGGACTTTAGACATACTAATAACATGGGCAGTTTTAGGGCAAATCTAACTTAGATTTTCATTGAGACATCGTCGATAAAATAAGATTTATTCTATGTATTGATGAATTTGACTATAAATTAAATACTCGTTGATTAACTTCCTTAATTCTTGAAATGACTGTGACGTAAGCAGTGACATAGTTTTGGTTACAGAAAATAGAGACCGAATCTCCATTATTAACAGATGTATGTAAATGCAAACTTGAAAAATCATTAAACATTCTAATTAGAAGCAGACATTTTTTTTTTTTTTTCAAACGTATTAAATTTCACGTTTTCTGGTGTTCACCATTTTCCAGTTACATTCATGTCATCCGATCAATCATTGCTATGGTTGCCGCTCGATTGTGTGAATGAAGGGCTGAATGCTTTTTAAAGAAAATGTTCAGACTGTATTTTTTTTTTTTTGTGTGCTAATCGCCAGTTCATTTTACAATCCTCCATCAAAGAGGGATAATTCTTCCAACCCATGTTCTTAACCCTTTCAGTCTGCTAAGGGTTGACATATCGCAAAATCCAACCAACCAACCAACCAACCAACCAACCAACCAGACTGTCTTCTTCTTTCTCATTGTTGGACTTAAATCCAAATTCAACTGGTATTTTCAGTGTGACTTGACAGTTAATTAACAGGTATTTGCCTCATACCCCACTTGTATGGGCTGGGCACAAGGCCTCGTTTTAACGTGGGCCCACCCACAAGCCGAAGCTCATGGGTGCGAAAGAACAAAAATTGCGTCGATCCCTTCGGCATTGCCCCTCAAGTGGGCGCCTCAGGCGCTGGGCAATAAACCCAGCCCTGCCCCTTTAAGTCAAGGGAGCAGGTATTGCCTGGGGGGATAAGCCCCTGGGATCGACACTATTAACTTGTAACCACAGTCCAGGGCCGAAGCCACTGGACCCCCACCTCGAGGGGCGGGTGTACATTCATAATATGACAGTTAATTAACAGTTTGGAACATATATAATATGCAAGTTACTTGTTTGTCTTTTTTACCAAATATTCAGTGTTAGTGAATCCATGGGTGCACTAATGAATCAGAAGGACATAGTGTTGGTTTCAAACTAATACCTACTAATTCTTATTGTGAGAAGTGATTTTATCTAGAAATGTTTAAAATAGTTATTTTAGGTAAGTTTACTAAAAACATTCATATGTGCATTGTTCATGTGAGTTACTTGTTTGTCTTTTCTTACCAAATATTCAGTGTTAGTGAATCCATGGGTGCACTAATGCATCAGAAGGACATAGTGTTGGTTTCAAACTAATACCCACAATTCTTATAGCACCTTGTCCTTCCCAAAGACATCAGTGTCATGAGCAGGTGAGAAATCCAGCTACTGTCCCTATCAATCATCACCCCCCGGAGGTCCAATGTGCAGCATCCAGAATCCTCACAGAACTGATTGATATAGGTTTTTGTTGGTTTGTCTACACTGATGGATCCATGTGTAGGTGCCCACAGGAAAACATCACTTATGAGTTCATCCTTACTTCTCCAGCAGTGTCCAGTAAGTCTTGTTCGTCTTACTTGGATGGCAAGTAGCCGTACAGATGCTTTGTTATGGGGTCCTGCTTCCAAGATTTGTTCAAGACAGCATCCTTGTGTAGCTCTCACATTTTTTTTTCTCTAAGCGCTTCATTAGAGTCTAAGTGGTGCAGTCGTATAGTAGCACTGACATGAGCATTTCAGAATTCAAGGTCAAAAGGAACAACCCTATTACACAATACACGATCCACCGGTGGAGAATGTGTTTCACTATCCGCAATGACCCCTTTGATCAATTTTGAAAAAAAACCTCTTGGCCCTTGGTAAAGAAAGCCTGATTTAGTGAAATGATTTGTTGATCCAGGGGAGGGGCAATTGACCTCTAAAGCAGCACCCCCCCCCCACCACCAACAGATAAGACCTGCTTTAAAAAAAAAATGTGTCAGTGTGCTTGATATGACTTGCTGCCCTGGGGAGGTTTCTGAGGATTGAATATGTCGCCGCCCCTCACCCTGCTTTAGCCGACACCCCTGCATCCAGATTTATCAAAACATTGTAAAATGAACAGTTCATATGACAAACTTTCTCAGGCTTGTCACAATTGCAGTTCTGAATGTGACAGGATATTATCAAGGCTTAGGTCACTTGAAGAGTAAGTGTCAGGTTATCTTGCTTACCCTGCTTCCTAATATACACAAAAAAAAAAAAAATCCTCTTCAGTCAGCTACCTAACTGCCCAGTGTACAAGATTTTTTTTTTCTGTAGGGGGTGCTCCCAACCCCACCCTCAGACATTGCCTTGCCTCTAAGTCTGGCTTGGCGGTAGTCAGACAACTTGGATATATATATATATATATATATATATATATATATATGTGTGTGTGTGTGTGTGTTTGTGTGTATGTGTGTGTATGTGTGTATATATAAATGTATATGTGTGTATATATATATACACATATATATATGTATATATATATATATATATATATATATATATATATATATATATACATATATATATATATAAAATATATGAGGAGTGAAGGATTTGAATAAATCGGACAAAATATGGTTGAGAATATATATATACACATATATATATGTATATATGTATATATGTATATGTATATATATATATATATATATATATATATATATATGCATGCATATATATATATGTATATATATACATATATATATACATACATATACATATGTATATATATACATATATATATATACATATATATATGTGTGTATATATATACATATATACATACATATATACATATACATATGTGTGTATATATATACATATATATATGTATATATATACATATATATATATATATGTGTGTATATATATACATTATATATATGCATATATATACATATATATATATACATATATATATGTATATACATACATACATATTTGTATATACATATATATATATATATATATATATATATATATATATTCCCTACAGTCATCATTTTGTCTAAAGTCCATTGCAATTTTCCTGTCAGATAAAATTGCCCAGGAAGTAGATTCTTTTCATATTTGTTGGTTGAAATTTTTAAAATAAAATGAAATTTTGCTTTGAAATTTACTTATCTTATCTTTAAATATCTATTTACTTGAGTGAAGAAAAAAATGTCTTAATCATCAGATGATTTGAAAATATAGAACATACTTCATCTCATAAATTGCCCCCGGGTTTTTTTATGCGTCAAGTAAATAGAAGAGACATTTTCCGCTTCAAAATTTGCTTTTGTGACCTGGATAATGAAATTTTCAAACTTTACGGATTACATTCCTTGTCACTCATTTCTCCTATTTGATGTTAGGTGTTACGATCCTTTCTTGAAGTAGAAAGATGTAGTATCAGTCTTGATCCTTGTCCGCTGATCCATCCTGAGTTGTATAATCCTCCTATTTGATGTTAGGTGTTATGATCCGTGTAGACATTTTAGGGCTGTAGTTGAAAGTAGTTTTATAGTGGAGATCCCTTGTGGCATAAAATTTGATCCTTTCTTGAAGTAGAAAGATGTAGTATCAGTTTTAATCCTTGTCCGCTGATCCATCCTGAGTTGTATAATCCTCCTATTTGATGTTAGGTGTTATGATCCTTGAAGTAGAAAGATGTTGATCCATCCTGAGTTGTATAATCCTATTGATGTTAGAAGGGCTGTTTGAAAGTAGTTTTACAGTGGAGATCCCTTGTGGTATAAAGTTTGATCCTTTCTTGAAGTAGAAAGATGTAGTATCAGTTTTAATCCTTGTCCGCTGATCCATCCTGAGTTGTATAATCCTCCTATTTGATGTTAGGTGTTACGATCCGTGTAGAGATTTTAGGGCTGTAGTTGAAAGTAGCTTTACAGTGGAGATCCCTTGTGGTATAAAATTTGATCCTTTCTTGAAGTAGAAAGATGTTATATCAGTTTTAATCCTTGTCCGCTGATCCATCCTGAGTTGTATAATCCTCCTATTTGATGTTAGGTGTTACGATCCGTGTACAGATTTTAGGGTTGTATACAGGGTGATTGAAAAGTAACTCCTTATTTTAAACTATTTATAATTTTTTTATATGCAGTTACATTTTTCTCAATTCTTTAAAAACAAGAAAATATTCATTCTTTGTAAAATAAGCCACTCTGCCTACTTTTACTTTTACTTTTACTATTCTTCTTCAAGTTTGTTTTATGGCATATCAACCTCAGTGGGTCATTTAATGCCGACAAAGTTTTGAAATGAAATTCATTCTTAATGGATACTCAATTTTCTTATAAACTCACGTTTTTCTATTTAACCTATAGATGGGACTCTAACAGGTACCACCCCTCCGGATCAGAGTGGACCTGGGAGTAATGGTGATGAAGGAGTGCTCCACATTCTCCAAACTTCCAGAACTAGAACCTCACCATCAGATAGAGTTTAACATCATTCCTAGGACATAAAGACCCTCAGCCTCCGCCTTCTGATAAAAAGGGTTGGGTCCTGGCATAAGAACATAGGATTGGGACAATCATATAGGTGCAAGGGCTTGACATGACCAGCCAATTGATCAGAGGAGGCCTCTCCGACCGCCTGTTGTAAGTAAGTAAGGACCAAAGTGGAGTGTTTGCATGTCATGGACTGCTCATCCACCAGGATTCCGTCCTTAAATGTCAAAGGTCGCCATTGGGGGGCGGGGTTCTTACCCTTCTGTAGAGATACAGTTTGTGTATTCTAAAGCCCCAGCTGACAGGGTTGAGCCCTTGTTGAGTTATTCAATACCAAAGAACTGTCTTTCATTTTAAGCAATTGTATATATTTACCGACTCCTCCGCACGAGCAGGATATGACACAACGTCAATTTCTTAAGCGGAGTTTAACAGGTTTGAATTCAGAGTTTTCCTTCTCCTAGACCGGTTGCCTAACCAAGGTTAAAGAGCCCAGTCTGCCCTACTATTTACCCATAGCTGGAGGGAGAGTAGAATTCATACCTTTCCCAATGGTATTAGCGCTAAGTGAAATGCAATTACCACATCCAGGATTTGAACTCGGGGCGACGAGTCCATTTCCTATGACTTTAACCATTACACCACGCGCTTTCTAAAGCAATTCTAAGCAATTATATGGTTTCAAATAACTATTCATAATTAATAATATAATGATCTTGATATTTGATAATATATAATTATCTTATTTTATTAACATATAATCAGTTTATGTAATAATATATAATCATTTTATTTCATTAATATATAATTAGTATATTTATCAATATGTAATCATAGTTAAACTTTCTTTGGTATAAAATAATCCAACAAGGAGTAATATAGATTAAAAACCAACTGACTAGTAAATTATTAGTATTAACTAATAATTTGAAAGTTGTTTGGCTGGTTAGTTAGTTTTTAACCTCTTGTTGGGTTATTTTATACTAAAGACAGTTTAACTATTAGATAGGAATATTTGAAACTATATAACTGTGCAAATCATAAAAGGTAAAATCCTTGGTTATTTCCTATAAGTCTAACATAAACAAAGAGGAATCACTATTGATTGATAAATTATTTATTTTCCCACTAAACTAACCCTAAATGCTATCCCTAACCCAAACCCTAAACCCTAACCTTAACCCTAACCCTTAACCCTAACCCTAACTCCGTCTTCTTTTTTCCTAGTAGATCAATAAATGAATAAATGATTTGTCAGTCAAGAGTGGTCTCCCTTTGTTGGAAATAGCCAAATCCTTGCATTGTTTATTTGTTCCTTGAAAAACACGGGGAGAATTATGAGAGGAATAAGATAATCATTTTATTGATTCTCATGGTTGCAGGTCCATTCGGCGATGATGAATACGTGCAAATGAACAGCTTTCAATATCAGCGATTAAATAGTTAACTAACCACGTATTTGAGCTGTTGATTGACTGGGTCTAATCCATATGACCTTGCTTAGTCTATAAGTTTAAGTGGCAGTTTCCAGCACACCTTATATACTAAAAAAGGAGCACCTCACGTGGTGCAACGGTTAGCAAACTAGATTTGCGGACCATTGTTAGTGAGTTCAATTCTCATTGTTGGGTTATCTTATACCAAAGACAGTTTAACTATTAGATAAGAATATTTGAAACTATATAAATATGTTGTATAGCCATCGTCGTATATATTCAACATCAGGTATATAATCAAGAGAGACTCAGAGATAGATAGATAGAGAGAGAGAGAGAGAGAAGAGAGAGAGAGAGAGAGAGATACAGAGTTGAGACTTATTTCTTTGTTACTTCTTCCTTTACGGCTATAATCCTCATCTTCTCATATTCTTCTTCTTTGGCCGGTCGTCATCTTGTCTAGTCTCTTCTAAGTTCTTCTAAGGGATTCTTCTGGCCTAACTCTTTTTGATTATTTGATATCAAACAGTTTACCTATGATTACCTATTGTTGTGGTGAGCCAGAAGTTAATGCCTTGAAAGCAGAAATAAAATGACGAAAATAAGAAGTGTGCACATAGGATCAGCGCAGGTAGAAATAAAAAAATAAAAATATTAAAAATGATAATTTTCAACCAATCAGAAGTGTTTGCACCTAAAAAAAAGAAGTTTTTCAAAAAAAGACCAATTTTGATCCTAGGGAAATGCCTTGAAAGCAGAAATAAAATGACGAAAATAAGAAGTGTGCACATAGGATCAGCGCAGGTAGAAAGAAAAAAAGAAAAATATTAAAAATGATAATTTTCAACCAATCAGAAGTGTTTACGTCTAAAAAAAGAAGTTTTTAAAAAAAGATCAATTTCGATCCTAGGGAGTCCTATAAAAGCAATGGTTTTCGAAAAACAGTTCAGAAGACAAACTTATGCCTAAATATTCCAAGTTGCTCGACTCAGAAATATTTGCCTACCACTGAAGATATTACAAGCTATATCTTTCTCTCTCTACAAGTTACTTCACTGCTGATATATAGAGCATTACCCTTTCTTTTCTCTATTGAAGGTAACTCAACACTTTCCTTTTCTAATTACATGAACTTTTAAAAAAGCATATTCTGCAGGACTTTGATCAGTATTTTTGACTACTGTAATCTATTTGTTTTAATACACATATTACTTATTGAATTTATGAGTTATTTGTTTTTTTGTCTTAATATATGTGACCTTATGGTGTGATTGTTGTAATTACCAATATATATATATATTAAAAAATTTTTTTTTTTAAAGTGGACTCTCCCGTTGATTTTTCAACGTATGAGGGTTCATACATACAATATATATATATATATATGGAGGCACGTGGGCTAGTGGTTAGAGTCATGGAAAATGGACTCGTCGGTTTGAGTTCAATTCCTAGACGAAGCTGTTGGCATTTCACATAGCACTAATACCCTTGGGAAAGGTATGAATCCATATATTCTCCCTCCAGCTATGGGTTAAATAGTAGGGCAGACTGGGCTCTTCAGCCTTGGGTAGGTAACCAGTCTAGGAGAGGGATAACTCTGAATTCAAAATTCCTGAGGTCAGTCGTTGATTGGATTTGTGGCAACCCTTGATGCACCAATTCTTTCCTATCGACTGTGCCAAAAAGTGTGGATGGTCCAACACAAGCCGTCACCACTATAAACAAATCCCTGTGTGGATGTTCATTGTATATACATATATATATATATATATATATATATATATATGTGAGAATGGGAAATGAATCCAACAATATGAGGAAAAAATGAGTAAAGAAAAGAAATGTAGATGGATAAAAATGAATTTTATCAATATCACTTTTAATCAATATCACTTACACATGTGTTTCAGTCTGTTTATCAAAATGTATACGGATTTACGTTATTATTATTATTAAAATAATCAGATGGAGCTGAAATGATGATGATAATAATAATAGGAAAAATGCATAAAATGTTCCGCGCACAGATTTTGCCGACCTTCATCAGAGTGGTATTTTTATTTTTATTTTTCCTATTATTATTATCATCATCATTTTTCCTATTATTATTATCATCATCATTTCAACTCCATCTGATTATTTTAATAATAATAATAACGTAAATCCGTATACATTTTGATAAACAGACCGAAACACATGTGTAAGTGATATCGATTAAAAGTGATATCGATAAAATTCATTTTTATCCCTCTACATTTCTTTTCTTTACTCATTTTTTCCTCATATATATATATATATATATATATATATATATCCACTCATTACAACCACCATATTGTTAAATAAACCAATTATTATTGCACCTTGATATTGAGTTGCAACCAGTGATGACACTTTAGTTGAGTGGGCTCAGTGTGCGTGTAGTCGCCCCCCCATGACTTGCACGTTGGTTGGGTAAATTGTGACTTATTTTCACCATCATTTCATATGATTTAAATTCCTCCCCGTTCAACCTCCGCCCTGTCGGCTGGGGTGTTAGAATGCACTGACTGCACCTCTGCAGAGGGGTAAGATTCCCCCAATGGGGCCACCTGTTGGCCGTGGGTGGCGACCCGTGATGCTTAAGGATAGAGCCCAGGTGGATGAACAGTTCGTGACTTGGAATACTCCACTTTGGCCCTATCTTGGGCTAGACAGGCGGTTGGAGAGGCCCCCTCCGATCAATCAGCTGGTCACGTCAAGCCCTAGCACCTATATGATTTTCCCAACCCTATGGAGGTTTGGGGAATGTGGAGCACCCCTTCATCACCATTGCACCCTGGTCCACTCTGACCCGGGGTGGTAGTACCTGTTAGGGTCCCATCTATGGGTTAAATAGAAAAATGTATTTATAAAAAAATTGTATTATCCATTAAGAATTGATTTGTTTCAAAACTTTATCGGCATTAAATGACCCACTGAGGTTGATATGCCGTAAAACAAAACAAACCAAACTTTTGGTACCTCACCCTGCATGACTTGCACGTTGGTTGGGTAAATTGCAACTTATTTTCACCATCATTTCATATGATTTAAATTCCTCCCCCATTCAACGACCAACCCCGCTGCCAACCAAGGACCTTGTGCTTGACAATAACTGTTCTAAATATATCAGTAAGTGATATGGTAGGGCAGTGCACTCATAGGATTTGGGGGGTGGTAGACCGGAAAAAGGAACTCCCTATTTTAAAATTATCTTTGGCATCAACCAATCTGCACACAACAAATATTTTTGCAAGTTGCGATTGGTAGTGAGCTGCGATGATGGTGTTTTTGTAAGTTTGCAGTCTCTTGGTGAATGTGTAGTTATCAATTACGACAAAATGAAGAAAATAACACACACACACACACACACATATATATATATATATATATATATATTATTATAATGGAGATTGTGTGTTTTTCTGTCTGTAACCGAAACTATATTACTACTCAAGTCACAATTCCCTTAGTTATTTACATCACATTCTCCATGATTTTATTTTTTATCTAAATCTCAATTATTAATAAAATTGTCTGACATTATTAATACTGTTACCTATGTCTACGTACTGACAACATGCAATTATATTTATATATACAACAAAATACCGGTTTACAGTGTAAATGGGAAGGCTAATTTGCATATTAATATTAAAAAATCGAATTTAATAAATATGTGCTTAGTATTATTGATTTCTAACTGTTTAGTTTTATTTTAATGAATATAAGCAAAAATCTCTTCAATGAATCTTAAATGAAATCCATTAACAAGATAAAAATAAATTTTATTCTTTACTTCCTCTTATAACTAAATACTTAAATTAGAAAAAATAACAATGAAAGACGAGAGTGATGGAAGAGTAAGTTTCAGTTGTTCCATTTTTTATTATACTCACTCTGTTTCAAATCTTTTATTATACTCCCTCTGTTTCAAATCTTTTTATCTGTATTCTTATTTAGTTTCATTAGCCTTTCTAATTTAATACAATATTTTATTACATTAAAACTTAAATACTTGCACCCGGAGGGTGCATATATTTGCTAGTATATATTATTTCCATTAATTAAAATTTAATAAAAATAAGACACACACACACGCACATACATGCACTTCATATTGTATAAATGGGATGCCGACGTAAAATAAAAATTAAATTTTCCATTCATTAAAATCAGTTTCCAAGAATTTTCGGGAAAAATTATGTCACATAATTTAAAATTAAGACGACGATGTTAGTCAGCATTTTTAAGTATGTCCTTTTTCAAGTATGTCTTTTTTTCCTCCTATTTGAAGATTAACAAAATCAGCCACACACCAAAAGCAGAGGCTCGCAGACTTTTTGTTTTCATTAATAATTTATTTTTTCCTTAAACCAATGAAAGCCCTGATGAAGGCTTGTTAAAACAGACCGAAACACTGAAGGGTAGGCTTATTAACTCTTAATATCCTGTTGAGATTCTAATTCTAATACCCCACTGACAGGGCGCTTAAGACATTTGTTTCATTCATTCATGTTGGGTACTCAATTTTCTTCTTTTTGGGGGTTAGCTCAGTCGGTAGAGCGTTCGGCTAGAAACCACAAGGTTCCTAGTTCGATACCGGTCCTCGCCAACTCAGCGTTATGAGTAGCACAGGGATCTGTGCGGTAAAGTAAGGAGCTGATGGTAGGTGTCGCGCTCCACCTCAGATGCCCAAAAACAATCTCCTTGGTCTAGCGCTATTGAAAAGGGGATAGATTCCCTTGCTGACTGGCTGATACCGACTTTAGGCCGACCCGACGACTTTACTTTTACACATGTTTTTAAAACTCATTTTTAATCTATTTAACTCCAAACATCCTGTTGAGAAGTTTCCAAGTCCAGAGTCCCATTCCTATAAGGATTTATCAAAAAATGGCTAAAAATGGCCTTTCTATTTAAAGTTACCAGAGTTATTTCCATTAAATCAAAAACTTCTAAATGTTTAATATTACATTTAAACAAAGGCTATCATTTGGGGTAGATTAGGAAAGTGAATGGGACTTCCGGCCGGGTGGAATGAGGTGTTATAGGACACTAAGAATTAAACATCATTTGTTAATGTTTTTTCAATTTTTACAATATTGCATATATATATATATATATATATATATATATATAGATATATATATATATATATATATATATATATATATATATATAGATATATTGGTAATTTTTCCGAGATGAAATAAGGAAAATAAAGTGCTCAATTACAAATGTAAGAGCTTTATTTATTAAATATAACTGTTTATACTTGCTCAAAATTATATATATATAATAAATATATAGAGAGTAAACTACAGACACGTGTTTCGAGGTATCACCTCTCATCAGTGCAGTTATACAATTTTTAGCAGTTACCTCTGGCCGGGTTCGAGACCCAAACGAATTTACGCTCGCCAAACCTCTTACCCATATGGCCACAATCAGCTGCCATAAATAATATATATATATATATATATATATATATATGTGTGTGTTTGTGTGTGTGTGTGTGTGTGTGTGAAGTCATATTGTAGATGATAATCTTAAATCATAGATATTACCCTCCTGTCGTAGCAGACGTTACGGATGGATGAAAAACAATGAAACATACAGGTAACGTCCCATTGTTTATTGGTTGATTGAAGTCCTTTTAAATCATCACAATAAACAAAAAGAATCAACAGAAAGAAAGAAAGAAAGAAAGAAAGAATCAACAGAAAGAAAGAAAGAAAGAATCAACAGAAAGAAAGAAAGAAAGAAAGAAAGAAAATAATCGCTTCTGGTTACCTTGACAACAAAATTTCTCATTATTTTGTAGTGAGACTAGATTGCATGACTGATAAACATGTGTACACTAGCAGTCAATACAAGAAAACAATTTATTCAAATCTACCATAACACTACTCTCTTCTTTCTTTCTTTCTTCTTCATCCACACTACACTCTTTCTTTCTTTCTTTCTGTCTTTCTTTCTTTCATTCTTTCTTTTTTTCATTCTTTCTTTCTTTCTTCTCAACCAATAATACTCTCTTCTTTCTTTCTTTCTTTCTTCTTTATCCACACTACACTCTTTCTTTCTTTCTTTCTTTCTTTCTGTCTTTCTTTTTTTCATTCTTTCTTTCTTTCTTCTCAACCAACAATACTCTCTTATTTATTTATTTCTTTCTTCTTCATCTACACTACACTCATTCTTTCTTTCTTTCTTTCTTCTTTCTTCTTTCTTCTTTCTTTCATTCTTTCTTCTCAACCAACAATACTCTCTTCTTTTTTCTTTCTTTCTTCTTTATCCACACTACTTTCTTTCTTTCTTTCTTTCTTCTTTCTTCTTTCTTCTTTCTTTTCATTCTTTCTTCTCAACCAACAATACTCTCTTATTTCTTTCTTTCTTCTTCTTTATCCACACTACACTCATTCTTCTTCTTTCTTTCTTCTTTCTTCTTTCTTCTTTCTTTCATTCTTTCTTCTCAACCAACAATACTCTCTTCTTTCTTTCTTTCTTTCTTTATCCACACTACACTCATTCTTTTCTTTCTTTCTTTCTTCTTTCTTCTTTCTTCTTTCTTCTTTCTTCTTCTTTCATTCTTTCTTCTCAACCAACAATACTCTCTTCTTTCTTTCTTTCTTTCTTCTTTATCCACACTCACTCATTCTTTCTTCTTTCTTTCTTCTTCTTCTTCTTCTTTCTTTCATTCTTTCTTCTCAACCAACAATACTCTCTTCTTTCTTTTCTTCTTTCTTCTTTTATCCACACTACACTCATTCTTTCTTTCTTTCTTTCTTCTTTCTCTTTCTTCTTTCTTTCATTCTTTCTTCCAACCAACAATACTCTCTTCTTTCTTTCTTTCTTTCTTCTTTATCCACACTACACTCTTTCTTTCTTTCTTTCTTTTCTTTCTTCATTCTTTTCTTTTTTCATTCTTTCTTCTTTCTCAACCAATAATACTCTCTTCTTTCTTTTCTTTCTTTCTTCTTTATCCACACTACACTCTTTCTTTCTTTCTTTCTTTCTTTCTTCATTCTTTCTTTTTCATTCTTTCTTTTTCTTTCTTCTCAACCAACAATACTCTCTTCTTTCTTTCTTTCTTTCTTCTTCATCTACACTACACTCATTCTTTCTTTCTTTCTTTCTTTCTTCTTTCTTTCATTCTTTCTTTCTTTCTTCTCAACCAACAATACTCTCTTCTTTCTTTCTTTCTTTCTTTCTTCTTCAAACACACCACACTCGTTCTTTCTTTCTTTCTGTCTTTTCTTTCTTTTCTTTCCGTCCATCTTTCTTTCTTTTGTCTTTCTCTCTTTCTTTTTGTCTTTCTTTCTTTCTTTCTTCTCAACCAACAATATTCTCTTCTTTTCTTTCTTTCTTTCTTTCTTTCTTCTTTACCCACACCACACTCATCTTTCTTTCTTTCTTTTTGTCTTTCTCTCTTTCTGTCTGTCTTTCTTTCTTTCTTTCTTTCTTTCTTCTTCACCCACACTACACTCATTCTCTTCTCTCTTTCTTTCTTTCTTTTCTTTTCTTTTTGTCTTTCTCTCTTTTGTCTTCTTTCTTTCTTTCTTTCTTTCTTTCTCTCTTTCTTTCTTCTTCACCCACACCCACACTCATTCTTTCTTTTCTTTCTTTTTGTCTTTCTCTCTTTCTGTCTGTCTTTCTTTCTTTTCTTTCTTCTTCTATAAATAAAAAAATAATTCAGTGCTGTTTAACGTTTATGTTGAATGGATATTGGCAGAATTTTTAGTTAAAAAAAGTGCAATCTATTCTTGAGTACATACAGTTGTTCTTGTGTCTGAAGTGGAGTGTCACACCTACCATCAGCTCCTTACTTTACCGCACAGATCCCTATGCTACTCATACACTGAGTTGGCGAGGGCCGGTATCGAACCAAGAACCTTGCGATTCCTAGGCGAATCAGTAAAAAAAAAACAGTAACATTTATCAAGTGAAAAACTAAGGATATGAATGTACTAGCAGGACCTGTGGATATACCACATTATGATAATTTAATTACTACAACATTTAATGTTTACTTAAGAGCAATTGCAAATAGTTCAATATGTAAAAAGTATAATAATCTTGATTTAACTCTCTCTCACTTTTTTTCTTTCTTTCTTCATTTCTTCTTTTCATTATGTTTGATTGAAACAGATTAACATTATCACTACTGCACTCACCCCCTCTCTCTATCTTTCCCTACTCTCTTTCTTTTTTTATTATATTTTTACTGTGTAGCATGTCCTTTTTCTTCTCTTTCTTACTTTTGATCTTGCTATGAAAAAATCAGAAATCATCAATAACTTAAAATTGGTTGAATTTTTCAATAGCATTTTTGGATTTCTTGGGTAAAACGCTTTTATAAACCAATTTTTAGGAGTAGGGAAGCTCTAGAAGCCATTTTACAGACAAAAATAGATTACAAAAAGTAACTGCAATTTTTTTCACTCTCTCTGCATAAGCACTTTTAATAGAAGTTTTTTTTTCTACTTGAAGTATATTTCAAGAACTGTTATTTCTATAACTTAAAAGATCCCACACCAATTACTAATAATGTGTCCTATTTTTTAAATTTTTTTCCATAAGAGTACATACAAGATGGCAGGACTACATTTGAATAAATTTTCTTTTATTAAATCCCTCATTGCTGATGTGACCTTGCGCCAGACTAAGTTTAGTAAATATATACAGTGTACCATTTCAAGTCAGTCTTAGATAAGCCTTCTTCTTGGTCCCACTACTAGAATATTAAAATCTAGTTCTTGTTAATTGTAACTTGCAGTTTTTATGCTGGACATGGTGCTATACCCTTGGAAAGGTATGAATCCAATTCTCTCTCCAGCTATGGGAAATAGCAGGGCAGACTGGACTCTTTAACCATGGCTAGGTAACCAGTCTAGAAGGAAAACTCTGAATTCAAACCTGTTAAATTCCGCTTAAGAAATTGACCTTGTGTCGCATCCTGCTCGTGCGCAGGGGTTGGTGTGTGTGTGTATATATATATATATATATATATATACATACATAAAAACTGTATGACGACTTGCCTCTTATCACACAAACCATCCAAGTAAGATGAAGAAGACATTGCTGGAGAAGCAAGGATGAACTCCTAAGTGATGTTCTTCTGTGGACACTTATACATAGACACACCAGTGTAGGCTGACCAGCAAAAACCTACATCAATCAATTCTGTGCAGATTCTGGATGCTGAATGAAGGATATCCCAAGGGCGGTGACTGATAAGGACGGTTAAAGAGAGACAGTGTGTCATGGGTATCCAAATGCTGCGAGTGTGACCTGATGATGATTTGTCATTTAAATAATGAGAATGGAATCATCTGTTTTTACTTAATAATATCTGATGAAATGAAGAGAGAAACAATGAGATCTCATGAGACTTGTTAATTCAACCTAGCAATTGCTAATTACTCTGGATGAACTCATAAGTGACTATAAAGAAATGAGACACTAACAGCAGTACTCTGAGATTTGTAATGGAGTTAACCACGAGTGTGGCAGACAGGTTAAGAGTCAAAGAAATAACCAAAGACCAAAGATCTACTTGAAATTTTACTATAAAATGTATTAGAAATGATTTTACTATAAAAATGCAATGGAGATGATTTTACTATAAAATGTAGTAGAAATAGTCTTGATAAAAATACAATGGAAATAATTTACTATAAAATGTATTAGAAATGATTTACTATAAAAATTGCAATGGAGATGATTTTACTATAAAATGTAGTAGAAATAGTCTTGATAAAAATTACAATGGAAATAATTTTACTATAAATGTATTAGAAATGATTTTACTATAAAAACAATGGAGATGATTTTACTATAAAAATGTAGTAGAAATAGTCTGATAAAAATACAATGGAAATAATTTTACTAAAATGTATTAGAAATGATTTTACTATAAAATGCAATGGAGATGATTTACTATAAAATGTAGTAGAAATAGTCTTGATAAAAAATACAATGGAAATAATTTTACTATAAAATGTATTAGAAATGATTTTACTATAAAAATGCAATGGAGATGATTTTACTATAAAATGTAGTAGAAATAGTCTTGATAAAAATACAATGGAAATAATTTTACTATAAAATGTATTAGAAATAATCTCATGATGAAAATATATTAAGAATAATTTTACTATAAAAAGGCATTGGACATGAAAAGTATTTTTATCATAGAAATCTGTTTTGAGTTTGTTTTGTTTTCTTAGTTTTTTGTTTTTGCTTTTCCAGGATTTTAAGGGGGAGGATTTTTTTAAGTTGACCCACTGGCCAACTTAATTCAATTGTTATAATATGCACTGCCATGTGGAGGCGTATGATGTAATGGTTATCATGGTAGGAAATAGACTTGGTGACATAAGTTTAAATCCTGGATGAGACTGTTTGCATTTCACATAGTATAAAGAAATGAGGACACTAGCGGCAGTACTCCGAGGGTTTGTAATGGAGTTAACCACGAGTGTGGCAGACAGGTTAAGAGTTAAAGAAGTAAAACGAACAACAGAAATATGAATAAAAGACTGTATTACAGAATAACAATAAGTTGCAAACTTTAATTCGTTCGCGCAAATATAATTTGTCACTTAACAGGTGTATCCTGAGATATTTAACGGAGCCCTTTGCTACGGCCTTCTGATAGTTCGGATATGATGGACTTCTGCTTTGCGTCCGACTCTGATTCTGGTTGTCTGTTGAAGAATAGGAGCGACCCTTATTTAGGTCTGTCCCCTTTGGTTGCTGAATCAGAAGAGGCATGAGTTTGCTTATTCGGCTTTGCCGCCAAAGTATGCTGGCTCATGATTGGTTGGTTTGAAACAGAGGCTCGCAGACAAAGGACGGTAACCCCCATACCCCAGAATTCTCAATATGACTTTCTCCTGTGGACACCTACACATGAACATACCAGCATTGGCCAACCAGCAAAAACCTACATCAATCAGCTTTGTAAATGAACTTGCGTCTCCTCTTAAACTGACAAACCATAACTAAATTGTGTTTTTCCTTAAATGCTGTTGTATAGTGGATCATGGAAATGATCAACCAGTTGATTCTAGTTTAATTTGTTTGGTTTGATTTGGTTTGGTTTGTTTTGTTTTATGGCATATCAACCTCAGTGGGTCATTTAATGCCGACAAAGTTGTGAAATAAATCAATTCTTAATGGATAATACAATTTTGTTTATCAACTCATGTTTTTCTATTTTAACCCATAGATGGGACCCTAACAGGTACTATCACTCCAGATCAGAGTGGACCAGGGAGCAATGGTGATGAACGGGTGCTCCACATTCCTCAAACCTTCAAAACTGGAACCTCACCATCAGATAGAGTTTAACGTCATTCCCAGGACATGTAGACCCTCAGTCACTGCCTTCTAGCACCCATATGATAAAAAGGGGTTGGGGCTTGCCATAAGGGAAATAGGGTTGGGAAAATCATATAGGTACTAGGGCTTGACGTGACCAGCCGATTGATCAGAGGGGGCCTCTCCGACCGCCTGTCTAGCCCAAGTTTAGTTTGTGGTGCACGTTGGGAAGATTGGTTTTCTTTGTGTGAGATGCAAAGGAGAGCTTTCTCTAATCTACGGTGGTGATTTTCTGCCTCGCACTGATAGCCCTATTTTACTCCCAACTTGTATTTATATGCTCTGATGCTTACTTTCCTTTTATTCTGTGATCTTGATCTACTTCCTGATTAAAAAAATTTTCCTTTTATCATGTTATTATTGCCTCCACTAGCATTATATATTTATTATATTTTCTGGTTATTACTATTGTTATTTTCTTCATATGTAACTCTAATTAATTTATCTATCTCTCTTAATCTAATTATTTATCTAGAGGACAGATGGTCACCCCAGCTGCATTTCAGGATGCCCCTTCCAGCTGGAAAAATTTGGCTCAGACTGCCCTCGGTTGCAGCAGGCTCTCCATAAGGACTGTTCATGTCTGAAGTCACCTTGATTGCAACACCATGAAGCTAAGAGGTCTAAGAAGAAAGCAGCGGCAACAAAAGCAATGGCACATCAACATCTTCAGGGACAGCCTCCACATGTGATATCTGTGGTCGAGAATGTTTTTTCAAACATCGGACTTCACACAGTCACAGGAGACGCTGTAACTTTCAGGGGCACAAAAAAACTACATTATAGTCTTCATGCCAAATGATTGTTGATTAATCTAATTATTTTGTTAATTTTTTTTAATAAAGTTTTTAGGAATTTATTTTTAGTCTTTGGAGATTTTAGACTTAGGAGTCTAATAGGAATTTATTTTCATGTATACATTTGGATATGATTTCTGAGCATTAGTTTAAGGTAGTTTTTTTTTTGGTATATTATTCATTGTTGCCGACAGAGATGTTGTAAAAACCGAGAAACTAGGATAAAATTTATTGCTATAGGATGCAGCAAAATTGGTAGATAATTTACTAAGAATAATTAATAACTAATTAATAATTTAGAGATTAATTACTAAGATAATTTACAAGAAAAACAAAAGGGCATATATAATACTTCTTCAGCGATGGAATCTATCCCTTTTCAATAGCATTAGACCAGATAGATTGTTTTTGCCTGAGGTGGAGCGCCACGCATTGTTAGCCTCCCAGATGCTTACAGAACAGACCAGATTACGAAGCCGTGTTACTCATATGCTGAGATGACCGGAGAGATTTGTTTTGCCAAGGAGAGCGCCACAACTATCGCAGCTCTCCCAGATGCTTTACAACACAGACCGAGATTACCAGGCTGTGCTTCATGCTCCGAGATGACTAGGCCCGGTATCGAACCTGGAACCCTTGCGATTCGTAGGGTGGTACTCTAACGATTGGGCTAACTAGATAGCCAAATTAGCATGGCTTCTGGCCCATAGACTATATAAGCATTGTTGTAAGCTGTGTTACTCATACACTGACACGGCCGGCGGACCAGTATCGAACCTGGAACCTTGCGATTCCTAGATGGATGCTCTACCGATTGAGCTAAACAAGTATGGGCTAATTTAAGGTATGTTGGGGTGCTGGTATTTTAGCCCCATATAAAAGCTTGGTTCTTAGTTTGAGAAAGTTTAAGAAGAGTTGGCTAACGATTTGATTAATACTTTTTCAATTTCAAGAAAAGAAAAAATATTTCAAGATTATTTTTGTTTGGGCACTTTAATCTAATTTGTACATGTTCAATCGTAACTTAGATAATGTTTCATACGTTTTTCCACAAAGTATAGTACAAAATATATAAACAGATTTTAGATTGCGGTTAATTCAGTATACTGAGTATGCCACTAAATATGCATTCCGGTTGTGAAGGGAATATGATGTACCCCTTCATTGCAATGAGTATTGTATATTTATATATAAAACATAAAATTGTTATTTCATAGAATTATTATTGTGAGAAAGAATACATGAAACCATTAGACTGTAATGTTTCAATTATGTGTACTAGCAAATATATGCACCCTCCGGGTGCAAGTATTTAGTTAAATTTTATAATAGAATTATGATATTAAATTAGAAAGGCTAATGAAACTGAATAAGAATTGTAGATAAAAAGATTTTGAACAGAGGGGGTATGATTGAAAGAATAAGAACAACTTTGAACTAACTCTTCCATCATTTCGTTACTCCCGTCTTCTTTGGTAATTTTCCTAATTAAACTGGTTTAGTTAAATAGGAAGTAAAGAATAATATTACAGTTATTTCTTCTTGTTAAGGGATTTCTTTTAAGATTTATTGAAGAGTATCTTGCTCAATCCAATAAGATAAACCAAACAATTAGAAATCATATAATACTAAGCATATATTTATATCAAATCAATTTTTTAAGATCAATATTGCAAATTAGCCTTCCCATTCACACGTAAACCTCTATTTTGTTGTACATATAAATACAATTGCCATGTTTATTAGTATGTAGATTAGGTCAACAGTGTAAGTAATGTAAACAATTTTATTAATAATTGAGGTTGAGATATAAAATCAATCATGGAGAATATGACAGTAAATAAACTAAAGGAATTGTGACTTGTATAGTAATATAGTTTCGGTTACAGACAGACAAACACAATCCTCCATTATAATTTGTATTAAAAAAGGTACCTCAAGCTACAATAGTTTTAAAAGATTTATTATAAATAATATATTTATTATATAAAGATTATATTTTAAAAAATAATGATAATTGAATTGTCTGTTTTCCAATCACTAATGTCTGGTGAAACCTGGAAGATAGAAATAATGAGATCTTCACAGAACTTGTTAATTCAATTTAGCAATGTTAAAAACTCTGTTCCCCTTGTGTTTCTGCTTAGTAAACCTTTTTCCCTGCCCTTGATACTTATTGTGTTTCTTTCTGTCATTTCTCTGTTAACAGTCTGCTACTCGAGTTATAAACACCGGAATTTTTGTACTTTTCTTTTGTATTTTTAAAAAAAAATTTTTTTATAATAAAATAAATAAAATCTGTTCATTGTTTACGAAGCTTTTTCATTCTTCAAAATGTACTGAAGCCAAATATTCAAATACTTTTAAAATTATTATGAGCTACCAATCTTCCCTTTCACTTTTTTTTTATTCATTTATTCAATATGGATGGGATGGTGAGAGATAGATAGACATGGGTATCAAGGCTGCAGTGTGACTTGATGATAATGATGATGATGATTGATAATGAGGTAGCAAATGAATAAAAAGATAAATTAAAATGGAACATCAACACGTAAGAACTTTGGAACTTACAATAGAGAAATATTCAAATATCTCACAGTCTTAATTAATTCAATTTAGCAATTGTTAAAAACTCTGTAACCCTTGTGTTTCCGCTAGTAACCTTTTTCCCTATCCTTGAACTTATTGTGTTTCTTTTCTGTTTTCATTTCTCTGTTAACTCTGCTAACTCGAGTTATAAACCAATAGGATGGATGGTGAGAGATAGGACATGGGTATCGAGGCTGTCAGTGTGACTTGATGATGATGATGATGATGATAATGAGGTAGCAAATGAATAAAAAAGATAAATTAAAATGGAACATCACACTAAGAACTTTGGAACTTACAATAGAGAAATATTCAAATATCTCACAGGACTTGTAATTCAATTTAGCAATTAGTTAAAAAGTCTGTAACCCTTGTGGTTTCCGCTTAGTAAACCTTTTTCCCTAACCTGGATACTTATTGAGTTTCTTTCTGTCATTCCTCTGTTAACTCTGCTACTCGAGTTATAACACCGATAAGGGATGGATGGTGAGAGATAGACATGGGTATCGAGGCTGTCAGTGTGACTTGATGATAATGATGATGATGATGATAATGATGGTAGCAAATGAATAAAAAATAATTAAATGGGAACTCACACGTAAGAACTTTGGAACTTACAATAGAGAAATTATCAAATATCTCACAGGACTTGTTTAATTCAATTTAGCAATGTTTAAAAACTCTGTAACCCTTGTGTTTCCGCTTAGTAAACCTTTTTCCCTATACCTGATTACTCATTGTGTTTCTTTCTATTAGTTCTCTGCTACTCAAGTTATACACCGATAGGGACGGTTGGTGAGAGATAGGCACTGGGTATCGAGGCTGTCAGTGTGACCTGATGATGATAATAAGGATGATGATGCTAGGCAAATAAATAAATAGATAAATTAAAATGGGACATCGCGCACGTAAGAGCTTTGGAACTTACAATAGAGAAATTGTTCGGAAAATGTGCACTTTTTAGTAAGTAAATAAGTAAACATGTGTTTCTCCTGCATCTCGTCTCTTAACTGACAAGCATAAGTCCCGTCTCCTACGTTTTTAGGTCACGATTATGCATCCGTAGGGATGTGTTGTAACTAAAGTAACCTACTTTGTGAACGTTCGCACACACGACACAACACACACACACTCACACACAGAGACAGACACACACACACAGACGCATGTAATTAAAAAGTCACTTTCCTGATTTTAACTTGTCTCGTTGCTACCCAAGTAGGTGAAGACGGACAGTGTAGCTGGGCCAAAACACGCAAGGAGAATCTTATTGATACACAAACTCCAAAGGTATTAGAGTTGGTGCGAGGTATTGGAGCAAAATTAATGATGCTTAGAAATTTTACTGGTTTGTAAGGCCCAGCCAACTTTTGAAAAAAAATGTCTGTTTCATTTAAACAGGGCTGCGCATTTCCCATCTTTTTTGGTATATTCTTTAAGGGACAATGGAGTCACCGATACGTTAATTAATTATTTATCTTCTTTTATCTGTAGTGGAAGGGTTTATGTTGAGAGAAGAGCGGGAAAAAGTTCTCCTCTTCTTTTCCGGAAGTATACGGTCCTAAATTGGGGANCAGTTGGGCGAGCTTTATATATATATATATTATATATATAAGACGTGAATTCTTTGACCACTTAAGGACTGGAGATAGATATTAGATATAGAAGATTATATTTCATAAGTATTATATATAGATAGGAGGTTGATATTACTAATATTGATGGCATGCACCATAGATTATATATTATAGATTAGCAACGAGTTATAGATATTAGAAGAGCGGAGGGCTTATTACGGCAGATTGGATTTTATAGAGTATATGAGTACCAGCGGAGGCAAAAAGCATGAGGATGTTGTAGACCCCGGCATAGAGAATAAAATTTTAGTTGCATAGATGCAACAAAATTGGGTAGATATTTACTGAATTAATTTAATAACCTATTAACTAATTTAAGGATAATTTACATAGTATTACCAAAGGATAATAAAAAATATATATATAGAGATAGATATACTATTCAATAGATTAGAAGATAGATTGTTTTTGCGCTGAGGTGGAGGCCATATATATGACCTAAGATGCATATATGAGCGATACGAAGCGGGTTACTCATTGCATATAGAGGAGAGATTATTATATATAGCAAGAGTAGAAGAGAGCAACTATCGCCAGCTCTCCCAGATTGCCTTTCAGACCAGATTACAGGACTGTGCTCATGCTCCGAGAATGACTAGGACCGAGAGTATCGAACCTGGAACCTTGCGATTCGTAGGTGGGTACTCTAAGATTGGCTAACTAGATAGAATTAAGCATGGCTTCTGGCCAATGCATATATAAGACATTGTTGTAGAGTGTATACTCATGGAGACACGGCCGGGACATATCGAACCTGGAACTTGCGATTCCTAGATGGATGCTCTACCGATTGAGCTACAAGTATGGGGCTAATTTAAGGTATGTTGGGGTGCTGGTATTTTAGCCCCATATAAAAGCTTGGTTCTTAGTTTTGAGAAAGTTAAGAAAAGAGTTGGCTAACGATTTGATTAATACTTTTTCATTTCAAGAAAGAAAATAAATATTTCAAGATTATTTTTGTTGGGACACTAATCTAATTTGTACATTGTTCAATCGTAACTTAGATAATGTTTCATACGTTTTCCACAAAGTATAGTACAAAAATATATAAACAGATTTTAGATTGCGTTAATTCAGTATACTGAGTATGCCACTAAATATGCATCCGGTTGTGAGGGAATATGATGTACCCCTTCATTGCAATGAGTATTGTATATTTATATATAAAACAATAAAATTGTTATTTCATAGAATTATTATTGTGAGAAAGAGATACATGAAACCATTAGACTGTATGTCAATTATTTGTACTAGCAAATATATGCACCCTCCGGGTGCAAGTATTTTAGTTAAATTTTATAATAGAATATGATATTAAATTTAGAAAGGCTAATGAAACTGAATAAGAAATGTAGATAAAAAAGATTTTGAACAGAGGGGGTATGATTGAAAAATAGAACACTCTTGAAATTTTAATCATTTCCGTTACTCCCGTCTTTCATTGGGATTTTATTCCTATATACTGTTTAGTTAAAATAGGAAGATGTATAGTTATATTATCTATAGATATAGGGATTATTTTAAGATTATATGAAGAATATTCTGAGCTCATATCCAATAAGATAAAACCAAACAATTAGATACAATAACTAGATTTATATATATCAATTTTTATATTATATAAATATAGCCTTACCATTCACACGTGAAACCTATATTTGTTGTACATTACAATTGCATTATATTAGTATGTAAGATTGGGGTCAACAGTGTAGTAATGTAACAATTTTATTATATTGAGGTTGAGATAAAATCAATCATGTATGACGTAAATTAGAATGTGTTGTATGTTATGGTTTTCGGTTACAGACAGACAAACCCACAATCCCATTATAATTGTATTAAAAAAGGTACCTCAAGCTAACATAGTTGAAAAGATTATTATATATATTATTAATATATATAGATATTATTAAAAAATAATGATAATTGAATTGTCTGTTTTTCCAATAAATAATGTCTGGTGAAACCTGGAAGATAGTAATGAGATCTACAGAACTTGTTAATTCAATTTAGAAATTTTAAAATACCTTGTGTTATTATGCTTAGTAAGTTTTTCCTGCCCTTGATGTTAGTTATTTTTAGTTCATTTTATATAGTCTTACTCGAGTTATATAGATATAATTTTTGTACTTTCTTATATGTATTTTTAAAAAATTTTATAATAAAATAAATAAACTGTTCATTGTTTACACGTTTTTCATCATTCAAAATGTAAAAAGCCAAATATTCAAATACTTTAAAATTATTATGAGCTACCAATCTTCCCTTTCACTTTTTTTTTATTCATTTATTCAATATGGATGGATGGTGAGAGATAGACATGGGTATCAAGGCTGTCAGTGTGACTTGATGATAATAGATGATGATAGATAATAATGATATAAAAGAATATAAAATTAAAAAAAATCGTAACGTAAGAATTTGGACTATAGAGAAATATTATATACAGTACTTATTAATTCAATTAGCAATTGTTAAAAACTCTGGTAACCCTTGTGTTTCGCTTAGTAAACCTTTTTCCCTATCCTTGATACTTATTGTGTTTCTTTCTGTCATTTCTTCTGTTAACTCTGCTACTCGAGTTATAACACCAATAGGGATGGAATGTGAGAGATAATAGGGTATCGAGGCTGTCAGTGTGACTTGATGATGATATGATGATGATAATGATGGTAGCAAATGAATAAAAAGATAAATTAAAATGGGAACATCACACTAAGAACTTTGAACTTACAATAGAGAAATATTCAAATATCTCACAGGACTTGTTAATTCAATTTAGCAATTGTTAAAAGTCTGTAACCCTTGTGTTTCCGCTTAGTAAACCTTTTTCCCTAACCTTGATACTTATTGTGTTTCTTTCTGTCATTCCTCTGTTAACTCTGCTACTCGAGTTATAACACCGATAGGGATGGATGGTGAGAGATAGACATGGGTATCGAGGCTGTCAGTGTGACTTGATGATAATGATGATGATGATGATAATGATGGTAGCAATGAATAAAAAGATAAATTAAATGGGAACATCACACGTAAAACTTTGGAACTTACAATAGAGAAATATTCAAATTCTCACAGGACTTGTTAATTCAATTTAGCAATTGTTAAAAACTCTGTAACCCTTGTGTTTCCGCTTAGTAAACCTTTTTCCCTACCCTTGATTCTCATTGTGTTTCTTTCTATTATTTCTCTGCTACTCAAGTTATAACACCGATAGGGACGGTTGGTGAGAGATAGGCATGGGTATCCAGAGGCTGTCAGTGTGACCTGATGATGATAATAATGATGATGATGTAGCAAATAAATAAATAGATAAATTAAAATGGGAACATCGCACGTAAGAGCTTTGGAACTTACAATAGAGAAATGTTCGGAAAATGTGCACTTTTAGTAAGTAAATAAGTAAACATGTGTCTTCTCCTGCATCTCGTCCTCTTAAACTGACAAGCCATAAGTCCCCGTCTCCTACGTTTTTAGGTCACGATTATGCATCCGTAGGGATGTGTGTGTAACTAAAGTAACCTACTTTTGTGAACGTTCGCACACACTCACACACAGAGACAGACACAACACACACTCACACGCACAGACGCATGTAATTAAAAAGTCACTTCCTATTTTTAACTTGTCTCTTGCTACAAAGTAGGTGAAGACGGAAGTGTGCTGGGCAAAACGAAAGAAATATTGATAAAACCCAAAGTTAGAGTGGTGCAGTTATTGGCAAATGATCTAGAAATTTACTGGTTGTAGCCAGCCAACTTGAAAAATGTCATTACAGGCTGATCCCATGCTATTTATCTAGGCTAATAGTTCCCTATAGTATATATTTATGTAGGAAGTGCGTGGTGTAATGGTTAAAGTCATGGGAAATGGACTAGTAGCCCGAGTTCAAATCCTGGACGTGGTAATTGCATTTCATTTAGCGCTAATATCCTTGGGAAAGGTATGAATCCTACTCTCCTCCAGCTATGGGTAAATAGTAGGGCAGACTGGGCTCTTTAACCTTGGTTAGGCAACCGGTCTAGAGAAGGAAAACTCTGAGTTCAATTCCTGGACGAAGCTGTTTGCATTTCACATGGCGCTAATATCCTTGGGAAAGGTATGAATCCAATTCAACCTCTAGCTATAGGTAAATAGCAGGGCAGACTGGGCTCTTTAACCATGGCTAGGTAAATTAGTCTAGGAGAAGGAAAACTGAATTCAAACCTGTTAAACTCCGCTTAAGAAATTGACCTTGTGTCACATCCTGCGTGTGGAGTCGGTCTTAAGCTTTGGAGGAAGGTTGCAATATATTGTGTCGCAATAAATATATATAGTATATATTTACCCAACCCCTCCATGCTAGTAGAATGTGGCACAAGGTCAATTTCTTAAGCAGAGTTTAACAGCTTTGAATTCAGAGTTTTCCCTCTCATAGACCAATTGCCTAACCACAGCTAAAGAGCCCAGTCTGTCCTACTATTTAGGCTATTAGTTCCCTATAAAGTCAGCCAGACAGCGAGGGAGTCTATCCCCTTTTCACTAGCGCTAGACCAAGGAGATTATTTTAGCATCTGAGGTGGAGTGCCACATCTACCATCAGCTCCTTACTTTACTGCACAGATCCCTGTGCTACTCATACGCTGAGTTGGTGAGTGCCTGGTATCGAACCAGGAACCTTGTGATTCCTAGTCGAATGCTGTACCGACTGAGCTAAAATGGCCCTAAAATAACAAAAAGAAAATATATACTAGGATGAATATATATGTGCGTGTAGTTGAAAATAGAGGAAAAAAGTGGATATAACAACACAGCAACTAAATCCAATTGGTATTTCGCCTCGGTATTTAGTGAAGCTTCCTCAGAATTTATTGTGAAGACAAATGTCTTTTAAAGTCGCTTTCATACTGAAAAGGTAATTTTTGGTTGCGGGTAAGGGCTGGAAAGAGGGGAGGGTTTAGGTGTTTGGTATAGAGAGGGAACCCCAAAAATTACCTTTTCAGTATAGAAGAAAAACTCTGAATTCAAACCTGGTCACTACTAGAATAGGCTCAGGCCAACTTAGTGATCTATTTCAATTTTAAAAAAAAAATTTTTTTTAAATTTTATAGGACTTTATTTCAAAAGGAACATTCTTCAAGTTTGACCGTAATACAGACGTCTGGTAAATTATAATGAAGATTTCGTTTTTATTTATTTATTTATCTATTTTTTGTACATTATCATCAGAAGAAGGTATCAAAAGGATTTGGGTTGCTTACAGTACCTGATGTTGCTTAAGAGGTCACCAATTAAGTATTAAACAGGCTCATCGCTGTTTAAATTTGGTGATCTAGTGGTAACTGGTGCTTTCAGCATGACTTGACCGTAATCCAGACATCTGGTGAATTATAATGAGGATTTCTTTCTTTTTTTTTTTCTTTTTTTTGTATATTATCATCAGAAGAAAAATAGCAACAGGACTTGGGTTGATAACATACAGTACCTGATGTTGCTTAAGTGGTCACCCAATTAAGTATTGAACAGGCACATCGCTGTTTAACTTTAGTGATCTACGGTTTGGTTTGGTTTGTTTTGTTTTATGGTATATCAACCTCAGTAGGTCATTTAATGCCGATAAAGTTTTGAAATAAATCAATTCTTAATGGATAATACAATTTTTTTATAAATACATTTTTTTATTTAACCCATAGATGGGACCTAACAGGTATTACCACTCCGGGTCAGAGTGGACCAGGGAGCAATGGTGATGAATGGGGTGCTCCACATTCCCCAAACCTCCAAAACTGGAACCTCACCATCAGATAGAGTTTAACGTCATTCCCAGGACATGTAGACCCGCAGCCACCGCCTTCTAGCACCCATATGATAAAAAGGGGTTGGGGCTTGCCATGAAGGCAATAGGGTGGTCTACGGGTAACCAGTGCTTTCAGTGTGACTTGACCGTAATATAGACATCTGGTGAATTATAATGAGGATTTCTTTCTTTTTTTTGGGGGGGGGGTATATAATCATCAGAAGAAAAGTAGCAGTCTCTAATTAGCAAACATTTTTTCTCATTTGTGCATTCCATAAACTTTCAGGCATTCCATTTTACACCTGTTAATCAAAGAACTTCAAATGAAGAATCCTTTTATTTTGGATCTATTGAATCCGAAACGTTTAGAAGAATTGGTACGATACGGCAAAACAATCTTCTTGAAAATCTGGCATATAACGAGGGAATGAGTACAAAATGCTATTTTTATATCGGTATACACCGTTAAGCTCAGTCGGTAGAGAATCCGGCTGAGAACCTCACGGTTCCTGGTTCGATACCGGCCTTCACCAACTCTGTGTATGAGTAGCACAGGGATCTGTGTGGTAAAGTGAGGAGCTGATAATAGGTGTGGCGCTCCACCTCAGATGCTAAAAAACAATCTCCTTGGTCTAGCGCTAGTAAAAGAGACAGACTCCCTCACTGTCTGGCTGATACAGACTTTAGGCCACCCAACGTCTTTACTTATTTTAAGGTAGATAAAAAAAAAAAGCAGCACAAAATAGTTTTCATATATAAAAATTACCTTACATAATAGGTGTGGCGACACTAAGTCTGTATGGTACATTTTGTTCATTATATAATGGAGATTATGTAACTATCTGTAACCAAAAACTACATTACCACTGACATCACAATTTGCTTATTTATGTTATATTCTCAACGATTATGAAATAGTCTTTACTTAATCTTATGTCTATATTAAAGTCTGATTTGCCGCAAAACTGCCCAATTACTAATGCTGTATTTACCACGCATGTGCATCATGAGCTATACACTCCTTGAAGGCATCTCATTGTGGTATAATTGTTAGCAAGCTAGTCTCACAGATCCGTTACTAATGCATAGCCAGTAACGCCCCATCCTTGCAACTTGGTGACACATCTTACCTATGATGAAAGGGTTGGGTAAATACCTACATTACCTGAAGCAGCACCCACCTTAACATTGTTTCTGGTAATGATATGATTTTATAATGAACTTTAGTTCTTCAGATATCATCAGGCGATGCCTACTTTAAACCAATCACAAGCAAAATACAAAAACTGATGGCTATAAATAATTATGATATCTCGGACTGTTGAGGACAACAGTCCGAAGTAAAATCATTCATATTAAGCCTCATCTCATAAATACACATAAAACTGATGGCTATTGTTCATTATAGTAAGCCACACCCATACAAAGTACAAAAACTGATGGTTAGTTCATTATAATTGATGGTTAGTTCATTATAATTGAGATCACAATAATGAATTTGAATAGAATGAGTTCGGAGGAGAATAGTGAACTTTGAAATATCCCATTCAGGTAAAAAAAATAAAAAATAATTAAAAAAAAAACTTTGAAATATCCCATTCAGGTAAAAAAATAATTAAAAAAAAATAATTAATAAAATAATTTTAAAAAATAATTAAAATAAAAAATAATTAAAAAAAACTTTGAAATATCCCATTCAGGTAAAAAATAATTGAAATAAAAAATAATTTAAAAAATAATTAAAATAAAAATAATTTAAAAAATAATTAAAATAAAAATAATTTAAAAAAAACTTTGAAATATCCCATCATACAGGTAAAAAAAATACCAAGAAAATTTGGTACAGCCGTAGAGGTAAATTTGGTAGGCAAAGAGTTAACCACAAGAAGAACAGAAGGTCAATATTTAATCTTTGCCTATTTTAAACTGTTCACAGCGGCTCTCCCACCACTTCAATCAAAGTACAAAACCTGATGGTTAGTTCATTATAATTGAGTAGACTTTGATCACAATAATAAGAGGACTTTATTTGAATAGAATGAGTCTCTGAGGTGAATAGATAGTAAACTTTGAAATATCCATCGTACAGGTAAAACATACCAAGAAAATTTTGGTACAGCTGTATCTTTTCACTCCTCCCTTACCCAATTACCTTTTCACTATAAAAGCAGAATGTACAAGCATTTATCTCAATACATTTTGAAAAAGCTTCAGCCAGACAATGAGACGAAATATCAATTGAATTTAGGTTGCTGTGTTGTTATATCCACTTTTTTTCTTCTATTTTCAACCACATTTTGTCGATTTATTCAATTCTTCACTCCTCATAGAATCACTGTCATACAAATGTAATAATACGTCTTTGTACCAAATGTGATAATGTGCCACCATGTAAACAATATAGTAGTAAGTAAAGTTGCCGGGATGACCTAATGTCGGTATCAGCCAGACAGCAAGGGAGTCTATCTCCTTTTCACTAGCGCTAGACCAAGGAGATTTGGTAGGCAAAGAGTTAAAGAACGCAAAACTAACAAGACCAGAATAACATATCGGTAGGGATTGAGTACAGAATGCTATTTTTATATCAGTGTACAGCGATTCCGTAGGATGGGTCTGCAATTCTATCGTCTCAGCCTTCAGGTATTCCCAGAGGAAGTAATCAGAAAGAGATGGATTTAGTGAGTGAGCCAACGAGAGAGTCACCATTTTTTGTAAAAATAGATTTCATTCACAAACATGGTGTTCACCATTCCACACCAAATAAAATGTCATGGTGGCTGCTGCTGCTGCTGCCCAGACATACGTCCCACCCATTTACCACTACTCGTGTGTCTGCAGTCTTAAATCCAGATCATTCTGCAGGACCCTCACTCGTGTACCATTTTTTATGGTCACAGTAAGGTAGATACAAAAACCAGGTCATTATAATATTCTGGCACTAGTAGCGGGGTAGAGGGGGATTTTTTAAAAGTTATTCCCGCAGATCCATTATTACTGAATCGTGAGTTGAATCCTCGTGGGATGCCCCATTTAAATCCCTATGTAAAAAAAATAGACCTTGCATTGATCCAGCTACTCTGAAAAGAAATGTTAATGTCTACTATCTAAAATATTAAATGAAAAAAAAATCCATGCTCTTATCATTTAGATTTTATTTTTTAATTATCTTCATGAATATAAATCAAATCTCTTATTTTTGCTCAAAAACCAAGCCCTGGTGATATCTAATATGTATATATATTTACTTTGTTGTTAATTGTTTTATTTTCGAGGTTTCCTCTGGACATACATATACACACAACTGCCCTTTATATATGTACTAGAAGTGGCTACCCGGCGTCACCTGGGTAGAGGGGGAATTTTTTTAAAAGTTAGTCTCGCAGATCCATTATTACTGAATTGTGAGTTGGATCCCCGCTGGATGCCCCATTAAAATCCCCACGGAAAAAAGACCTTGCGTTGATCCAGTCACTCTGAAAATAGAAATTTATGTCTACAATATTAAATGGAAAAAATTCCATGTTGTTATCATTTAAATTTTATTTTTTAGATATCTTCATGAATTTAAATAGAATCTTCATTATTTTTGCTCAATATACATATTTACTTTGTCGTTAATTGTTTTATTTTTCGAAGTTTCCTCCGGACCTACAGATTCACACAACTGCCCTTTATAGATAGACAGACAGATAGATAGATAGATAGACTAGCATTACCTGAAACCTTGTGCTTCCAAGCGGATGTTCTGACTTATTTAGTAGTTGTTTTTAAATCCCAAAATTCATTGTAGAAAAGTAATTGAAAAAAAAAAAAAAATAGTGCAGTCTTATAGTTAAAGGTATATTTAGCAGTGGCTTTATATCCTAACCAAACTCCCATTTTTTGTTGACCCTAAATGTGCTCATTCTGAAAATTGTTCTGATTGGCTAAAATTTTCAGTGTTTAATCTGATTGGTCAGAAAATTCATTTACTGCACAAATGTCTGGAGATGGAGATAAGGAGTAATTCATGATTTTTTTTGTTGTAAACATTGCTGAAAATAGCATTTTTTTTCCTCACTAAATCAGTTTAGCTTTTTTGAGAGAATTTACAGAAAGAATAGAGAGAGAGAGAGAGAGAGAGAGAGAGAGAGAGAGAGAGAGAGAGAGAGAGAGAGAGAGAGAGAGAGAGAGAATATAATTAATAAAAAAAAAAAAAAAATTATTTTCTAGAATTTCAGGTTGTATTACATAATAATTTTACCTATAAAAAAATGTAGAGGGGTGGGTGGGGGTGACAAGACTTTTGGACCCCTACTGAAGATAAAAGGTAATTCAGCAAATTCCCTACCAAATCAGTTCAGCTTTCTGATAGAATTTACAGAAAGAATGATGGACCAGTCAGGAAAAAAAACAAACCCTTAAAACTTAAATTACTTTCTAGAATATTAAGTCATTTTCTAGAATCTTCGAGTTGTACTGTATAATAATTAGACTTCTAAAAAAACAAAAAAAAAACAAAAGTAGGTATGACAAGACTTTTGGACCACCCTGTAGATTCTGGCTTTTTTTTTTGTAAACATTGATCAAAAGAGGAATTTTTTTTCTCAACAAAATCAGTTCAGTTACAATTCACAGAAATAACAGACGAGAGAGAGAGAGAGAATTAAATTACTTCTTGAAAATTTTGGGTTATTTTCTAGAATTTTTGGTTGTATTAAGTAATAATTTTGATTCTTAAAATAAAAAAAATAAAAATAATATATGCTCCCATAAATTTGGTAATGAGCTTTTAATTGGTAATTTAAATTAACTCTCACTACTAAGCAAATAAGCAATGATCATTTCCCCGGAAATTTGATCTCTCAGTGACCGTAAAATACATAAACATTCCTATGTACTTAATATAGTTTAAAAACACCAGTCCCCGCATCAACTGTCAGTGGGCGAGGGGATAAGATATCGGACTACCATGCGGTCAGTCTGAGTTCGACCCTAGCCAAGGATAGTTGTGTCTAGCCACACTAAAGAGGTGTGAAACGCCGAAAGATGTGTCTGTGGATGACTTATTAATATATATATATATATATATATATATATATTATATATACGCAATCCAGCAGCTAAATACCAAAATAACGCCTGGCAATACCGTTATAACCTTGTGAAAAGGCAAATTGAAACGGCCAAAGACACCATTCACAACCTTCATACCACAGCCAATGATATCCACAACCACATATGTGGAGAAAGGTAGACAAACACGTGATTTTGTCTACGTGTTTGTCTACCTTTCTCCAAATACTGTCAGATTAATTTCCTCTTATTTCTCGCATATATATATATATATATATATTATATTATTATATTTTTTTAAAGGCAATTACAATGCGTATATCGTATAAAATTTGATAAGCAAACCTAGCAAATAAAGTGCGCCATGAGAACACCGTACAGCTGTTTCAACTTATCTCTACCTCTGGGCCACCGGTGTGTAGGACACAATACATACCAAATTTAACTTTAGTACAATGAGCGTTTGAGGGAATTGCAAATTAGGCCTATGACAAGGCGTACGGATTAAATGGAATTTGATAATTTGCTTTTGAAGCATTGTTATGTAAAGTATATTATTATTTATATTTTTTAAGGCATTTACAATGCGTTATTTTCAATAATTATCGAATTTTATACAATATACGCATTGTAATTGCCTTCAAAAAATATAAATAATAATATACTTTACATAACAATGCTTCAAAAGCAAATTATCAAATTCCATTTAATATATATATATATATATATATATGAGGAAAATGGGATTGGAATGAATCCGACAGAATGAGTTAAAATAAGGAATGAAAGAACAAAACTCAGACAAAAATGTGTAGTATATTTTGCTGGAACATTAAGTTCTGCTTCCTCAAGCCTTTATTGAATCATTAGGATCATACAAGTGTTTTATAGAAGGGGTTAGTAGGTGGGTGGGTAAGTTTTGTAGTGAGGGAAAGAATTTGATTGGTTATAGGGGACATCTTTGGGGAGATAAGGATAGAGATAGAAGGGAAAGGAGTAGGTAGAAAAAATGAATGGTGAGGACGTCAGATAGGGAAGGGGAAGTAGCCATTTCTTTTATCCTTCCTCTTTCCCACCCCCAACTAATCTAACCTCTCCTGTTGACCCTTACTTGCTGACCTATTTTGGCCTATACCCACTCACTAATTTACTAGTTTGATTTTGATTTTATGGTCATCTAACACCCCCCTGTTATTACTCCCATTTACTATTTCCTTCACTCAAATCTCTTTCCAAGAAATGACTACTTCCCCTTCCCTATCTGATGTCCTCACCATTCATTTTTTCTACCTACTCCTTTCCCTTCTATCTCTTTCCTTATCTCCCCAAAGATGTCTCCTATAACCAATCAAATTCTTTCCCTCACCACAAAACTTACCCACCTATCTACATCTCCCTTCTATAAAACACTTGTATGATCTTAATGATTCAATAAAGGCTTGAGGAAGCAGAACTTAATGTTCCAGCGAAATATACTACACATTTTTGTCTGAGTTTTGTTCTTTCATTCCTTATTTTACCTCATATATATATATATATATATATATATATATATATATATATATATATATATAAGATTTTTTAAATCATTTTTTATAGTGAGTTCGAAGCATTAATTAAAATGTAATAATATATTTTTGAAGGCGTAATAATGCACATTTATGTTTAAAAACATATTTAATTTATTTCTTTTTTTTCTTTTTTTTTTGTTGTTTCCTTAATATTTTCAGGCAATGCCTATCTTCAGAGGATCGAAACATTTTTTTTTTTAAATTTTCATCTGTATTTGATAAACTCAACTGTGATGTTAATCCGTTGAATGTTTAACGTAAATGCAAAATTTTTTTGGCAAAGATGTAGAGTTATGCTCGGCAAATTCCGTTAGAATCTGTGCGGCGTTCTTGTTTCGCGGGATGTTTTGAAAATCATTTCATATATAAATTTTATTTTTTTTTTAATACTATAAAATAATGAGGCCCTGCTCGGGGATATTGAAATAAAGATTTTTTAAATCATTTTTTATAGTGAGTTCGAAGCTTTAATTAAAATGTAATAATATATTTTTGAAGGCGTAATAATGCACATTTATGTTTAAAAACATCTTTAATTTATTTCTTTCAAGAACGCCGCACAGATTCTAACGGAATTTGCCTAGCATAACTCTACATCTTTGCCAAAAAAATTTCGCATTTACGTTAAACATTCAACGGATTAACATCACAGTTGAGTTTATCAAATACAGATGAAAATTTAAAAAAAAAATGTTTTGATCCTCTGAAGATAGGCATTGCCTGAAAATATTAAGGAAACAACAAAAAAAAAAGAAAAAAAAAGAAATAAATTAAATATGTTTTTAAACATAAATGTGCATTATTACGCCTTCAAAAATATATTATTATATATATATATATATATATATATATGTAGCGGTGACAAGACTTTCGGACCACCCTGTAAATAAAGAGTATTTCAGACTGTTTCTTTTTGTAAACATTGCCCAAAATAGCAATTTTTCCCCCACCAAATCATTGGTAAGATTTTTTGATAGAATTTACAGAAAGAATAATGGACTAGTCACAGAGAAGAAACGGAATCTCCTAAAGAATATTTTAAAAAAAAAAAAAGAAAAAGAAGAAAAAAAGAAAAGAAAAAAGAAGAAAAGAAAAAGAAAAAAGAAAAAGAAAAAAAAAGAAAAAGAAGAAAAAAAAAAAAAAGAAAAAGAAAAAAGAAAAAGAAAAATAAAAAAGATAAATAAATTGTTCATCATCAACTCTAGAAGAACCATAAAGATTATTTGAGTCACTGATGCCAGCCCCACCCCCAACATCCCATCAACCTACAATAGGCATGAAGTCATTTTACTGTGGGGAGCCACGATGAATTTGAAACTCATATGAGTCTATTACAAAAGAAAAAAAAATGTTTGGTTCCATCAGCATCCCCTTCAAGATGAGGGGGCTGGTGCTACCTGTGGAGAGGAGGGTAGGCATCCTAGGACCAAGAGAATAATAATCTTAACCTCATTTTAAGTCCTTGTAGAAGAACAGTAGTGGTACTATTTAACCCATAGCTAGGGGGTAAGGGTGTTCATAGCTTTCCCAAGAGTATTAGTCTAAAAGTTATGATACAGAGACTGAAGTTTGAACTCGTTTACAGCACTTCAGCTGCTATGACAGGGGGACCCCCTAAATAAATAGGAGGAGGAGGGTCCTCCTCCTATCTATTTAGTGGGGTAGGTGACCCCCCCCCCAAAAAAAAACAAAACAAAAAAAAAATTCATTTTTTCACCAAAATATTTCAATTTTCAAGTTGTCAATTGCATTTATTTACCTTTTTTCTTTCTAAACGATTTCTTAGGGAATAGACAAAAATTTGGTTAAATTGAACTTAACGGACCTAAATTCCACCGTTTAATGTCACCACCGAAAGAAAAAAAAATACCAAAAATCAGGGAATTAACCAAATTTAATGAAATGTTCAGTGTTGATATATTAATAAATAAAAGATATAATACACCAGTTATTTTATTTAAAAACTTTTACACTTTTTCAATGTCAGTTAACTTTGAACCACGTATCTTTGAGAATCTGTGTTACGCCACAAAGATACATGGTTCAAATTAACTGACCTGAAAAAGTGTAAAAGTTTTTAAATAAAATAACTGGTGTATTATATCTTTTATTCATTAATATATCAACACTGAAAATTTCATTAAATTCGGTTAATTCTCTGACTTTTGGTATTTTTTTTTCTTTCGGTAGGGTGACATATGATGGTGGAATTTAGGTCTGTTAAGTTCGATTTAACCAAAAATTTTGTTTTGCTTTGTTTTTTTAAAGTTAATCATTTGTATGTAACTATTTTTTTGTGATTAACAATTAATTTTTTTTCCCAAAAAATATTTAATTTTGACATTTCCATAAATTGTCAATCTTTATTGCTCTTAAATTTAACATTTAAGATCTATTTTTTAAAATTTATTTTTTTTTTTTTAAACAAAACTTCACTTTTCAAAGAAAATTTACTGATTTATCTATCATTATACTAAAGCTAAGTGAATCAATTTTGTCTCCTAAAGACTTTTTTTGACATGAAAATTATACTAAATTATTCCTTAGTTTTACGATTGAGGTATGCTTGAAAAAGAACATCCATTTTAATTGGTTCTAATTAGTCGTAATTTGCAATTAAGTTAAAAACTGACCTGTCTCTTACACACATTCTGCCTGTCACTTTCCCTCTCTCTATGTATATCTTGATTACCTCCTCGTTATATATGTTNAGTTTTCTCAGAGAGAGAGAGAGAGAGAAGAGAGAGAGAGAGAGAGAGAGAGAGAGAGAGAGAGAGAGAGAGAGAGTTTGAAATGTATTTGTATGTTAAATTTCATAAGCAGCCAACTCATTAGGTCAAACTTTCTCTTCTTTAGAAATCTTACAAATGATTTTAATGTTTTTTTTTTTAATGTCTGGCAGTATTTATTTAAAAAAATTTTTATTCGCTTTGCAAACTCACTTTTCCCTAATCTCAGTTATCTACTCAGAGCTCAATGGGTGACCCAACAACTCAAATTTTGTCTAGTATTTTATTAAAATACCTTTTTTTTTTTTTTTGAAGAGAAAAATCAGAGAATTTAGCTATACGATCAGGAACTGTGGATATACTGCAGTTTGATATTTTTACTTAAGAGCTATTACAAAAAGTTCAATATGTAATAAGTATAATAATCTGGCAAAATTCTTTTTCTTTTTTCCACATTTTTTCTTTCTTTTCTACTTATTTTCTATTTTATTGAAAACAGATGATAAGTGCTATCACTTCCTATCACCTTTCTTTCTATATTTGCTTTCTTTTTAGAAGAGAGAGATGTACCAGAATTGCTCGGAAAAGTGGGTGGGGTTAGGCAACAAAAAGTTTTGATAAAATAATTCTGATTCAGCATGTTACATTTTAAGCGCCATTCCTTGGCCTTAAAGCAGAAGTGCTTATCCATTGGAATTGGATCTTTGGATAAAAAGTCCCTCGATAATGAATCCTTTTCAATTACTAAAGGTGTTCTCAGTTACTGGTATAGAGTCCTTCGATAATTAATCCTTTCCGCCCTGTCGGCGGGGCGTTAAGAATGCACCTCTGCAGAGGGGTAAGACTCCCCCAATGGTGCCACCTGTTGGCCGTGGGTGGCGACCTGTGATGCTTAAGGAAATATGCCACAAAAACAAAAACAACCAAACCAAAAACAATTAATCCTTTGGTTACTCTGATAATCGTATAAGTCCTTCCTGAGTATTGGTAAAGATCCGGCAATTCCTTTGTCCGTCCTCAAAGAGTGCAGTTTGAATTATGACCAGTGTGGGGGGTTTTAAGTATTCTATCAGGCCAGTAGTATTGCTAGTGATTGGTTGCAAGAGTCAATCATGTGACCTTGGCTAGTCTATAGATCTAGGTGGGTATTATTGAAGTCAGTTAGTCTAACTGTTGGTTTGAATAACAGCAACTAGCTAAGTACAAACTGAAGCAGTGTCCAAGACAGTTGGTTATTATAGAAATCAAGAATAGTCCATTCATGCATTTGGGTGATTCCATTCCCTGAGTTCTGATTGGCTGCTTGGTTTCTATGATATTGTGGAGTTTTTATAAATACCCTGTCAGTCCTGCAGTAGAATTGCGACGAGACGGGATTGTATTTAGTTACAACCGCTCGTTTGCCTGTCTTACCCAATTCGACGGTAATTGGAACTTAGCTTGATTATTCTTCAGGTATTTAGAGCACATCTTATATCACAATAATTCCAACATATGGATAGAGAAAAAGAATTTAAATAATGAACGCCCCATAAATATGCAACCAAGAGATTTAAACAAAGAAAAATTCTTATTAATTTCCAAGATCCTCTTTGCATTTGCAATAAGAACAAGAAATCCTGTATATACAGTGTTGGTCCTTTTTTCACTAGTGGTGACATGAAAAACTCATTATTTATGAGGTCAGTATACATACTTGTATTTCGTATTAGTTTCTCTATTTCATTCTGTTTAGCCTAAAATGGCATATATTGCCATCTGGTGACCTCGAACGATCTCAAGAGATTAACCTTGAATTATCTGTTGGAGTCATATTCATGTAGCAAGTTTAAAAATAAACAAATAAAACAAATCAGTTCTTTAAGACATTATGTGGCTATGATTCCTCCACACACACACCCGCATGCACACAAACTTTGGTTTATTAGTATAGATAACTACCAACTTATGTTAAAAGTTTTGAAATAATCCATTTGTAAGATAAATTGGCACCATTCCTAATAAAATGGTTGTCTACAAAAATAAATTTTACAACTATCAAGAGCTTTACTTATATATACTAGCAAATATATGCACCCTCCGGGTGCAAGTATTTATTTTTAATCTAAAATCCTGAGTATTAGTAAAATATCGTATTAGAAAGGCTAATGAAACTAAATAAGAATGCAGATAAAAAGATTTAAAACAGAGGGGAGTATAATTAAAAAATAGAACGACTGAAACTTACTCTTCCATCACTCTCATCTTTCATTGTTATTTTTCTAATTTAAGTATTTAGTTAAAAGAGGAAGTAAAGAAAAAAAATGACTGTTTTATTTTTTCTTGTTAATGGATTTCTTTAAGATTAATTGAAGAGATGTTTGCTTATATTCATTAAAATAAAACCAAACAGTTAGAAAATCAATAACACTGAGCACATTTTTATTAAAATTCGATTTTTTAATATCAATATGCAAATTAACCTTCCGTTCACCACTGTAAACCGCTATTTTGTTGTATATATAAATATATTTTGCATGTTGTTAGTATGTAGGTATGGTTATATTTATTAATAATTGAGTTTAAAATAAAAAAATGCAATCATTGAGAATTTGATGTCAATAACTAAGGGTGACTTGAGTAGTAATATAGTTTCGGTTACAGACAGAAAAACACTCAATCTCCATTATAATAAGATATATATAAAGTTGAAAATGGAAATGAATCCAATGATATGTTGAAAGGAAAAATAAATAAAGGAAAGAAAATGTTGAATGGGTAAATTGATTTAATTTGAGTTACCAAAATAATTAATAGAAAATTATAAAATTATAAAATATTAAGCATACAAAGAATAATATTTTATAATTTTTCTATTATTATTATTTTATTTTATATTTAAATAATGATAAATAGAATATATGCGTACATGAAACAAACTCCTGGCCGAAACAAGTGTTGTAACTCAAATTAAATTGATTTTTATCCATTCAACATATTCTTTCCTTTATTTTTTTTATCCTTTCAACATATCATTGGATTTATTTCCATTTTCAATTTACACATATATATATATATATAGTTCTTTCCCCAACTCTTTCTTTTCTTCTTATACTTTTTCTGTATTGCATGTCCTTTTCCTTCCCTAGATTAGTTCACTTACCAAAGCTTAAAGAGCCTAGATTGCCTTATAATATATATATATACCACCCTCCACACGAACAGGATGTGACACAAGGTCAATTTCTTAAGCAGAGTTCAACAGGTTTTCCTTCTAGACCAAGTTGCCTAAACAAGGTTAAAGAGCCCAGTCTGCCCCTACTATTTACCCATAGCTTGGAGGGAGAGTAGAATTCATACCTTTCCCAAGGTTATTAGCACAAAGTGAAATGCAGTTATCATGCCCAGGATTTGAACTCTGGTCGATGAGTTCATTTCCTATGACTTTAAACATTACACCATGCCTAGATTGCCTTATAAATTTCCCTATCGTTGGGGGGTGAGAAGAGATGGGTTCATGCCTTTCCTAAAGGCATTACTGCAAAGTGAAATGCAAACAGACTTGTCCAGGATTTGAACTTGGTTTTTTTTTTTTTTTTTTTGGTTTTTTTTTTCAAGTCCATTTCCTAAGATGATAACCATTATTCTAAGAGTGCCTCTGTGGCCCAATTCTTCAGTTTATCACTTCATCTCTAAAAGTGTGACTGTTTCTTCTAACACAAGCCTTTCCTACTATAAACAAATTACCTGCGTAAGAAATTGAGTTTCTTAACATCTTTAATGTGATCTGTTGGGCACTTATACATCTACTCAACAAATTAGGTTTATCCTTTTTGTTTTTTTGTTTTTTTGTTTTTTTTTTTTGTATTTTGCTGGGGGAGGGGGGTTCTCTTAAAGGTTTGTTATTTACAATAGTGTTTTGTAGTTTTTCCTTCTTCCCAAGAAATCTGTGTTCTTCTGGATATTGTTTAAAACTCTTAACATCCTGTTGAGATTTTTCTAAATCCAGAGCCCCATTCCTCAAGTATTTATCAAAAAATGGCTAAAACGCTTAAAAAGTTTGCTATCTACAATTTTTGTAGTTTTTCTTCTTCCCAAGAAATCTGGATATTGTTTAAAAATAGTTGACATGCCTAAAATCCTAAGTATTAGTAAAATGAACATTTCACTGAGTTGGTTGGGTGTTACGGCATGTCAACCCTTGTTGGGTTATTTTATGCCGAAGACCTTTTGTTTTATTCATTCTTGAGGGATATTCAAAATTTCTTTAAACTAATTTTTTTTTTTTTTTTAACTCATTTTTTCTGAGATCCCTGCGTTACTCATACACTGAGTTGGCGAGGGCCTGTATCGAACTAGGAACCTTGTGGTTTCTAGCCGAACGCTCTATCGACTGAGCTAACCCAGCCCTATGGCAATTATAGCCTCAGGTAACTATTTTTATCTAATACAAATAATTTGCACACAGTTGTATGAGTTCAAGTATTCTAATAGTAATAATTAATATACAATTATTATATTATTTCAAGTAATTATTTCTATGTAATGATAATCATGTTTGCATACAATTATATGGTTTCAAGTAACTAATAATGGTAATAATCCTTAGTAAACAATTATAGTAAAGTAGTAAAGTCGTTGGGGGCGACCTAATGTTGGTATCAGCCAGGCATCGAGGGAGTCTATCCCCTTTCCACTAGTACTAAACTAAGGAGATTGTTTTTGTGTCTGAGATGGGGTGCCACACCCACCATCAGCTCCTCACTTTTGCCACACAGATCCCTGTGCTGCTCACATGCTGAGTCGGCAAGAGGCGGTATCAAACCAGGAACCTTGTGATTCTTAGTCAAGTGCTCTACCAACTGAGCTAACCGGCCCTTACTTTTGTATAAGTGGAGAAAGGTAGACAAACATGGATGTTTATTGTGGGTAGTGATGTCAACGTTATACATTTCGGTCTGTTAGACCTTCTTCAGGGCATTGGATTGAGTTCTTTTTATACTGGTGAATTAGGTCGTGAATAGGGGAGGGGTGGTCAGTTATTGGTGTTAGCAGGAGTTGGTAGTGGGAGGTTTTTTTTTGGGTTTTTGTTTTGTTTTTTTTTTTTTTTTTCAGATTTTTTTTTTTTTCAGATTTTTTTTTTTTTTTTTTTAATCTTTTTTATTGTATTTTGTGACAATTGATTTTTCTTCCTGAGTCGGCAAGAGGCGGTATCGAACCAGCAACCTTGAGATTCTAGTCAAGTGCTCTACCGACTGAGCTAAGCGAGCCCTTACTTTTGTATAACTATAAGCTTTCAGATAAAATATCTATTTTTTTAAAATGTCTTTAAGATTTCACTTTTTTTTAAAATCTTTTTTATTGTATTTAGTGACAATTGATTTTTTCTTTGTCTTTTCAGTGTGTGCAATACAGGACAGAACATGCTCAGGATATAAAAAGATTAGAAAAGTTAACAAATCAATTGATGAGACACATGGCCTCCAAAGAAGGAAAGTGATAATGTTGTCTAATGAGTTATTTAAATTGGACTGGACAGAAAGTCATTAATCTGGATATCCAATGAACATACCTGAACATTGACCAAGAATCATGGCCCCCTGATCAGCTCAATTCACTTTCTTTTATTTTTTTTTTTCTTTACAATAAAAGGGATTTAAAGATTTTTTTTTCTTTTTTTTTTCTTTTTTTTTTTTTTTTTTAACTTTTCCTGTGTGATGGTGGTGGCGGAGGAACGTCAAACTTCCAAATGAGATTTTCTGTTTTTATCACCAATAAAGGTGTTTGGAGAAATGTTGATGAAAAAGAAAGAAAAAAATCCCTTAAAAGACATTTTTGATTTTATGATCAATTCATCATTCTACATGATGGAATAAAAAAAATATTATGTAACCTGTTATATCAGCAGTAATACATTTTTTATATCATTTATGAATTTGATTTTTTTTTTATTTTTTTTTAAAGATCAATGCATTCAAATGCTTAGACAGTTTTTTTGCAGTATGAGATATATATAAAGTATTTGACGGCATATAGGATGGACTTTTTTCCAAAATCTTGGTTCAAAAATTGCCCTGCGTCTGTAGGTGAAGTTTGAGACCTCCATCGGCCTAGGCTAATCTTCTTTATGATGCTCACTAACCCAGCTTACGCTCAGTACTTTTACCTACCTGTACTGCCAAATTGCTTTTATACAGCTATGTTTCTGCTTGTGTAATGCGCAAGCTGGCTTAGTGAGCATCATAAGAAGATTAGCCTAGGCCGATTCTCAAACTTCACCTACAGACGCAGGGCAATTTTTTGAACCAAGATTTTGGAAAAAAAGTCCATCCTATATGCCGTCAAATACTTTATATATATCTCATACTGCAAAAAACTGTCTAAGCATTTGAATGCATTGATCTTTAAAAAAAATAAAAAAAAAATCAAATTCATAAATGATATAAAAAAATGTATTACTGCTGATATAACAGGTTACATAATATTTTTTTTTATTCCATCATGTAGAATTGATGAATTGATCATAAAATCAAAAATGTCTTAAAGGGATTTTTTTTCTTTTCTTTTTCATCAACATTTCTCCAAACACCTTTATTGGTGATAAAAACAGAAAATCTCATTTGGAAGTTTGACGTTCCTCCGCCACCACCATCACACAGGAAAAGTTAAAAAAAAAAAAAAAAAAAAAAAAAAAGAAAAAAAATCTTTTAAATCCCTTTTATTGTAAAGAAAAAAAAAAAATAAAAGAAAGTGAATTGAGCTGATCAGGGGGCCATGATTCTTGGTCAATGTTCAGGTATGTTCATTGGATATCCAGATTAATGACTTTTCTGTCCAGTCCAATTTAAATTAACTCATTAGACAACATTATCACTTTCCTTCTTTGGAGGCCATGTGTCTCATCAATTGATTTGTTAACTTTTCTAATCTTTTTATATCCTGAGCATGTTCTGTCCTGTATTGCACACACTGAAAAGACAAAGAAAAAATCAATTGTCACTAAATACAATAAAAAAGATTTTAAAAAAAAAGTGAAATCTTAAAGACATTTAAAAAAATAGATATTTTATCTGAAAGCTTATAGTTATACAAAAGTAAGGGCTCGCTTAGCTCAGTCGGTAGAGCACTTGACTAGGAATCTCAAGGTTGCTGGTTCGATACCGCCTCTTGCCGACTCAGGAAGAAAAATCAATTGTCACAAAATACAATAAAAAAGATTAAAAAAAAAAAAAAAATCTGAAAAAATCTGAAAAAAAAAAAAACAAACAAAAAACCAAAAAAAAACCTCCCTACCAACTCCTGCTAACACCAATAACTGACCACCCCTCCCCTATTCACGACCTAATTCACCAGTATAAAAAGAACTCAATCCAATGCCCTGAAGAAGGTCTAACAGACCGAAATGTTATAACGTTGACATCACTACCCACAATAAACATCCATGTTTGTCTACCTTTCTCCACTTATACAAAAGTAAGGGCCGGCTTAGCTCAGTTGGTAGAGCACTTGACTAAGAATCACAAGGTTCCTGGTTTGATACCGCCTCTTGCCGACTCAGCATGTGAGCAGCACAGGGATCTGTGTGGCAAAAGTGAGGAGCTGATGGTGGGTGTGGCACCCCATCTCAGACACAAAAACAATCTCCTTAGTTTAGTACTAGTGGAAAGGGGATAGACTCCCTCGATGCCTGGCTGATACCAACATTAGGTCGCCCCCAACGACTTTACTTACTTTACTATAATTGTTTACTAAGGATTATTACCATTATTAGTTACTTGAAACCATATAATGTATGCAAACATGATTATCATTACATAGAAATAATTACTTGAAATAATATAATAATTGTATATTAATTATTACTATTAGAATACTTGAACCCATACAACTGTGTGCAAATTATTTGTATTAGATAAAAATAGTTACCTGAGGCTATAATTGCCATAGGGCTGGGTTAGCTCAGTCGATAGAGCGTTCGGCTAGAAACCACAAGGTTCCTAGTTCGATACAGGCCCTCGCCAACTCAGTGTATGAGTAACGCAGGGATCTCAGAAAAAATGAGTTAAAAAAAAAAAAAAAATTAGTTTAAAGAAATTTTTGAATATCCCTCAAGAATGAATAAAACAAAAGGTCTTCGGCATAAAATAACCCAACAAGGGTTGACATGCCGTAACACCCAACCAACTCAGTGAAATGTTCATTTTTACTAATACTTAGGATTTTAGGCATGTCAACTATTTTAAACAATATCCAGATTTCTTGGGAAGAAGAAAAACTACAAAAATTGTAGATAGCAAACTTTTAAGCCGTTTTTAGCCATTTTTTGATAAATACTTGAGGAATGGGGCTCTGGATTTAGAAAAATCTCAACAGGATGTTAAGAGTTTTAAACAATATCCAGAAGAACACAGATTTCTTGGGAAGAAGGAAAAACTACAAAACACTATTGTAAATAACAAACCTTTAAGAGAACCCCCCTCCCCCAGCAAAATACAAAAAAAAAAACAAAAAAAAAAAAAAACAAAAAGGATAAACCTAATTTTGTTGAGTAGATGTATAAGTGCCCAACAGATCACATTAAAGATGTTAAGAAACTCAATTTCTTACGCAGGTAATTTGTTTATAGTAGGAAAGGCTTGTGTAGAAGAAACAGTCACACTTTTAGAGATGAAGTGATAAACTGAAGAATTTGGGCCACAGAGGCACTCTTAGAATAATGGTTATCATCTTAGGAAATGGACTTGAAAAAAAACCAAAAAAAAAAAAAAAACCAAGTTCAAATCCTGGACAAGTCTGTTTGCATTTCACTTTGCAGTAATGCCTTTAGGAAAGGCATGAACCCATCTCTTCTCACCCCCCAACGATAGGGAAATTTATAAGGCAATCTAGGCATGGTGTAATGTTTAAAGTCATAGGAAATGAACTCATCGACCAGAGTTCAAATCCTGGGCATGATAACTGCATTTCACTTTGTGCTAATAACCTTGGGAAAGGTATGAATTCTACTCTCCCTCCAGCTATGGGTAAATAGTAGGGCAGACTGGGCTCTTTAACCTTGTTTAGGCAACTGGTCTAGAAGGAAAACCTGTTGAACTCTGCTTAAGAAATTGACCTTGTGTCACATCCTGTTCGTGTGGAGGGGTTGGTATATATATATATATATATAAGGCAATCTAGGCTCTTTAAGCTTTGGTAAGTGAACTAATCTAGGGAAGGAAAAGGACATGCAATACAGAAAAAGTATAAGAAGAAAGAAAGAGTTGGGGAAAGAACTATATATATATATATATGTGTAAATTGAAAATGGAAATAAATCCAATGATATGTTGAAAGGATAAAAAAATAAAGGAAAGAATATGTTGAATGGATAAAAATCAATTTAATTTGAGTTACCAACACTTGTTTCGGCCAGGAGTTTGTTCATGTACGCATATATTCTATTTATCATTATTTTAAATATAAAATAAAATAATAATAATAGAAAATTATAAAATATTATTCTTTGTATGCTTAAATATTTTATAATTTTTATAATTTTCTATTAATATTATTTTGGTAACTCAAATTAAATCAATTTTACCCATTCAACATTTTCTTTCCTTTATTTATTTTTCCTTTCAACATATCATTGGATTCATTTCCATTTTCAACTTTATATATACATATATAAGTAAAGCTCTTGATAGTTGTAAAATTTATTTCTGTAGACAACCATTTTATTAGGAATGGTGCCAATTTATCTAACAAATGGATTATTTCAAAACTTTTAACATAAGTTGGTAGTTATCTATACTAATAAACCAAAGTTTGTGTGCATGCGGGTGTGTGTGTGTGGAGGAATCATAGCCACATAATGTCTTAAAGAACTGATTTGTTTTTTTTGTTTATTTTAAACTTGCTACATGAATATGACTCCAACAGATAATTCAAGGTTAATCTCTTGAGATCGTTCGAGGTCACCAGATGGCAATATATGCCATTTTAGGCTAAACAGAATGAAATAGAGAAACTAATACGAAAGTATGTATACTGACCTCATAAATAATGAGTTTTTCATGTCACCACTAGTGAAAAAAGGACCAACACTGTATATACAGGATTTCTTGTTCTTATTGCAAATGCAAAGAGGATCTTGGAAATTAATAAGAATTTTTCTTTGTTTAAATCTCTGGGTTGCATATTTATGGGCGTTCATTATTAAAAAAATTCTTTTCTCTATCCATATGTTGGAATTATTGTGATATAAGATGTGCTCTAAATACCCGAAGAATAATCAAGCTAAGTTCCAATTACCGTCGAATTGGTAAGACACGGCAACGAGCGGTTGTAACTAAATACAATCCCGTCTCGTCGCAATTCTACTGCAGACTGACAGGGTATTTATAAAACTCCACAATATCATAGAAACCAAGCAGCCAATCAGAACTCAGGGAATGGAATCACCCAAATGCATGAATGGACTATTCTTGATTTCTATAAATACCAACTGTCTTGGACACTGCTTCAGTTGTACTTAGCTAGTTGCTGTTATTCAAACCAACAGTAGACTAACTGACTTCAATAATACCCACCTAGATCTATAGACTAGCCAAGGTCACATGATTGACTCTTGCAACCAATCACTAGCAATACTACTGGCCTGATAGAATACTTAAACCCCCCACACTGGTCATAATTCAAACTGCACTCTTTGAGGACGGACAAAGGAATGCCGGATCTTTACCAATACTCAGGAAGGACTTATACGATTATCAGAGTAACCAAAGGATTAATTGTTTGGTTTGGTTGTTTTGTTTTGTGGCATATCTATCCTTAAGCATCACAGGTCGCCACCCACGGCCAACAGGTGGCACCATTGGGGGAGTCTTACCCCTCTGCAGAGGTGCATTCTAACGCCCCAGCCGACAGGGCGGAAAGGATTAATTATCGAAGGACTCTATACCAGTAACTGAGAACACTTTAGTAATGAAAAGGATTCATTATCGAGGGACTCTTTATCAAAGATCCAATTCCAATGGATAAGCACTTCTGCTTTAAGGCCAAGGAATGGCGCTTAAAAATGTAACATGCTGAATCAGAATTATTTTATCAAAACATTTTGTTGCCTAACCCCACCCACTTTTCCGAGCAATTCTGGGTACCCCTGCTGGTTCCCATCCGATACATCCCTCATTAAAAATAACAGAAGGTATTTCACTGATTTTAAGAAAAACATGCAAAACAAACCTGGACAACACTGAACATTCTGTCTTTTGCTATACAAAATTCCCACAACAAATTATTCATGTTAATGATCCTATTCAATTTTAATACAAACATTTATTTGGTTTAATCATAGTCTGGTGCAAAAATCACAAGACTAATGTTTATTTGTTTAACAGCACATCAACTCCTTATGGGTTAGTCAATGCCAAAATTTTACAATCATAACTATTTTCAATGCTACATTTAATCTTTCCTTTTTATTTGTCTATAATCATTTGTTTGCACAGTTATATAGTATCAAGTATTCCTAACCAATACAAATAATTTGCACACAGTTGTATGGCATCAAGCATTCCTAACCAATACAAATAATTTGCACACAGTTGTATGGTATCAAGTATTCCTAACCAATACAAATAATTTGCACACAATTGTATGGTATCAAGTATTCCTAACCAATACAAATAATTTGCACACAGTTGTATGGTATCAAGTATTCCTAACCAATACAAATAATTTGCACACAATTGTATGGTATCAAGTATTCCTATCTAATACAAATAATTTGCACACAGTTGTATGGTATCAAGTATTCCTATCTAATACAAATAATTTGCACATAATTGTATACTTTCAAGTATTCCTAACCAAGCTTAGTCAGTAGAGTGTTCGGCTAGGAATCACAAGGTTCTTAGTTTGATACTAGCCCTCGCCAACTCAGCATATGAGTAGCACAGAGATATGTGTAGTAAAGAGCTGATGGTAGGTGTGGCACTCCACCTCAGATGCTAAAATAATCTTCTTGGTCTAGCGCTAGTGAAAAGGGGATAGACTCCCTCACTGTCTGGCTGCTACTGACATTAGGCTGCCCCGATGACGACGACTTTATTTATATTTACCTCTGAATTCATTTGGGGTTTGCAAATTACCGACCGTGGTAAGAGAAAATAGGAAAAAATAGGCTAAGGGAAATAACTCCAATAAATTTGCAAATTCAATAAATTTCCATATCGAGCATTCTGTTCATTAGGACCATTTGCATAAATGGTAACAATGTTGATATTGCATCTCAATTTCAAAAAGTATTATTGTGTTTTTTGGTTAATGCTCTAATTTCTGTTGTAACATTTTCACAATGAGCACATCGAGTGATAGGTACTGCTATCCAATGGTAAGCAATATAAGTGTATACTTAAATTTAGATGGATAGTATATAACCCAGGAAATGTCGGATATATATAGTTAGTTTCTAATATGTGTGTGCGTGTTAATTGCTGTGATACATTGAAACTAGAGTAATCACAGGAAATGGTCCCCAACAAGAAATTCCTTGCATACCCTTCACGAGTTGTTTACCCCTCACAGTATTTATTTACATTCTAGAGGCTAAGATGAAATGCTGTCTTTAACACATGAGAGTAGACCTATAAACAGAATTTGTGTGTGTGTGTGTGTGTGTATATATATCTCAAGTTGGTTATGGTAAATTTTTGCAAAATTCCACTTAAGAGATTATAACTTTAAAGACTTCAGTCTATTTCCTTAGGCAAATTTGAATAGCAGTAAAAAAAAAAAAAAAAAAATCCAATTATATTTACTTGAAGTCTAAATAATTTATTCCAAAAATAGAAATATCACATTAAAACCAGAGCTTTCCAAAATGTATGCGTCACCAACGATCTCAAGATCAACTGTTTTTTATTAACTACATTTTTTCATTTCATTGAATTATTTCTTTCTATATAAATTCTAAATTTTTTACGTTACGCTTGATTGACAAAACTTGACTAATGGGTTATTAATGCAGAAAGTTTGGAAAACAGCATTAAACAATTATTAAATCAAACCTAACGTTAATAAACTGATCCTTCATTTTATAACATATTCTAATAAGTATTTTTCCCCCCCAACCAATCATATAGTTTCAAGCAATTAACGATTTGAATCATTTGCAAACAATTATAACTTCAAATAACTATTTTTAATTCAAATAACTTACGCATAATCATACGGTTTCAAGTAACTATTCATCACTAATAATAAATACGAGTGTCAGTGTGGCACAGCATTTTTTTCAACTTTACTACTAGAGGCTGTAGCTCAACATATAACATTTTGGAATCAGCCTCACTGTGAGCAAAAAAAAAAATTGGGGGCTGAATCCGGATCCGTAATTGTGAAATTCTAGATTCCCAAGTTTTATTACAGTGATCGTCTTCAGCGATTTAAAAAAATTTTTTCAACATATTTTTTGTGACAAATTTTTTTTTTTTGTGCAAATAAATTTGGGAAAATTTAATAAAATTCAATATGTGCTCAATGCATGAAGCGTCATTGTTGAGCCAAAAGCTCAATTAAGAGCCCTTTAATTACCACCTGATAGGTCAGCTTTTAATCAAATAATAGCAATAGTATAATCTTTACAGATCACTGCCGTCCCTCACAATCCTATAACTCCACTACCAGAACCTTTCCTCTCATGAGCCCTCAAATGACTCATCAAACCCGTTGCAGATCTACAAAGTTGGATGCAAGTATAACATAGGAAGGACGTCCTTCCTGTTGTATCAGATAATAAAATTTGATGCCACCATATACAGGGCAACTTTTAATCAAATAATAATGAACTGTTATTCATGGTATTTCCATCTAATACTAATAATTTTCACACAGCTGTATAGTTTCAAGTGTTTCTATTTAATACTAATAATTCATATACAATTATATGGTTTCAAGCAATTATTAATACTAGCAGGACCTGCCGATATACCACAGTATCATAATTAATTATTACAATGTTAGATATGTATAGATAAAAGGGTATGAAAACACACAATGTTGTTAAAATGAATATATTTTTTATATAATTTTTAATTGCTAATATTTCGATTTATAAAAAAATCATCATCAGAGCATAATGATAATTGGGTCCGTTTTTAGATGTACATGTTTTTAATCTGGACTCATCGAGAGAGAAGCAGAAAATAATTTAAATTCAAACCGGAAACATTGTAAGCCATGTGATCGCTTTGTCTTTGTTCAATCGCTGCGTTTCGCTTGCGAAATAGTACAATATGTAAAAGTAAAGTAAAGTCATCAGGGCGGCCTAATGTCGGTATCAGCCATGCAGCGAGGGAGTCTATCCCCTTTTCAATAGCGCTAGACCAAGGAGATTATTTTAGCGTCTGAGGTGGAGCGCCACACCTACCATCAGCTCCTTACTTTATCGCACAGATCCCTGTGCTACTCATATGCTGAGTTGGCGAGGGCGGGGATCGAACTAGGAACCTTGTGGTTTCTAGCCGAACGCTCTACTGACTGAGCTAAAAGTATAATAATCTTGATTTAACTCTATCACACACTTTTTCTTTCTTTCCTTCTTTTCATTATGTTCAGTTCAAACAGATTACCGCTATCATCCCTCTCTCTATCTTTCTCCTACTTTGTTTTTTGTGTAGCATGTCCTTTTTCTTCCCTTTCTTTATAATTAAAATGGAATGGTCCATTAATTAACTGAGGTGACGACACTCCTACAAAATAAGAATTCTGTGGATAAGCAACACTAGATAATCAGGATCTACTGTCTGATTTTTAACCAGAGGGTGTTGTAAGATGATAACAAGCGTATTAATATATAGATTTAATACAAATAATTTCCAAAAATCTGACCCACAGATGGTTCCCTAATAGGTACTACCACTCCCAGTCAGAGTCAAACTGGGAGTAATGTCAATGAAGAAGTACAACACACTCACCAGATCTCCAGAACTGGAGCCTCACCGCCATATTACAGTTTATGGAGGCGCATGGTGAAATGGTTAAAGTCATAGGAAATGGACTCGTCGACATGAGTTCAATTCCTGGACGAAGCTGTTTGCATTTCACATGGCGCTAATACCCTTGGGAAAGGTATGAATCCAATTCTCACTCTAGCTATGGGTAAATAGCAGGGCAGACTGGGCTCTTTAACCATGGCTAGGTAATTAGTCTAGGAGAAGGAAAACTGAATTCAAACCTGTTAAACTCTGCTTAAGAAATTTACCTTGTGTCGCATCCTGATCGTGCGGAGGGGTTAGTAAATATATATATACAGTTTAATGTCAGACAGTACCTCCCTTTTTTTGGCAGGGGATGTCTTAGCCACTTTGCATACAGTCAGCATATTCTACAACGGATCAACTTCCTTAGAGTTTTCAGTCTTGAAAAGGTCAGGAAAAACAATTCCAAATATATAGAAAAATATTCCCCCCCCCCCCAAGATCTGCAAATATCTTGTTAGCTAACAGTTCTGTAATATGGCATTCAAAGTTAGATTCAAAAAACACAACCATTGAGTAATATAAGCTTTCTGTCAGTTATGTCAAAAGGTGAGTTAGACTTCAGAAAGTCATATATTAACTACTCTTCGTATAAAACTGTCATGCATTCTTCAATCTTAAATTCTATAAAGAATGTATGTGAGAGAAAAGAGAAAGGCAAGAGGAGAGAGAGAGAGAGAGAGAGAAGAGGAGAGAGAGAGAGAGAGAAAGGCAGAGGAGAGAGAGAGAGAGAAAGGCAGAGGAGAGAGAGAGAGAGAAAGGCAAGAGGAGAGAGAGAGAGAGAGAAAGGCAAGAGGAGAGAGAGAGAGAGAAAGGCAAGAGGAGAGAGAGAGAGAGAGAGAAGAGGAGAGAGAGAGAGAGAAAGGAAGAGGAGAGAGGAGAGAGAGAGGCGAGGGAGAGGGAGAGAGAGAGAAAGGCGAGGGAGAGAGAGAGGCGAGAGAGAGAGAAAGGCGAGGGGAGAGAGAGAGAGGCGAGAGAGAGAGAGAAAGGCGAGAGGAGAGAGAGAGAAAGGCGAGAGGAGAGAGAGAGAAAGGCGAGAGGAGAGAGAGAGAAAGACGAGAGGAGAGAGAGAGAGAGAGAGAGAGAAAGACGAGAGGAGAGAGAGAGAGAGAGAGAGAGAAAGACGAGAGGAGAGAGAGAGAAAGACGAGAGGAGAGAGAGAGAAAGACGAGAGGAGAGAGAGAGAAAAGACGAGAGGAGAGAGAGAGAAAGACGAGAGGAGAGAGAGAGAGAGAGGAGAGAGAGAAAGACGAGAGGAAAGAGTAAAACAAGAGGGGAAGAGAGAAAAACGTGTAGCATGTCCTTTTCTTTCCCTTCTTTATAATAAAAATGGAATGGTCCCTGATTTAACTCAGTTGACAATACTCATAAGAAATAAAAATTCTGTGGATAAGCAACACCAGATACTCAGGATTTACAGTTTTGCATTTCATCTTGGATGATCTCAAATTTAACCACAGGTAGGATGTGACACAAGGTTACAAGTATAGGGCATCCAATGAGGATTGAACTCGCTATTCAGTAGTAATGGATCTACGAGACTACTTTGCTAACCCTAACATCATGATAGGACACAATAGGTAGGTATTTACCCAAACCATTTGCCACGAATAGGAGGTGATTCTATGGGGCATCTAGCAAGGATCAAACTCCCTATTCAGTTGTAGTGGATCTGCAAGACTAGCTTGTTAATCATTACACTTGAATGCAAACATATAGAAATAAGGTTTGCGTTTCTTAGTACTATAATCGTAAATGAGCCAGCAATCGCCGATTGTTGCAACTTAATGATAAATAGAAATTAAAGTTGTACTGTTTTACATCGAATGATTTTGGTGCAATTCATGGTTGTGACCTATGCGTGAGTATATAAGTAAAAGTAAAGTCATCGGGGCGGCCTAAAGTCATTATCAGCCAATCAGCGAGGGAGTCTATCCCCTTTTTACCTTGCGCTAGACTAAGGAGATTATTTTAGCGTCTGCGGAAGAGCGCTAAAATGTAAGGCTAAACATTTTTCTCAATTTGTTTAGCCTTACATTTGAATAGGTATGCCCGCCTAATTCATTAATTATTAATCAATTTTCAAAATTAGGCACAACTTTAATTAAGCACATACTCCCCCCCCCAAAAAAAATATATATATATAAGTAAGTAAAGTCGTTGGGGTGGCCTAAAGTCGGCATCAGCCAATCAGCGAGGGAGTCTATCCCCTTTTTACTTGCGCTAGACCAAGGAGATTATTTTAGCATCTGAGGTGGAGCGCCACACCTACCATCAGCTCCTTACTTTATTGCAGATCCCTGTTCTACTCATACGCTGAGTTGGCGAGGACCAGTATCGAACTAGGAACCTTGTGGTTTCTAGCCGAACACTCTACTGACTGAGCTAACCCGAGAGACTGCTGATAATTAAAAACCATATTCAAGTCACACTAATTTTTTTCTTTATTTTCTTTTGGTAATTTATGAGGAAGTGCGCCCCGGTCTCCTGCCGGGGACTATTAAAATAACAACCCAGCTCAGTCTATTCAAAACTATCCATCTATCTATCTCAATTTGTTCATATTTATCTATATTACTTTAAATACTAAGATTTTTTTTATTTATGTTTGTTTAATGTCTTGTTTTTAGTTTAAATAAACAAGAATTACGACAAAAAAAAAAGAAGCGACCCCCCCCCCAATACATTTACTTGTCGAAAATATCTATATCTCCATTTGTTCGTATCTATCTATATTATTTTGTTTGTTTATCTATCTATTTCAGTCTATTCAAAACTATATATCCATCTTCATATCTAAACAAGAATTACGACAAATTACGATAAATAAACAAGAATAACGACAAGCTGGGGTTGTTATTTTGATAGTCACTGGATAGCCGTTTTTGAGCTGGGAGACCAGGACACACTTCATCATAAATTACCTTTCTTTTTTCTTTCTTCAATTTCATACTGAACTAATGTAACAATGACTTGGACAAGACATTCTTCTGAGAATAGTTGTCTAGATTAGAACTTGTAACCAAATTTATCTCTGCCTTCATTACTCCAGAACTCCAGAAAAAGTGAGTTATTTGTAGAACACAAGAAGGCCCTTCCTTAAAAAAACCTTATAGCATCTCCACCTTGAAAACATCTGTTTCCTGGGTTTAAAGTTTCTGTATAGGCTAGTGGAGGAGGAGGAAGGGACCATTTCCTTCTTTTTTTTTTATGAATTTTTAAACATCTTTTTTTAACTAAATTGTCAGCAGTTATATTTTTAAGAGAAGAAGACAAAACTTCATTCGGCCTTAGACATTCATAAGTATAAAAGAATGTATTTACCCAACCGTTCCGCCATGAGCAGCGTGTGACACAAGGTCAATTTTAAGCAGAGTTTAATAGGTATGAAGTCAGTTTTTCTTCCCTTAAATAACCTATAAATATGCTTTTATACTTATCTATATATGGGAGAAATATGAGGAGGTTAATCCGACAATATGTAGAGAAAGGTAGACAAACACGGGATATTATGGAAACTAGAGGTTTATTGTAGACGATGCAATGTTTTGGTCTATTAGACCTTCTTAAGGACTTGAATATAATTCTTGCTTCAATGATAGACATTCTCAAAATCTATATAAAAAAAAAAAAAAAAAAAAAAAAAAAATGTGTGTGTGTTTACAGACCGAGCTCATGTCCTTTTATAAAGGAAAATAACCTATAAATATGCTTTTATACTTATCTATATATAAAAAAAGAAAAATTGGTATGTGTGTTTATTGACTGAGCTCATGTTCTTTTATAAAGGAAAATTAGAGACCAGCAAAGAAATAAGTCCATACTCTATTTTTGTTCCGAGAGGGGATTAAAAAAAAAAAAAAAAAAAAAAAAAATTAACCGTCATTTTCCATAAGAAAAGCTAAATAGAAATAAGAGTACAAAACAATGATATATTAAAAAAATATATTTTTTAAATGATTAAAAAATAAAACAAATTAATCAAGGATAAAAGATAATAAAAAGCGAATAAAAGACAAATATGAGAAAAAAGAATAATAATAAAAATAAACAACTTAATATTTAAATATAAAAAGAATATTTAAAGAATAAAAGATAAAACAAATATATAGAAAAATAATTTATTTCTCAGAATTTTTGAGATGAGGCTGGATAATTAGTATTATTCGGACTATTGTCCCCATCTTCATTGTTCTCTGTACAACGTTTCAGCCGATGTGCCCTCCAGCCTTCTTCAGGTATTTCTTTTTGGACTCGGGAACCTTTAATTCAAACTCGGGAACCATCGCGGAACTTTGAACCTAACACTATTTAGTCCATGAGGTATCCTGTTCTCATTCCGCTAACCATAGCTGGGGTATAACTGAAGAAGGCCGGAGTGCACATCGGCTGAAACGTTGTACAGATAACAATGAAGATGAGGACAATAGTCCGAATAATATAAATAAACAACTTAAAAACAAGAATATATCTATTAATAATGGAGATTCGCTTCCGGTTTTTGTCTGTAACAAAAATTACGTCACTGCTTACGTCACTTTACCCAACACATAATCCAACGTCATAACATAGAATAAATATACCCAAAATGTGAGCATGCAACGTTAGACAATCCTCATTGTTTCAATAAATAGATGCCCGGCGTTATATATTTATATATAGATTGTTTTATTCTAATATAATATTTAAAGTTATCGGAACTGTTTCCATTTCAAATTGTCCTTTTTTTTTTTTTTTTTTTTTTTAAATTCCTTTAATAAATTTGATGATTTTACATCCTTATGGTACACACTCTATGACATTGAATTTTCAGCTCCCATCCCCTCAGGCAATATCTTTCAAAAAATTATTTTTTTTACATCGCCCAGAGGACGTCTTTTTATTTTGCTAGTAAAGAATATAAAGATAATAAAACAAATATATAGACAAAGCATTATTATTAGTCTATATATAAATGTAGAAATTTATTTTTTAAAAACTTTTTAGATGCCAAGTAGCTCTGCTAATTTGTAACATTTCTTTGCTAGAAAATACTATATATGTAACATCATTACTTTTTGTAGATTCTTTTTTTTTTGGTGGGGGTGTAAGGATCTTATTAATTCCGATTCCTGTGAACTTACAAAAACTGATAATGGTTGAAATTTGCTGTTTGTGGAATTAAAATATTAAGACTCAATTAAATGTTTCAGACACTTAAGCGTCCATCATTAAGCCTGATGTTAAATGAGGGAGGAGGAGGAGGAGGAGGTAGCAACATGTCTTGCTTACTTATGCATGTAAATTGCTTATATATATATATATTTAATGAATCTTCATTCCTTATCCTTTGGTGTCAGTAAAAGGTTTCCTTAAATTGCTTCCATTCATCCTGGTAATTTTTGCCTCCTAGTGTTAAATCCAAAAGAATAAAAATTTTAAGCCTCCTTAAGTTTCTAAATTGCTAGAACCATCCTTGCTCAGTTTTCTCTGATGAACCAAAATCGAATTTGTTCTCTCTATTACAACTTCTGAAAGGGGGGGGGGTGAGATTTTTACAGGTTCAGTTTGGTTTGTTTTGTTTTGTGGCATATCAACCTCAGTGGGTTATTTAATGCCGACAAAGTTGTGAAATAAATTCATTCTTAATGGATAACAAATTTTGTTTATAAACTCATGTTTTTCTATTCATCCCATAGATGGGACCTTAACAGATACTACCACTCCGGGTCAGAGTGCACCAGGGAGTAATGGTGATGAAGGGGTGTTCCACATTCCCCAAATGCCCAAAACTGGAACCTCACCATCAGATAGAGTTTAACGTCATTCCCAGGACATGTAGACCCTCAGCCACCGTCTTCTAGCACCCATATGATAAGAAGGATTGGGGGTTGCCATAAGAGCAATAGGGTTGGGAAAATCATATAGGTGCTAGGGCTTGATGTGACCAGCTGATTGATTGGAGGGGGTCTCTCTGACTGCCCGTCTAGCCCAAGAAAAGCCTAAAGTGGAATATTGCAAGTCATGGACTGCTCAGCCACCTGGGTTCTATCCTTAAGCATCATGGGTCGCCAAACATGGCCAACAGGTGGCCCCTTTGTGAGGGGGAGAGTATTACCCCCCTGCAGAGATGCAGTCTGTGCATTCTAACGCCCCACTGACAGGGCAGTTACTGGGTCAGATCTCCAGGAAGCTCATCATGGTGTAATGGTTAGCAAGCTAGTCTCACTGGTCCATTACTACTGAATTTTTCTCTTTCTCTCTTTTCATTCTCCTCTTTGTCTCTGGCTCAGAACCGAAGCTACAACATCAGTTAAAATTTCGCAAATCAGAAATAATTAATAACTTAAAATTGGTTATCTTTAAGACTTTTTTGACAGCATTTTTAGATTCATTGGGCTAAAATGCTCTTAGAAACCAATTTTTAGGAGTAGGAGAGCTCTAGAACTCAATTCACAGACAAACATAGATTACCAAAATGCGCCATTTTTTGGAATTGGAAATGCAACTTTTGCGGATTGGCTAACTTGTATAAAATTTCAGAAAAATTGAAGTGCAATATTTTAACAAATTTTTGCAAAATGTAGCTTCGGTTCTGAGCAAATATCAAACTATCTTTTTGGTACAAATAATGTTCAATATATGTGAAATAATAATAGAAAAAAATTGTTGTCATAGACGCAGTACTACATACAGAAATCATCAATATTTTTAAATTGCTTGATTTTAATACTTTTTTGATAGCATTTTTGGATTCCTCGGGCAAAAATGCTTTTATAAACCAATTTTTAGGAGTAGGAAAGGCCTAGAACTCATTTTACAGAAAAAGATAGGTTACAAAAAGTCCCCCCCCCCACAAAAAAAAATTTGGAGAGCTAAAAATCGACATAACTCTGGAATATTTTGGAATTGGAAACTCAAATTTTAGGGATTGGCTAACTTGATCATAATCCACACTTGGACAAAATTTCAGAAAAATTAAAGGGAGTGGGTGACATGGCCTGGATGATTTGACATGGAATTGCCCAGAGAGAAGGTGATAATACTAATCTATTTCAATCAAACATAATGAAAAAAAGAAAGAAAGAAAAAGAGTGAGAGAGATTTAAATCAAGATTATTATACTTGTTACATATTGAGCTATTTCACAATAGCTCTTAAGTAAACATATCAAATGATGTAATAATTAAATTATTATACTGTGGTATCCACAAGTCCCGTTATTGTAGCTAGTTATAAATTACTATTAGAATACTTGAACCCATACAACTGTGTGCAAATTATTTGTATTAGATGAGAATAATTACCTAAAGCTATAATTGCCATAGGGCCAGGTGAGCTCAGTAGGTAGAGCGTTCGGCTAGAAACCACAAGGTTCCTAGTTCGATACCGGCCCTCGTCAACTCAGGGATCTGTGCGGTCAAGTAAGTAGCTGATGGTAGGTGTGGCACTCCACCCCAGATGCAAAAACAATCTCCTTGGTATAGCGCTAGTGAAAAGTGGATAGACTCCCTTGATGATTGGCTGATACCGACTTTAGGCCACCCCGATGAATTTTCTTTTACTTACATATTGAACTATTTTGCAGTAGCTCTTAAGTAAACATATCAAATGTTGTAATAATTAAATTATCATACTGTGGTATATCCACAAGTCCTGTTACTGTAGCTCTCTTTCCATCTCATTCTCTCTCTCTCTATATATATATATATATATATATATATATATATATATATATATATATATATATAGGGGGAATATATCCTTTTTAATTTTTATTAATTCCTGTCACAGTTTATTAACATCTATATATATGTGTGGGTGTGAGAGTTCAGTTTCCTCTCCTCCCCAAAACTTATTCACATCTATCTATCAAACACCCACTCTCTCTCTCTCTATATATATAATATATGTATATATATGTGTGTGTGTGTGGTAGAGGTTACAGCTCATTAGATAATATAATTGACCAGGCTTTAATTTCAAGATAAAAACAAATGAAAATGTAATTTTACTAGTGGGGAGAATTTCTAGCTTATTAAGGTAGACATTGTCTATTAATTAGTCAGTTGAACTTTGAAATTATGAACAAGCATATATGTCATTAACGTTTTACACCTGATACTGATAGACACTACAGTTAAGCACTTGCAAAATATATATAATTACTATTCTTTACAGACAAAATAGATTATCAAAGCTTAACGGAACTTTCTTATGCTGAATTCTAGATGGATATTCTGTTCTTTTACAAGGAAATAATCAAGCGGAAAATGTGAACAAGATGTTCCGAGGCAGATGCTCTACCAACTGGGTTAACCCAGTCCCTGTATATAAAAGTATAAGTATGTATAAATCACTGTGCTACTCATGTGCTGAGTTGGTGAGGACTGGTATCAATAACTGGTATCAAGCTCAGAACCTTGGGGTTCCTAGGCAGATATTCTACCGACTGGGTTAAACCGACCCCTGTATATAAAAGTACTAATGTATGTTCATGCAAAGTAAAAAAAATAAATAAATATATATATATATTATATATATATATATGGTGTTTTATAAAAGTATCGAGATTGAAGCTGTATTTACCAATATAGGAATGAACAATGAATGGAACATTAATTTTTTGTAAATACAAGGTGTGTCATAAAAGTATCGAGATTGAAGCTGTATTTACCTAGATAGAAATGAACAATGAATGGAATGTTATTTTTTTTCAGAATACAAGGTGTGTCATAAAAGTATAGAGGTTAAAGCTGTATTTACCAAGATATGAATGAACAATGAATGCAACATTAATTTTTTTCAAAATACAAGGTGTGTTATAAAAGTATCAAGATTGAAGCTGTATTTACTAAGATAGAAATGAACAATGAATGGAACATTAAAAAAAAAAACAAAAAAAAACTAGTGTAATGGTTATCGTTAAAGGAAATGGACACGGTTACACTAGTTCAAATCCTAGATAAGGCTGGTTGCATTTCACATAGAATTAAGAAAGATATGCACCCAACTATTCTCCCTCCAGCTAAGGGTAAATAGTAAGGCAGACTGGGTTCTTTAACCTTGGTGTGTAGCAACTGGTTTAAGAAAAGTAAAACGGAATCCAAACTGGTTAAACTGTTTAAAAATTGACCTTGTGTCACATCCTGCTTGTGCGGAAGGGTTTGTAAATACATACTTAATAGAATTTTCGGACCAAGTAACCAATAGGCACCCCAGCCGAGATCAGTTTTGAAAGGAAGTGAATTTTGCTTTTCACCGGTTGTTAGTAAATAAAATTCTACAGACACTAGAATTTCATACAAACCAAAGACAAGTTTTTATACTAAAATAGTTTTTGATTTTAATTTAAAAAATAAGTTATTTCATGTTGTTGTTAGCATATGTGAAAAAAATAATTTTGATAATCTAATATTGTTTTTTTTTTTTTTTAAATAAAACTTAAAATGAAAGACATGTTTATTTATTTTTCAGGTGCCTCAACAGATAGTTAATAAAAAAAAAGAAAAAAAAAAAAAAAAAAAAAAAGGGGGGGGTTATTTCATGTTTTTAGTATATGTTAAAAAATAATTTTCCACCCACAATAAACTAATATTGTTATTGACATTATAACAATATTATTTCAGATAGGAATTCACAGAGACACATGAAAAATAAATGTTATAAATTGTCTAATACCATTTCTGAACAACATCCTTTTATTTAAATAAACCTAAAAAATACTTTGTAAATAAAAACAATTTTTATTTAAATAAAATATCTGCATTTCTCTTCTGATTAAATAAAACTATTTTGATATAAAAACGTGTCTTTCGTTTAAAGTTTTATCAAAAAAAAAAAAAATAAAAATAACAATATTATTTCATCTTTAGAGCAAAATTAATTTTTTCACATAATTAAAAAAAAAAAATTAAAATCAAAAACTATTTGAGTATAAAAAAAAACGTATCTTTGGATTGTATCGGCTGTTGATTTTGTTTACTAACAACCGGTGCAAAGCAAAATTCAAAAGAAAGAAAGAAAGTAAAGCTTTTTTTTAATTTATAGCTTTACATTCAAAATCTAAAGCTGCATAGATTAAACACATCTGGTTTAATAAGCCTTGATATTTACAGTTTTGGGGGGGATTATATCATTAGCATAATGGAAAAGAAAGTAAAATTATTGAGTAATCTGAACATTAGCTACACAGATGAGAATAACCTCCTATTGTTTCTTTCACTTTGAGGACACCGTCTGTTTTGGTCAGCCATTTTCATTTCACCGTAATCAATACAGGTGAATGTTTTAATACAAAAATATCATAAAGTGTGTTCTTAATTGTGCTTGTGTATTATTTGAAATGAACATAATTGTTATTAAGAACACATTTTATAATATTTTTGTGTTAAAACATGCAGTTATTTTGATTACGGTGAAATGAAAATGGCCAACCAAAACAGACGGCTTCCTCAAAGTGAAAGAAACAAGGGGAGGTTACTCTCATTTATGTAGCTAATGTTCAGATTACCAATTATTGCTAAAAGCAAAAAAATGAAACGATATGATGAATTGCTTAAAAAGTTGTGAAATGAAAATGGCCGACCAAAACAGACGGCTTCCTCAAAGTAAAAGAAACAAGGGGGGGTTACTCTCATTTATGTAGCTAATGTTCAGATTACTAATTATTGCTAAAAGCAAAAAAATGAAACAATATGACGAATTGCTTAAAAAGTTGTATCATTGAGCAAACATGTTATTGGCACACTGATGCATCAGACAAGTGTTTCTTTCATATATTAAATGAAACTAATTTTACAGAGATTAACTTTATTATATATATATATATATATATATATATATATATTATATATATGTGTGTATATAGAGAAATGTATTGGCATGGACCAGGTGAAGATAATATGTAATAAAACCAAAATAAAACCAAAACTATTGAGCTCTATATAGAACACCTCCCAGTAGAATACAAGGTTATTGGCACTGCACCATCAAAAACTGTAGTTTACTTTTGTATTATTATTATTATAATAATAATAATAATAATAATAATAATAAAAGAAAAGATTCTTATTGACCAACAACCATTAATTTTGACTAATGAGCGAGTTGCATTAAAAGATAAAAAGTATCTAAAAAAAAGTTAAGATAATACTAATCAAAATTGATGGTTTAGAATGCTTTAAAAGGAAAATGAAAAATAGACAAATATCTGGACCTTGCCAGAGAACTAAAAAAGTTATGGAATATGAAAGTCAAAGTGATACCAATTGTAGTTGGTGCACTTGGAACAGTCCCAAAGGATTGGAAAGGGTCTGGAATGTTTGGAAATCAGAGGAAGGGTTGAAACCATTCAGAACACTGCACTGCTGCAATCTGCCAGAATACGCAGAAGAGTCCTGGAGACCTGAGGAGACTGCTGTCAATCAGACTCCAGTGAAAGACCATCAGCTAATGCTGATGTGAAAACTCAAAAGGAGCAAATAATAATGTAGACTATGCGGTAATAGAGATGAGACTGTAAACTATGTACTATGCGAATGTAGCAAACTAGCACAATGGGAGTACAAAACTAGACACGACTGGGTTGGGAAGGTGATCACTGGAATTATGCAAAAAATTAAAATCTGACCATACAACAAAATGGTA
>CM042168.1:47390553-47420553 GCA_023376005.1 Doryteuthis pealeii
GAAAGTCCTTATTTTCGTAGCCGCATCCAGTAAAGTCTAAGAATCGGCTTGTTATTTAAATAGAAGGAATCTATTGAACATGAAATCAATTACAATGACTTGTACAGACTGGAGACATAAAAGTAAGGAATGTTTGGATTGTTGCGAAATCTTGGGAAGAAGATAAAATGTACAGGTCTTTGGTTAGGGATAGTAAGGTGTGGGTCCAAGACAAACAAGTGGCTGTGTATTGACCAATTCAGTCAACTAGTACTTGGAATAATAATGTAGTTTCACAAGCAATTCATACTACACATGCACACTCATTTGTGTGTTATTTCTGTGTGTATGTATATGTGTTTGTGTGTGGTATGTATATTGTGTTTGTGTGTGTGTGTGAGTGAATATATATATATTGTGTGTGTGTAATATATATATATATATATATATATTATTGTGTGTGTGTATATATTGGTGTGTGTGTGGTGTATATTTGTGTGTGTGTGTGTATATATTTGTGTGTGATATTGTGTGTGTATATATATATTGTGTGTAATATATATATATTGTGTGATAATATTGTGTGTATATATATATATTTGTGTGTATTATTGTGTGTGTGTTATATATATTGTGTTGTGTATTGTGGTGTGGTATATATAATATAATATATATATATATGTGTGGTGTATGATATTGTGTGTGTTGTGTGTATATATTGTGTGTGTGTGTGTATATATTGTGTTGTGTGTTGTATATTGTGTGCGTGGTGTGTATATATTTGTGTGGTGTGTGTGTGTTTATGTGTGTGTGTGTTGTATATATTTGTGTGTGTGTGTGTGTGTATATATTGTGTGTGTGTGTTTATATAATTGTGTGTGTGTGTGTTGGTGTATTTTGTGTGTGTGTGTGTATATATTGTGTTGTGTGTGTGTGTGTGTGAATATTGTGTTGTGTGTGTGTGTGTATAATGGTGTGTGTGTATATATAATTGTGTGATGTATGTATATATATATTGTGTGTGTGTATATTGTTATGTATATATGTATATATATTATATATAATATATAATGATATATATATATATATATATATAATATATAATATGGACTGTATTGGATGTTATGTGCTAAGTTCCATTTTATTATCCAATATTCAAGAGAATGACCTCTCTTTCAAGGACTTTACATACGTGTGTGTGTGTATTATATATATATATATATATATATATATATATATACTATATATATATATAATTATATATATATAGTGAAAGAGAATGAATGGAGAATTGATTATTTTCACTCTTAAAATTCATCCTAAAATATCTTCGGAATAGCTTAGTTGCTATTGGGTTTCTCTGTTAGACTTTATTAAAAATACTCATCACTTCTCAGCTTCTTGGCTCAAGTTTGACTTTGCAAAAGAAACGAAAAAAAATCATATCAGTCATCTATTGATTGATTAAGTAGAAAATGACCCTTGATATCTCACCATTTAAACATTGGGTTTTGGCAAGATTGGCACTTGGAGTCAGTTTTATATTTATAGGAGACTAGCTTAAAAGCCGCCTTACCAGACAGCAATTAAGCTAGCTTCCTGTGGAGCGCTCTTTTCATTTGGCTTTTGCCTGACATGAACTTCATGCATTGAGTACATATCAAATTTTATTAAACTTAAACAATATTTTTCTAACGATAATGTTTTCATCAAATAGTCATCAGGGCGGCTAGAATAATATCGCCTATCAGTGGGAAGTTCTATCCCCTTTTCACTAGCGCTAGACCAGGGAGATTGTTTTTTGATGTCTTGAGACGAAGTGCCATACCTACCATCGCTCCTACTTTACCGCACAGATCCCTGTGCTACTCATACGCTGAGTTGGTGAAGGCCAGTATTGAACTAGGAACCTTGTGGATTCTAGCCGAAGCTCTAACAACTGAGCTAAGCCGGCCCTTTGGAACTTATTGCAAAGCTGCATGATAAACATCGGTTTATGAGTTATATGAAAGTTATGAAAATTATTTGTCATAAAAAATTGAAAGGCAAGCCCAACCCTTTTTATCATATGGGTGCTAAAAGGCGGTTTGCTGCGGGTCTATATGTCCTGGGAATGACGTTAACTATATCTGATGGTGAGGTTCAGTTTTGGAGGTTTGGGGAATGTGGAGCACCCCTTCATCACCATTGCTCCTGGTCCACTCTGACCCGGAGTGGTAGTACTGTTAGGGTCCTATCTATGGGTTAATAGAAAAATGTATTTAAAAATTGATTATGCCATTAAGATTGATTTATTTCAAAACTTTATCGGCATTAAATGACCCACTGAGGTTGATATGCCGTAAACAAACCAGACCAAAAAATTGAAACCATCATCAGTTAGAATTTGGTCATCATCGGGAGGCCAAAAGTCGGTATCATCCAATCATCGAGGGAGTCTATCCCTTTTCACTAGCACTAGACCAAGGAGACTTGTTTTTTGTTTCTGAGCGGAGTGCCACACATACCATCACTCCTTACTTTACCGCTAGATCCCTGTGCTACTCATACACGAGTTGGCAAGGCCGGTATCAACTATGAACCTTGTGGTGTTCTAGCTGAACGCTCGACCGACTGAGCTTAGGGAATCCAAAATTTCAGGATTGTGGTTCAAATTCAGCAGAATGTTTTTGATTTGCTCATGGGTTGGCCCAACTCCAAAATGATACATTTTCTCTCTTAGTTTCCAATGCATTTTTATAGTAAACTTATTCCCCATTAATTTTAGCAGGAAAAAAAAAAAACTCTCCTGCAGTGTAAAAATTATTTTTTGAAAGATATTTGTCTGAGAGGGGTTGGGAGTTAAAAATTCAGTGTCAGAGGGTCTGTATCATAAATAAGTAACATCATTAAATTTATTAATAGAGTAAAAAAAAACAATTTGGAAAGGAGTAGCATTGAAAAATGTATATCAATGACATTACAATTATTATAGGATGGACTTGGCAGCAAAGTTCAAATCCTGATGAGGCTGATTTGCATTTCTTTCCCACTGATATTCTTGGGGGTCACTGGTATCAGAATTGAAATCAAACCTTTTATACACCTCTTAATATCTGTTCTTCATTTCTCTCTTGGTGCAGTATTTTTTCTTTATTTTAACTGTAAGTAAAGTAAAGTAGGCAGTGTCAGTATCAGCTCGGAGCAGGTGAGGGAGTCTATTTTTCCCCTTTCACTTAATGAAAGACCAGTGGTGTGTTTTTGCAGGTTAAGTTGGAGTGCCACACCTACCATCAGCTCCCATTTTACTGCACAGATCCAAGTCATGCTACTCATTTGCTGAGTTGGCGAGGGACAGTATCTAACCCAGAACCTTGTGGTTCCGTGGGGATACCCTACGACTGATCTAACCGGTAGTATAAGTAGTTGTGTATTTTTTGTTTGTTTTTTATTTGTTTGCTTCTTTTTATTATTATTATTATTATTTACTCCTTTTGAGTTTTCACTCAGCGTAGCTGATGATCTTTATGGAGTCTGAGTGACGGGAGCAAGTCTCCTTAGGTCTCAGGACTCTATCTGAATATTGGCAGATTGCAGCAGTGCAGTATTCCTGGATGGTCTCAATCTTTCTCTGATGTCCGATTTTCCAACCCTTTGGGACTGTTCAGTGCACCAATACAATTGGTATCACTTTGACTTTATTTCCATAACTTTTTCAGTTCTCTGGCAGGTCCAGGTATTTGTCCATTTTTTCATTCAGCCTTCACCTGTCGATCTGCTGAACTGTAAAATCCACCAGTTGACAGTTTTTCTTTTTTGTTATCAGATAGGTCTGGCGTCCTTTTGCTAGGAATAAGGTGATCCGTTTTTATTTAAAGTCCTAGGAATTTTATGAATTTCGTCTCAAGAACAGATTCTGGTTTATGCATATACCATTTTGTTGTTGGTCAGATTTTAATTTTGGCATAATTCTCAGTGATCACCTTCCAACCCAGTCGTTTAGTTTTTGTACTCCATTGTGGCCTAGTTTTGCTACATTCGCATAGGTAATAGTTTACAGCTCTCATCTCTATTCCGCATAGTCTAATTATTATTTGCTCCTTTTTGAGTCTTTCACATCAGCATTAGCTGATGGTCTTCACTGGAGTCTGATTGCAGCGAGTCTCCTCAGGTCTCCAGGACTCCTTCTGCGGTATTCTGGCAGATTGCAGCAGTGCAAGTGTCTGAATGGTTCAACCTTCCTTGATTCCAAACATTCCAGACCCTTTTCCAATCGCTTTTGGGACTGTTCTCAAGTGCCAACTACAATTGTCACTTTGACTTTCTATTCCATAACTTTTTTAGTTCCTGGCAGTCAGGATATTTGTCTATTTTCATTTTCCTTTAAGCATTCTAACCATCAATTTGATTAGTATTATCTTAACTTTTTTTAAGATATTTTTTATCTTTAATGCAACTCGCCATTAGTCAAAATTAATGGTTTGTTGGTCATAAGAATCTTTTCTTTTATTATTATTATTATTATTATTTATTAATTATTTAATAATAATATACAAAAGTAAACTACAGTTTTGTGATGGTGCAGTCCAAATGAACCTTGTATTCTACTGGGAGGTGTTTCTATATAGAGTCAATAGTTTTGGTTTTATTTTGGTTTAATTACATATTATCTTCCCTGGTCCATGCAATACATTTCTATATACCAAAAAAAAAAAATATACACACACATAATTATATATATATATTGTAATATATATATATATAATATATAATAAGTTATCTTGTAAAATTAGTTCATTTATATATGGACACTTGTCTGATGCATCAGTTTGTGCCAATAACATGTTTGCTCAATGATAAACTTTTTAAGCAATCGTCATATTGTTCATTTTTTTTTTTTTTTTTTTTTTTTTTTGCTTTTAGCATAATTGGTATACGAACATTAGCTACATAATGAAAAGTAACTCTCCTTGTTTCTTTTACTTGAGGAGCGTCTGTTTTGGTCGGCCATTTTCATTTCACAACTTTTTAAGCAATTCATCATATCGTTTCATTTTTTTTGGCTTTTGCATAATTGGTAATCTGAACATTGCTACATAATGAGAGTAACCTCCCCTTTGTTTCTTTCACTTTCGGGAAGCCGTCTGTTTTTGGTTGGCCATTTCATTTCACCGTAACAAAATAACTGCATGTTTTACACAAAAATATTATAAAATTGTGTTTTAATCACAATGTTTATGTTCTTTACAAAATAATACCAAGCAAATGTAAGAACACACTTATTACATGATTTTTTGTATTAAACATTCCCCTGTTTTTGATTACAGGAGAAGGAAATGGCTGACCTAAACCAGACGGTGTCTCAAAGTGAAGAAAACATATAGGTCAGGTTATTCCTCATCTGTGGTTAGCAATGTTCGATTACTCAAGTAATTTTTACTTTTTTTCCATTATGCTAATGATATAATCCCCAAAACGTGTAAATATCAAGGCTTATTAAACCAGATTGTTGTTTAATCTCAGTGGCAGCTTTAGATTTGATGTAAAGCTATAAATTAAAAAAAAAGCTTTACTTTTTTCTTTCTTTGATTTTGCTTTGCACCGGTTGTTAGTAGAACAAAATCAACAGCGGATACAATCCAAGATACGTTTTTTTTTAACAATACTCAAATAGTTTTTTGATTGTTAATTTTTTTTTTTTTAAACTTATGTGAAAAAATTAATTTTGCTCTAAAGATGAAATAATATTGTTATTTTTATTTTTTTTTATTTTTGATAAAACTTAACGAAAACCGTTTTTATAGTCAAATAGTTTTTTTTAATCAGAAGAGAATTTGCAGATATACTTATTTAAATAAAAATTGTTTTTATTTACAAAGTTTTTTTAGGTTTTTTAAATCAAAAGGATGTTGTTCAGATGGTATAACATTTATAACATTTATTTTCATGTGGTCTCTGTGAATTCTATCTGAAATAATATTGTTATTAATTGTCAATAACAATGATAGTTTTTGTGGGTGGAACAAATTATTTTTTAACATATCTAAAAACATGAATAACCCCCCCCCTTTTTTTTTTTTTTTTTTTTTTTTTTTTTTTTTTTTTTATTAACTATCCGTTGAGGCCTGAAATAAATAAACATGTCTTTCATTTTAAGTTTTATTTATAAAAAAAAAACATATCAGATTATCAAAATTATTTTTTCATAATGCTAACAACAACATGAAATAACTTATTTTTTAAATTAAAAATCAACTATTTAGTATAAAACTGTCTTTGGTTTGTATGATTCTAGTGTCTGTAGAATTTTATTTACTAACAACCGGTGAAAAGCAAAATTACTTCTTTCAAAACTGATCTCGGCTGGGGTGCCTATTGTTACTTGGTCCGAAAATATTCTATTAAGTTGTTTTTACAACCCTTCCGCACAAGCAGGATGTTGACACAAGGTCCAATTTTTACGTTTAACCAGTTTGGATTCCGTTTAACCTTTTCTTAAAACCAGTCGCTACACACCAAGGTTAAAGACCCAGTCTGCCTTACTATTTACGCCTTAGCTGGAGGAGAATAGTTGGGTGCTATCTTTCTTAATTCTATGTGAATGCACCAGCTATCTAGGATTTGAACTAGTGTAACGTGTCATTTCCTTTAACGATAACCATTATAACTAGTTTTTTTTTGTTTTTTTTTTTAATGTTCCTTCATTGTTCATGTTTATCTGTAATACAGCTTCTAATCTTGATACTTTTATAACACACCTTGTATTTTTGAAAAAAATTATGTTGCATTCATTGTTCATTCATATCTTGGTAAATACCAGGCTTTAACCTCTATACCTTTTAAATGCACACCTTGTATTCTGAAAAAATACATTCCATTCAGTTGTTCATTTCTATCTAGGTAAATCACAGCTTCAATCTCGCTACTTTTATGACCACACCTTGTTTTACAAAAAATTAATAGTCCCATTCATTGTTCATTCCTATATTGTAAATACAGCTTCATCTCGAATACTTTTAAAAACACCATATATAATATATATATGATATATATATATTTTATTATTTTTAACTTTTGCAAAATGGAACTCATTAGTACTTTTATATACAGGGGTCGGTTTAACCCATCGGTAAGACTATCTGCCTAGGAAACCCAAGGTTCTGAGCCTTGATACCAGTTTTGATACCAGTCCTCAACCAACCAGCACATGAGTAGCACGTGATTATACATACTACTACTTTTATATCAGGGACTGGTTAACCCAGTTGGTAGAGCATGCTGCCTCGGAACATTCTGTTCACCATTTTCCGCTTGATTATTTTGTAAAAGAACAGAATTCCCATCTAGAATTCAGCAATAAGAAAGCTTCGTTAAGCTTTGATAATCTCTTTTGTCTGTAAAGAATAGTAATTATATATATTTTGCAAGTGCTTAACTGTTAGTGTCTATCAGTATAGGTGTAAAACGAATGAATATAATTGCTTGTTCATAATTTCAAAGTTCAACTGACTAATTATAAGACAAATGTCTACCTTAATAAAGCTAGAAATTCTCCCAACTAGTAAATTACATTTTCATTTGTTTTTTATCTTGAAATTGAAGCCTGGTCATTATATTAATCACATGGCTGTAACTCTACCACAAACAACACATAATATACAATATAATATATATATAGAGAGAGAGAGAGTGGGTGTTGGATAGATCGATGTGAATAAGTTTGGGAGGAGAGAAACTGAACTCTCACACCCACACATATTTATAGATGTTTAATAACTGTGACAGGAATTAATAAAATTAAAAAGGATATATTCCCCCTATAATATTATATATATATATATATATATTATATATATTATATATATATATAGAGAGAGAGAGAGAGATGAGATGGAAAGAGAGCTACAGTACAGGACTTGTGGATATACCACAGTATGATAATTTATGAAAATGATTCTAATGTTTCTTATAATCTCATAAATATTTAAACAAATATTGGCACTGTCCTTATTGTGGCACTAAAATCAAGTACTTTGATGATGCTATAAGCTATTCAGGTTTCTCTACCTTTACATCGGCCTTGATTTTCATAGCTATAAGTATGTTTTGAAAAGTACACAGTTGAAAACGGTGCTCTGAATTTACTGATATTTACATCTGCTAGACTAATAATGCTTAAGTACTAATAATAAAATAATAAAGTAACGTAATAATAAAAGGTAATTATAAAGTTGTATAAAAATGATTATAAAATAAAGGAATTAGAATTGTTTCCTGAATGTTTGAGATGAGGCTTGAGATGATTAGTATTATCTGCCGTTATTCGGACTATTGTCCCCATCTTCAATTGTTATTTGTAACAAGTTTAGGCCACCAATATGCCCTCCGGCCTTCTCAGGTATTTTCTTGTCCGGACTGCGGGAAACCCTTTTTGGACTAGGGAACTTTCTTGTCGTAATTGGGAGCCATCACGGAAATTTGAAACTAACCCTTTATTTAGTCCACGGGGGTATGCCTGTTTCTCAGACCGATTTAACCATAGCTGGTAGAGTTTGTGTTAGATTATTATATTCTAATAGAAAAGAGCATAACATCAACTGCCTTGCTGTGCTATTCACTGCTGATTGGCGAGGCCTGTATCAAACCTTTGGAACCTTGTGTTTACTAGTCAGACGCTCTACTACTGAGCTAAACCGGCCCATTTGGGTAATGTAGTTTGAGAATTATATATATATATATAAGTTGTTTCTTTAGTATCTTTGAAGCATTGTGTGATATGGTAATAAAAGATTTGAAGGCAATTTTACATCAATAAGTGTTGAATTATTTAACTTTTGTGTTTTTTTTTCAAAACTTAAATATTTTCGGAAGTAAAATCCATCTTCAAAAAATCACCTAGTACTTCAATAACTCTTGAAGAGACATCTTATTCCGAAAATATTTAGTTTTGAAAAAAAAACAAAAGTTAAATAAATTCAAACACATATTTGCATTGTAAATTTAGCCTTCAAAATCTTTTGATTTATATTACACACATAACACATACACACACGCACACACACACATATAGTTATAGTATACCAAACCCTAGCATTGCCCCAACCTTCTTGCCCTTGTATGGCAAGCTCCTAATCCTTTTTTTTCTATGTGTGCTAGAAGGGCAGTGGCTGAGGGTCTTCATTCTGCGAATTGACATTAAACTCTAACTGATTGTGAGTCAATTTTTTTTTTTTTTTTTTTTTTTTTTGAAGCCTGGGAATGTGGAGCGCCCCTTTGACCACCATGCTCCTTGATCCACTTGACCTGAGTGTAGGTATCTGTGTAGGTCCCATCTATGGCTTGGAATAGAAAAAACATGAGTTTATAAACAAAACTGTTGATCCGATTAAAATGAATTCATTTTGAAACTTTGTCGGCATTAAATGACCACTGAGGTTTATATGCCATAAAACAAACCAAACAAACTACAACTTATATATAGATTTAATGAAGAACTGAAGTTAAAAAAAAATACAATTGATCAGCCTAATATTAATATCAGTAATTAGCCATCCCCAGTTCATAATGTCTTAGTAGTTGACTGTTGTTATTAGTTCGGATATAAACTTGGTTACCTCTAGTCGTCCTAATAACGTTAATCAAGTCTGGTTTGCCATTAAGCTAAAATCATATAATATTCATAAAAAAAGGAAACAACTCTTTCTCTTTGCTTAATGGTTTCATGGAATTGTTGGCCTTCCCTTCAGCAATCACTCAACCATGGAGGATGTGGGAGGTAATTTATGCTTATTGGAATCACCAAGTTCTGTTTTGTAAATACATGACTATAAGTAAAGTCAGCAGGAGTAGTCTATTGTCCATATCAGCTGGGACAGCGAGGGAGTCTATGTCCCTTTTTGGAGCCACCACACCTACCATCACTCCCGCATTTTTACCGCCAGAACAGATTACTTGATTGGCAAGGACTGTATCGAACCCGAACCTTGTGATTCCTAAGTGGTTACATGACTCTATGTAAAGTCGGTAGAGTAGTTATTTCATATCAGCTGGACAGCCGAGGGAGTCTATCTCTTTTTGGCAGCACCACACCTACCATCACTCCCCATTTTACCGCACAGAAGACAGATTACCTGAAATTGGCAGGACTGGTATCGAACCAGAACCTTGTGATGCCTAGTGTTACATGACTATGAAATCAGCAAGTAGCTTATCTGTCCATGATCAGCGGGACAGTGAGGGAGTCTGTCCCCTTTGAAAGCACAAGACCCAGTAGTTTTTTGTTTTTGTTTTTTTTTTTGTGGGGTGGGGTCCTGAGGTTGACCGCCAATTTAATTATTTCAAGATGGGATAAATTTTTGGGCATTGGAATTTAAAGTTCAAATCAGTAAAAAAATACGATTGGAAAGGAAGTAAAAATAAAAAACTTTCATCAAATGTCACAAAAGGCACATTTGGAACCTCAGAACCTTGCGATTCCAGGTGGTTAGATGGACTCCAGTAAAGTCAGCAGAGTGTCAATTTCCGTATCAGATGAGGGAGTCTGTCCCCTTTTTGGAAAGCACAAGACCTCAGGAGTTTTTGTTTGTTTATTTTATTATTTAAATTTTTAATTTTTTTTTTTTTTTTCTGAGTGGACACCACACCTACTGTCAGCTCCCCACTTTACTTGCAGCATATCAGATTACCCCATCTATGTACTCATGCGCTTAGTTGGCAAAGACCATTGTCTAATTGGCAGAAAACCTTGCGATTCTAGGTGGTTACGTCTACTGACTGAACGGAGTGACATAAAAAAAGGAAAGAAAGAAAGAAATTACTCTTACACACTTGTTTTGTTATAATACTATGACTGGTAAGTAACAATAAACTGAACAATGATGAATTAACAAATTGCTGGAGAAAATGAAATGAAATGTAGGTGTATACAAATATCACACAGTAGGTCAAATTGATAATAGATCAAACATGACATACAGTATATTTTACCCCTGGGATTAGAAAACACCAACTCAACGCTCGTGCGTCGGAGACTTGGAGGTTTTTTTTCTCTAAAGACTTAATGGTTCTTATGTATTTTGGCTAAATCGATACACTTTCTGTAAAGAGATTATTTATTAATATTAATTGTTTTTGTTTTGTTTTTCTAAATGTTAGTATTTACTCAACAATCTCTGGCACTGTCAGATGCTACCACCAAGGTCTATATATATATAATATATAATATATATATATATATATATATCTTGCTTCGATATGGTAGAGACGTTCAGTAATAAATTATATATATATATAGAATATATCTGCTTCAGTATGGTAGAGACGTCTCAGTATTATATATTATTATATATATATATATATATATATATATATATATATATGCTGCCTTTCATTATTGGTAACGTCTCAGTGTATAATATATATATCTTTGCTCATATGTAGACGTCCAGTGATATACTATATACTAGTATTATATATATATATATATATAATATATTATATTTGCTTCATATGGTAGACGTCTCAGTGTATTATATATATATATATATATATAATTATATATATATATATATATAATACTATATATCTTGCTTCATATGGTAGAGACGTTCAGTGTTATATATACTATATATATATATAATAATATATATATATATATATATATATTAATATAGAATCTTGCTTCATAAGGTAGAGACGTCTCAGTGGTGTATATATTATATATAATATATATATATATATATATATATATATTATAGTATATATATAATCTTGCTTCATATGGTAGAGACGTCTCAGTATATATATATATATATATATATATATAGTTATAATTATATATCTTGCTTCATAGGTGAGACGTCTCAGTATATATATATTATATATATTCTTGCTCATATGCGTAAGAGACGTCTCATGATATATTATATATATATATATATATAATCTTGCCTTCATTTATGGTAGAGACGTCTCAGTATTATATATATATATATAATATATATATATAATATATATATCTTGCTGTTCATTATGGTTAGAGACGTCTCAGTATATATATTATTATATATATATATATCTTGCTTCATAGTGGTAAGACGTCTCAGTATAATATTATATATATATATATATATCTTGCTTCATCTGGTAGAGACGCATCAGTATATATTATATATATATAATATATATATATTATATATCTTGCTCATATGGTAGAGACGTTCTCATAATATATATATCTTGCTTTCATATGTAGGACGTCTCCATAATATATATATATATATATATATATATATATATTATATATATATCTTGCTTCATATGGTTAGAGACGTCTTCAGTATCGTATATATACAAAATAACAATAAGAAACGCCTACAGATCCTAGGAAGCCATATGCATTTAAAAATAAAAAACCTAACATTAATAAAATTAGCCTGTTAAAGTCGGAGACAAGTATTTAAATATCTTCGATAACTAACACTTACCTAACCCCCCCTCTTAAAAAAATATAGACCTATGAATTGATAAAAAGCATAGATAAACAAAACTAAAATTAACTAAAACAAAATACATAACCCCATTAATACGACTGGAGCAACAGTCGAGCGCTCTGGAAATCAGTATGAAAATATCATGAATCCAACTCGATCCAGATTTCAAAAGGATAGCCAAGAAGACTGGAAAAAAATAATCCTTACAAAAAATGAAAAAGAATTACTCCGTGTTATTCAATAACACATGTCTAGAAATATATTATATATATATATATATATATATATATATATATATATCTTGCCTCATAATGGTAGAGAGTCTCAGATCATTGACAGTTAATTTCGCATGAATTTTTCCGTCTGTTGTGTGGCCGAAGCAGTATAGTTCTGACTATCCTGCTGAAGTCCCGGTTTCGATTTCTGTCAGAGGGGAAATCTTAGTATACATCGCTGATGATGATTTAATAAAGTTTGAAACAGTCTGTTACGATGTTCTACACACAATGATTTCTTTGCGAAATTCAATTGTCATTATTATCTTCTATAATTATCGAATTTTATGCGATATGCCGCATTGTAATTGCCTTTAAGCAAAAATTATAAATATTAATATATAATATAAATATATATATATATGAGGATATGAAAAACATAATGTTGTTAAAATGAAAATATTTATTATCATTATTCATAGCTAACTTCTGAAGATGATTTTATAAATCAAATATGTTTCAATAGTAGCTAGAACTAATATATAAAAATATTTTTCATTTAGCCAGTATTGTGTGTCTTTCATATCCTTTTATCTATACTTATTACCGTCGGATTCAGTCCTTTCTTCTTGATATTATATATGTATGTACTATATATGATATATATATATATATATGTTGAGCAGGCATCGTTCATATACATGTAGAATTAAAACAAAACGGCATATAGTTATAGTGTTACAATACGATTAAAGTGCGATTACTACCACAGGTTCTGGGCAGCAGTTTACTGCCCTTATTTAGATAGGCATTGCCGTGAAGAACGGGCAGCCGTAGTAAAATGCTGCTGCAGAACCTGTGGTAGTATCCACTTTAAATGATATTGTATACTATTAATAAATAAATAGAATTACAGCTCTTACAGAAGTAATTAGACACTTTATTCTCATTTCTCCAATACTAACAAAGATTAACTATATATAATATTATATATATATTATATATATATATATATATATATATAATATATGAAAGTAAGTAAACAATGTGTTATTTTTTACAGCCTTTTTAGCCGACAATTTGTGGAGGATATGTGCTTAATTGAGTCCATACCTAAATTTTGAAAATTAGTTTAGTTAATTAATTAATGAATTTAGGGCAGGCATGTATGTTCAAATTAAGGCTTAAACAAATCAAGAAAATGTCAATCCCGTATGTACCATTTCGCACCTATTAGGTCTCATCAGCAATGGTTAAGACATGGGAGATGCTCCGTGTGTGACTCAAAGCCTCGATTGCAAGCTGACAGGCGGGATTCTAACCAATACATTAGCCTGGCCTTTCCAGATTTCTGTTCGTTTTGAAAACTTTAAAAAAATTTTATTTTTTTAACCCCCACTTTTTGTGACTTATCGCACGACAGTATAAAAGTATGAAGTAATATATATATATATAATATATATATATATATTAAAGATATCAATGAGTCAGATGAACCTACTATTTAGCTTTCACCATAAAGCTCTTCAGGGCTAAAATCGAGTCGGATTTTAGCCCTGAAGAGCTTTATGCAAAAACAATAGTAGGTTCATCTGACTCATTAAATTATTCTTTTATTATTGGCGTCTACTTAGGTATCAAGCACTTTTTACTATAGCGATTCTCCTAGCGGTTATATGAATATATATATATCTTATATACATATATATACATTAAATGTTTTTTCTTTGGCCAAAATACTGTGTACCAATAGGATTATTTTGTTGGTACGAATATCTTGGTTACTTTCTTTTTTTCCAAAAATTTTTTTTCTTCCTGGTTGATGGTTGTAGGTATGATTTTACAATCAACCTTTCTTGCCGGTTTTTTTCTTCCGCAAGATCTACCAACACGCCTTTGTATATTAAATTTATATATATATAATATATATATGAGAAGTAAACAAACCAGACGATGTTTGTGATTATGCGATTTCAGCCGACAATATTGGGAGAATATATAATAACAATTAAGCACATATTCTCCCAAATATATGTATATTATATTAAATTTTTACTTGAAGGCACTTACAACGCAGTGTATCGGCATAAAATTCGATACCTTTTTCTTATAGAAATGATGAACTTGACAAGTGTAATCCCAGTAAAGGATGGCTCGATGGTTTAGAATACCGGTACAGACTTTTCGACTTTATCGTAAGTCTCATCAGCTATATACTAACGATTCCCTCCGACAGAAATCGAAACCGGGACTGAGAGACGCAGTGAACACTAGTGAAACACTTTTAATTCGCTCGGCCACATACACAGCTGACCATCTAGCGAAATTAAGCTTGTCAAGCGATACTACACGCTCTACCATAATAGTAAGGGGCGCTATTGAGGAATAATAACAACAAACAGACGAATGCCCTTCGGCGAAGTGAATAAAATTTGATGTTGTTTTATTTAGAAACGTTGCTGAATAAAGTATATATTAAATTATATTATATATATATATATATATATATATATATATATAATATAAACAAACTCCTGCATATATCAAACTATAGTTGAATTGCTTTCTATACTTGTAAGCCTTTTTTCTTTTTCTTTTCGTTTTTTTTTTTTTTTTTTTTCACAACTGATGAGACAGTCTATGACATTAATGATTTTGGAATATTTAGTGCACAATATAGGACAGAGTGACTCTTGTGAGAAGTTGATACACGAAGTAACTGATCAATAGAAATCTAAAATCTAAATTTCTGCTATAAATATTCTCCACTATATAGTTAAATACACCACTGCATGCTGAGGAGTAGAAGAAATCCTCCTAAATGGTTATCATCTCTAGTTAATTGAGCTGATCATACTCCTTATTCTGTGTTTCTTCTACGTTTCCTGTTAGACGTTTTCGCGAGTTTACTAAGTCCGCGCTGTAGTCTAGCAACACAGGCCTTGGAATTGCTTCCAGCATCTGTTTGTTTCTTAAATGGTCACCCATCAAGTTCTACCAGGCTCATACTGCTTTAACTTGGGATGGGTGGGTCTAGCAAGAACGGTGTTTGGTAATCTGAACATTAAGCTACATAAATGAAAGTAACCTCCCTTTGTTATTCACTTTTGAGGGAAGCAGTCTTGTTTGCGCGGCCATTTTTATTTCACCGTAAATCTACTGTTGGAAAATACAAATTTTGTTCAAATCAATAGAACTGAATATATTTTAATATGATAAAATATTAAAATATGTTTAATGTGCATTATTCGAAATAAACTTTTATAATATTTTCTTGTTAAAAACCTTGCAGTTGTATTGATTATCGTGAAATGAAAATGGCCAACCAGCATATTGCTCCCCAAAGTGAAATAAACAAGGGGAGGTTTACTCTCATTTTATGTTGCTAATGTTCAGGATTACCCGGTGCTTTAAGCATCACTTGACTGTAAGCTGCGATGTAGACCAGGGAGATGAAACTGAAGTGAAACTCACACCTACCAGTCAACTCCTAGTATGCTTTACCACACAATCAGATTACACAAGCTGTGCTACTCATGCGCTGAGTTTACTGTAACTAAGTTGTGCTTAGTCTGGCACACAGAGACTCGGATTGCTACCAGCATCTGCTGATCTTGAGATGGTCACCATCAAGTTTCTGACCAGGCTCATACTGCTTTTATTGGGGGGGCGGGGGGTAGCTAAAAGCAGTGCTCTAAGCATGCCTTTGACTTTAAGTTGTGTTAGACCAGGGAGATTGTTCTGCTGAGGTGGATCTCCAACATCTCCATCAAGCTCCAGATGCTTTGCTTTTGATAAATTATGCAAGCTTGTGCTACTCAGCGTGGTTTACTTAAGCTGTGCTTAGTCTGGCACACAGAGCCTCGCGATTTTTTTAAATCAACACATCTGCACCCACCAACTGCCGAATTACTTGAGATTTGGCACCAAATGTTTTTCCCCTTGTGAGTTAGGAAAGTGTGCCAAATTATTTGTGGTAGACCTTACCGTTCCGAATTTTAGCAGGCAGGCGTTATATTTTCCTATTTTTGCATCTAAATTAAGGCCACACAGAATCTGTTTTTTTTTTGTTTTTTTTTTTCTTTGGAATTTTTGTTTGTTTTTTTGTTTTTTTTTTTTTTTTTTCATTTTAAATATTTCCATTACATTCAATATTTCTTGAAATTTGGTATTAGGACAAAATAACGACTGTAGATCCAAATATTCCAACTATGTTAGCCCTATACCTGATAAAAATTTTATTTTTCTCACCAATGCAGGACTCCAAAATCAACAACTTTTCCACCATATCAGCTTACAGCAGTCTGTCAGAAAATATTCATGACTTCTTATTCATCAAGTAATGACAGCAATAATATTTACATAAAAATTATACCATATAGCAATAATTTGAAGTAATTTGGTGTCGGTAGGTGTAATGCCCTTGATGGATGACCCAGTGTGACCATGAAGTAATCCTATACATATATAAAAGGGCAGTGGAAGCGCATGGGTATATGGCTTAAAGTCATGGAAATGGAACTCGTGCCCTGAGTTTCAAATCTGGAATGGTAATTGCATTTCACTTAGCGGCATAATACCCTTGGGAAAAGGTATGAATCCTACTCGACCCTCCAGCTATGGATAAATAGTAGGGACCTGACTGGGCTCTTTAACCTTGGTTAGGCAACCGGTCTAGGAGAAGGAAAACTGAATCAAGAACCTGTTGAACTCTGCTTAAGAGAAATTGACCTTGTGTCCATCCTGCTCGTGTTGGAGGGGTTGGTAAAATATATATAAAGAGCAGTGTGTATTATGTTATGTACACCCCCCCCCCCCCCCCCCCCCTGAGGAAAACTTCGAAAATAAACAATTAATGACAAAGTACATGTACACATTAATATTAATATATATGTACACATTAAATTATTAAACCTTATGGTTTCTAGCCAAACACCTCTTACGACTGAGGCTAACCAGCATTAGCGCTAGGAAAGGGATTAGACTCCCTCGCTGATTGGCTGATTAACCGACTTTGCCACCCTAAGACTTATACAATGATATCCAAATGATAAGAGGATACTTTGACGCCTGTAAACGATTCCTGTGTAAGTCTTGAAAGAAAGAAAATCTACTTTTTCTTTAAATTTAATTAATTTGCTTCTGGACACATTTAGGACAATTATGGAAATTCGAATATGCAGTGACCATTGCCAGAAAATGGAAGTGGACAAGCCGATGTTCAAATTCCCGTCCGAGGCCATTTGTGTTTCACTTTACACTAATGTGGCTGGGCCAAAGGCATGAATCTATTTCTTCACCTTCAGTACAAGATGGTGTTGGTAGACTGGAACTATCAAGCCTTGGTGGCAACAGTCTACAAGGACAACTTTGAATTCCTGCATCTAGGGTTAAATAGAAAAACATAAGTTGATAAACAAAATTGTATTATATTAAGAATGAATTTATTTCACAACTTTGTCGGCATTAAATAACCCACTGAGGTTGATATGCCGTAAAACAAAACAAACCAAACCAAACAACGTTTGCATTCAAACTTTCACTCTTGATTAGTAAAGTGTATTTTCCTATTAACTCCAACTAAAAAAGGGGGAACACTCTGAATTGAATTTTATCTGTTAAATACCCATTTATTTCCCATTAACTAACCCTAACCCCATACTTCTTTTTTCTGTAGATCAATTATGAATAAATAAATAATTTATCAGTCAATCAAGAATGGGTCCCCTTTTCTTTTTTTTTTTAGGTTGGGAGTTATAGAAAAATAACCAGTAAAATTGGTGTTTTATAGATCTTTAATTCTAAAAGATGAATTCATTAAAAATTGTTTCTTTAATTAAGGTGGAGTTTTAAGTTTAAATTTTCAAGTTTTTCCTTCTAGACATGTTGCCCATACTAAGTTAAAGAGCCCAGTCTGCACTACTACTTACCCAAACTGGAAGAAGAATAGTTGGATGCATACCTTCCTAGGTGTATAGAGTTGCAATGTGAAATGCAAACAGCCTCATCAGGATTTGGAAATGCTGGGTTGGCCATATCCATTTCCTACATCAGTAACAATTAACATGCCCAAGCATTTCCCATTTCCTTGGGGAAGGTATGAATCTAACTACTCTCCTCCAGCTATGGGTAACTAGGTAGGGTTGGACGGGCCCTTTAACCATGGCTAGTGGTAACCAGTCTAGGAGAAGGAAAACTCTGAATTCAAATTGAGTCACCTCATTGCTCTTCAGAGGGGTTGGTGTGTGTGTGTGTTGTGTAATGATAATATATATATAATTATATATATATTATATATATATATAAATTTTTTTCCTGTAGTAGATCTTTCATGTGTGGTTTTAACCAAGCTGATGCAAAGGTTAAACCATAATGAAAGCTCAATGTACCTTCAATGCCAGCTGAGTGGACAGACAGATTGCCAAGATATTCAATAATGAAGGGGCGAAAAAAACTTTAAATTGCTTCATTACAATGAATTCATTTCAACCGCATACTGCAGCATCTTCAGGTAATGCAAGGAACATGGATCTTCCACCCCCTACTGAGAATTTCCCAAGAGTAACAGTGTTTTAAATTGATAGATTAAAAACACTATTACATTGGGAAAATCTCAGTAAGATCCATGTTCTTTTGCCATTACCGAAGATGCTGCGTAATGCGGTTTGAATAAATTATTGTAATGAAGCAAATTAAATTTTTTTGTTTTTTTCTTTCATTATTTGTGTGTGTGTGTGTGTGTGTTGTATATGTATATATATATATATATATTATATTTATATATATATATTGATATATATCCGTTCTATTTGCAGTAATATATTTTGTTGGGCTTTAATGTGAAGCATTAAGAAAAAGAACTGTTTTTTTTTTTGTTTTTTTTTTTTCTTTAGTGTTAAATTCATTTTATTTGAATTAAATTATATATATAATATATATATATATATATTACCAACCCCTCTGCATGAAGTAGGGTGTGACAACAAGGTCCAATTTCTTTTAAGCGCAGTTCAACAGTTTGAATCAGAGTTTTCCTTCTCTGACCGGTTGCCTAACCAAGGTTAAAGAGCCAGTCTGCCCTACTATTATTCCATAGATGGAGCGGAGAGTAGGATTCATACCTTTCCCAAGGTATTAGCACAAGTGAAATGCGAGTACCCACATCCAGGATTTGAACTTCGGGTGCCGACGAGTCCATTTCCCATGACTTTAACAATTACACCAACCGCTTCCTAATTAAATTACTATATATATATATGTGTGTGTGTGTGTTGTTTGATTGCTAATGTTATCATCAATCCCATCGACGTTCTGGACCAAAAGGGAATGTTAGAAAACACCTTGCATACTTAGTTCTAATACTATCTGGCCTTGCGCCAAACCTAAAGCTATTCTTAGTAGATATCAGTTAGGGTTACATTCTGTTCATAATTATCGTTCAGAAAAGTCCTTATTTTCGTAGCAAGTATTCCATTAAAGATTCTAAGAAATCGGCCTTGTTATTTAAATAGAAGGAAATCTATTGAACATGAAAATCATTACAATGGACTTGTTACAGACTGGAACATAAAAGTAAGGAAAGGTTTGGATTGTGCAGAAATCTTGGGAAGAAGATAAAAATTGTACCAGTCTTTGGTAGGATAGTAAGGTGTTGGGTCCAAGACAAACAATGGCGTTGTGTATGACCAATCAGTCAAGCTTAGTACTTGGAAATAATAATGATAGACCAGATAGTTATCAAGCAATTCATACTACACATGCACACTCATCCTCTGTGTGTATATTGAAACGTGTGTTGTGGGTATGTATATTGTGTTTGTGTGTGTGTGTGTGTGTGTATGTATATTGTGTTGTGTGTACATATATTGTGCGTTGTATTTGTGTGTATATATTGTGTGGGTGTGTGTGTATAATATATATATTATAGTATATATTGTGTGTGTGTAATATATATTGTGTTGTTGTGTGTGTATTTATACTATATTGTGGGTGTGTGTGTTGTATATATATATATTGTGTGGTGTGTGTATATATATATATTGTGTGTGTATTGTGTGTGTATATATATATATTATATTGTGCTTGTGTGTGTGTGTATTATATATTGTGGTGTGTGTGTGTATATATATAATATTGTGTGTGTGTATTTATATATTGTGTGTGTGTGTGTTTTTATATATATATATATTGTGGTGTTGTTATATATATTGTGTGTTGTTGTATAATATATATATTGTGTGTGTGATATATTATATTGTGTGTGTGTGTGTATATATTATTGTGTGTGTGGTTGTGTTATTATATATGTGTGGTGTGTGTGTTATATATAATATATTGTTGTGTGTTGATATATATATTGTGTGTGGTGTGTGTTGTATATATATATTGTGTGTGTGTGTGTGTGTATATATATTGTGTGTGTGTTTGGTTGTATATATATATATATTGTGTGTGTGTTGTGTATATATATATATATGTGTTGGTGTGTATATATATTGTGTGTGTGTGTATAGTATATATATTGTGTGTGTAATTATATATTGTGATGTGTGTGTATATATATATTGTGTGTGTGTGTGTGTATATATATATATATTGTGTGTGTGTGTATATATATATTGTATATATGTGTGTGTGGTTGTGTGTGTATATATATTGTGTTGGTTGTATATATATTGTGTGTGTGTGTGTGTGTTATATAATATATGTGTGTAGTGTGTGTGTGTGTTATATATATATTGTGTGTGTGTTTGTGTGTGTATGTTAAATATATATATATATTGTGTGTGTGTGTATATATATATTTGTGTGTGTGATATATATATTGTGTGTCGTATATTATTGTGTGGTGTATATATATTTGTTTGTGTATATATTGTGTATGATATATATTATATATATATATATATATATATATATGTAATTGAGAAACTGCTATTGGATGTTATTGCTAAGTTCCATTTTATTTTAAATCCAATATTTCAAGAGAATGACCTCTCTTTTACAAGGGACTTTACCTAGCATTGTTGTTTGTGTGGTGTGTATTATATATATATATACTATATATATATATATAGTGAAGAGATGATTGAATGAGAAAATTATTATTTTCACTCTTAAATTCATCTAAAAATATCTTTGCGGAATAGCTCGTAGTTGCTTTGGTTTCTCTGCTAGACTTTATTAAATTACTCAATCACTTTCTCTGCCTTCATTGGCTCAAGTTTTGACTTTGCAAAAAGAAAAAGAAAAAAAAATCATATCAGTCCATCTATTGATTGATATTAAGTAGAAAATGACCACCGGTTGATATCTTTACCATTTTAAACATTGGGTTTTTGCAAGATTGGCCACTTGGAGTCAGTTATATTTATAGGACTAGCCTTAAAAAGCCGCCTTACCAGGACCAGGCAATTAAGCTTAGCTCCTGTTGGAGCGCTCTCTTCTTCATTGGCCTTTGCCTCTGACAATGACAACTTCATGATTGAGTACGATATCAAATTTATTAAACTTAAACAATATTTTTTCTAACGATAATGTTTTCATCAAATAGTCATCGGGGTGCCTAGAATCGATATCGGCCTATCAGTGAGGAAGTCTATCCCCTTTTCACTAGCGCAGACCACGGGAGATTGTTTTTTGATGTCTGAGACGAAGTGCCATACCTACCATCAGCTCCTTACTTTACCGCACAGATTCCCTGTGCTACTTCATACGCTGAAGTTGGTGAAGGGCCAGTATTGACTGGAACCCTTGTTGGTTTCTAGCCCGAACGCTCTAACAACTGAAGCTTAAGCCGGCCCTTTGGGAATTATTGCAAAAGCTGCATGATAAACATTCGAAGGGTTATGCAGTTTATATGGAAAGTTATGAAATTATTTGTCATAAAAATGGAAAGGCAAGCCCCAACCCCTCTTTTTATCATAATGGGTGCTAAAGCAGTGGCTGCGGGTCTACATGCCGGTGCTGGAATGACTACGTTAAAACTCTATCTGATGTGGTGAGGTCAATTTTTGGGAGGTTTGGGAATGTGAGGCACGTTCTTTCATCACCATTGTCCCTGGTCCACTCTGACCGGGAGTGTAGTACCTGTTAGGTCCCATCTATGGGTTAAAAGAAAAATAATGTGTTTATAAAAAAATTGTTTATCCAGTAAGAATTGATTTATTTCAAACTATCGGCATTAAATACCCGCGAGGTCTGATATCCGCTTAAAACAAAACAAACCAAAACAAAAAAATTGAAAACCATCACAGTAAATAGACTTTGTCATCATCGGGAGGCCAAAAGTCGGTATCAGCCAATCTCGAGGGAGTCTATTCCCCTTTTCACTAGCACTAGACCCAAGGAGATTGTTTTTTTATCTGAGCCAGAGTGCCACCACATACCATCAGCTCCTTACTTTACCGGCATAGATCCCTGTGTACTCATACACTGAGTTTGGCAAGGGCCGGTATAACAAACTTATGAACCTGTGGTTTCTAGCTGACACGCTCGACCGACTGAGCTTAGGGAATCCCAGAAAATTTCAGGATTGTCGGGTTCAATTCAGCCTAGAATGTTTTTGATTTTGCTCATGTAGTTGGCCCGACTCCAGAATATACCATTTTCACTCTTAATCCAATGGGCATTTTATAGTAAACTTATTCCAATTAATTTTAGCAGGAAAAAAAAAAAAAAGCTCTCCTTGGCAGTGTAAAAAAATTTTTTTTTACAGATATTGTCTGGAGAGGGTGGAGTTAAAAATTCAGTGTTCAGAGGGTCTGTATCATAAATTAAGTAACATCATAAATTTATTAAAAGAGAAAAAAAAAAAAAAAATAAACAATTTGAAAGAGTAGCATTGAAAAAGATATACAATGACATCACAATTATTATCAGAGATGGACTTAGGCAGACAAAGTTCAAATCCTGGATGAGGCTGTTTGCATGTCTCTCCCACTGATATTCTGGGGAGTCACGTTGGTAGCAGAAGTTTGAAATCAAACCTTTTCATTACACCTCTTAATACTCTGTTCTTCATTTCTCTGGTGCAGTATTTTTCTTTATTGTTAACTTTGTAGTTAAAAGTAAAGTAGGCAGTGCGAGTAACAGGCTGACATGAAGGATCTATTCCTTTTCACTAATGAAAGACCAGGGAGTTTTTTTTTTTTTGCAGGTTAAGTTGCGAGTGCCACACCTTACCATCAGCTCCCATTTACTGCACAGATCCAAGTCGTGCTACTCATTTGCTGAGTTGGCGAGGGCCAGTATCTAACCAGAACCTTGTGGTTCCGTGGCGATACCTACCGAGATCTAACCGCGTAGATAAGTAGTTTGTGTATTTTTTGTTTGTTTTTATTGTTTGCCTTCTTTTTGTATTATTATTATTATTATTATTATTATTATTCACTCCTTTTGAGTTTTTCACATCAGCATTAGTGAATGTCTTTCACTGGAGTCTGAAGTGACCAGCAAGTCTCCTCAGGTTTCAGACTCTTCTAATATCTGGCAGATTGCAGCAGTGCAGTATTCTGGATGTCTCAATCTTTCTCTGATGTCCAGATTTTCAATCCTTTTGGGACGTTCCAAGTGCCACCAACTACAATTGTATCACTTGACTTCATATGCCATACTTTTCATTCTCTGGCCAAGGTCCAGGTTATTTGTCATTTTTTCATTTTCCTTCAGCTTCACCCTGTGATCTGCTGGAACTGCAAAATCCACCAGTTGACAAGTTCTTTCTTTTTTTGTTAATCAGCACTAGGTCTGGGCTTCTTGGCTGGGATAAGGTGATCCGTTTTTATTTCAAAGTCCCAGATGATTTTATTGCGTTTCTTCTCAAGAACAGTGTCTGGTTTATGCATATACCATTTTGTTGTATTGGGTCAGATTTTTATTTTTTGCATAATCCCAGTGAATCACACTTCCCAACCAGTCGGTGTCTATTTTGTACTCCCATTGTGCTAGGTTTGCTACATTCGCATCAGTACATGTTTACAGTCTATCTCTATTACCGCATAGTCTACATTATTATTTGCTCCTTTGAGTTTTCACATCAGCATTAGCTGCATGGTCTTTACTGGTAGTCTGATTGACAGCAAGTCTCCAGGGACTCTTCTGCGTATTTGCAGATTGCAGCAGTGCAGATGTTCTGAATGGTTTCAACCCTTCCTCTTGATTTCCAAAAAACATTCAGACCCTTTGGACTGTCCAAGTGCACCAACTACAATTGGATCACCATTCACTCTTCATATTCATAACTTTTTTAGTTCTCTGGCAAGGCCAGATATTTGTCCTATTTTCATTTCCTTTTTAAAAGCATATAACACCATCAATTTTGATTAGTATTATCTTACTTTTTTTTAGATACTTTTATCTTTTTTAATGCAACTCGCTCATAGTCAAACATTAATGGTTGTTGGTTCAATAACGAATCTTTTCTTTTATTATTATTATGATTAATAATAATAATAATACAAAAGTAAACTACAGTTTTGATGGTGCAGTGCCCAAATACCTTGGTATTCTACTGGGAGGTGATTCTATATAGAGCTTCAATAGTTTTGGTTTTATTTGTTTTATTACATATTATCTTCACCTGGTTCCATGCAATACATTTCTCCTATATACCAAAATATATATATATATATTATATATAATAAATTTAATCTCGTAAAATTAGTTTCATTTAAATATATGAAAGAAACATTGTCTGATGCATCAGTGTTGCAATAACAGTTTTGCTCAATGATACAACTTTTAAGCAATTCGTCATATCGTTTCATTTTTTTTGCTTTTAGCAATAATTAGTAATCTGAACATTAGCTACATAAATGAGAGTAACCCCCCCTTGTTTCTTTTACTTTGAGAAAGCCGTCTCTGTTTTGGCCTGCCATTTCATTTCACAACTTTTTAAGCAATTCATCATATCGTTTCATTTTTTTGCTTTTAGCAATAATTGGTAATCTGAAATGTAGCTACTAAATGAGAGTACTCCCCTTGTTTCTTCAACTTTGAGGAAGCCGTCTGTTTTGGTCGGCCATTTTCATTTCACCCGTAATCAAAATAAACTGCCATGTTAACACAAAAATATTATTAAAATGTGTGTTAATAACAATTATGTTGCATTTTCAAATTAATACACAAGCACAATTAAGAACACACTTTTGATATTTTGTATTAATACATTCACCTGTATTGATTACGATGAAATGAAATATGGCTGAACCAAAACAGACGGTGTCTTCAAAGGGAAAGAAACAATAGGAGTTATTCCATCTGTGTAGCTAATGTTTCAGAATTACTCAAAATTTTACTTTCTTTTCCATTATGGCCTCTATCTCTATCTCTACATCTCTCTCTATCTCTACATCTCTTCTCTATCTCTACATCTCAATTATATATATATATATATATAATATTATAAAATGGGTACAAGAGATAAACCTACTCTAGTTTCACCATAAGGATCTTCAGGGTTAAATCACTGAATTAAATCGAGACACCGATTAATAGCAGTCGATTTTCACGTGTGTGGTCATGCATTAAAATGTCATTAACCCTGAAGATCCTTATGGTGAAACTCGAGTAGGTATCTCTTGTTAAACCCATTTTATAATAAATTTTGCTCTACTTAGTATTTGAGCACTTTGTATTTGTTATACGCTGACTTACCCCTCGAATTCATACACTTACTAACCCATCGTGGACCAAATTCACGGTAAGCCAACTTTCCTTTATATATATATAATATATATAATATATATATATATATATATATTTATATATAATATAATCCATTATAATGAAATATAACAAATATTTCAATGTTATTCTTTATTTCAAGTATAGCTGGTAAAGCAAACGACTTTTGATAAAATTTTAGATTTTATTTTTATTTTCTCTGAATTTTTGAAAAGTAAGCTTGATAATTAGTTACTAATTGTATTATTTGCGACGTTGTCCTCATCTTTATTGTTATCTGTACATGTTTCAGCCGATATGCCCTCCAGCCTTCTTCGGGTTTTTCTTGTCGTAATTGGAGCCATTCACGAAACTTTGAACCTAACCTTTATTCTGTCCAAGGGGGTATCCTGTTCTTCATTCGCCTAACCATAAGTGGTAGAAGCGTTAAGCTTAAATTATAGTCCGAATAATACAGATAATTACTAATCATCAAGTCTCATCTTCAAAATTCAGAGAAATAGATGTCTGAGTGTGCCAAAAGTGATGTCTCTGAATTTTGAGATTAAGGCTTGATAATTAGTATTATCTTGTATTATTTGCGACGTTGTCCTCATCTTTTCTATCTCTATCTATCTATCTCTGATGGCATAAGTCAAGTGAGGCGTGCTGTCGGCAAGCCTCGGGAATCCAGTGCTGTCGGACAAGCCTCAGGAAATCCGTGCTGCGGGCAAGCCTCGGGAATCCGTAGCTGTCGGCAAGCCTCGGGAATCCGTGCTGTCGGCCAAGCCTAGGAGTCGTGCTGTCGTCAAGCCTAGGAGTCGTGCTGTCGTCAAGCCTAGGGAGTCCGTGTGTCGTCAAGCTAGGGAGTCGTGCTGTCGTCAAGCCTAGGGAGTCCGTGCTGTCGTCAAGCTAGGGAGTCCGTGCTGTCGTCAAGCCTCGGGAGCCGTTGCTGTCGTCAAGCCTCGGGTCCGTGCTTCGTCAAGCCTCGGGAGTCCGTGCTGATCGTCAAAGCCTAGGGGAGTCCGTTGCTGTCGTCAAGCCTAGGAGTCCGTGCTTGTCGTCAAGCTAGGGATCCGTGCTGTCGGCAAAGCCTAGGAATACCGTGCTGTCGTCAAAAGCCTCGGAGCCGTGCTGTCGCAAGCCTCGGGAGTCCGTCTGTCGGCAATCCTCGGGAGTTCCGTGCGTCGGCAAGCCTCGGGAGTCCGTGCTGTCGGCAGCCTCAGGGAGTGCCGTGCTGTCGGCAGCCTTGGGAGTCCGTGCTGTCGTCAAGCCTCGGAGTCCGTGCTGTCGTTCAAGCCTCGGGAGTCCGTGCTGTCGTTTCAAGACTCGCGGAGGTCCGTTGCTGTCGTCAAGCCTCGAGGAGTCGTGCTGTCGTTCAAGCCTAGGGAATTCCGAGCTGTCAGCAAGCCTAGGGAATCCGTGCTGATCGGCAAGCCTTTGATTGATGATTCCTTGCTACAAGTGGCTTGTTTCTTAAATTCTATTACATTGGCACTGGAACCGTTAAGGTATTTTATTAAATGCAAATATAAAAAGTAGGACAAATACCTAGGCGAGTAACATTTTTAAAATTACAAACTCAGCTTGTGAAAATTCAATAAATAAAAGAACAAAAAAAAAAATAATTCATCACTAATTCATTAACCTTTATTTATTTATTTTTTCCTTCAAACAAAGAAATTTAGCAAATTTTTAATTCGATTTTTTTTTTTTTTTTTTTTTTTTTTTAAGCTTTGTGATATCTCTGAGAAAGCAAGCCTTGACTTTTAAAAAAATTCCGCTTCAAAATTCTGCAACCGCTAAGCTTTTAATATGAAATAATTACTAAAAAAAATTTTAAACTTTTTTTCCTTTTTTTTTTTTTTTTTTTTTTTTTTTTTTTTTTTTTTTTTCGAAATAGAATATCTGTTAATTCATTGAACATTTTGTGATAAACAAATTATAGCCTTAAATTGGAAACCGCAAGACTCTCGGTAATGAGATTGCTTGTTAAACATTTGCTGAGATGGAATCTGGACTGCTAAAACCACCCATTTAACTTGAAAAACAGCAGTGGTTAAAAAAAAAAAGACTAAAAAAAAAAAAACATGCATATACTTAACAAATGGCATATGAAAAATTGAATCTTAAATGTTCTTTAAATTGCACTTCATAAAATATTTAAACAAATTTATGGCACTGTCCTATTGTGGCACTAAAATCAAAGTACTTGATGATGCTATAAGCTATTTCAGGTTTTCTTACCCTTTACATCGGCCTGATTTTCATAGCTATAAAGTATGTTTTGGAAAAAGTACACAGGTTGAAACGTGCTTCTGATGTACTATATTTAAGCATCTGCATTAGACTAATAATGCTTAAGTACTAATAAATCAAAAATAATAAGTACTAATAAATAAAAGTTTAATTATAAAAGTTTATAAAATGATTATAAAATAAAGGTAATTATAATTTGTTTCTCTGAATGTTTTGAGATTGCAGGCTTGATGCATTAGTATTATCTGCGTTATCGGACTTATTGTCCCCCATCTTCATGTTATTTGTACAACGTTAGGCCAATATGCCCTTCCGGCCTTCTTCAGGTATTTCTTGTCGGACTCGGGAACCTTTTTGGACAGGGAACTTTCTTAGTCGTAATTGGGGAGCCATTCACGGAACTTTGAACCTACCCTTTATTTAGTCCACGGGGTTATCCTGTTTCTCAGACGCTAACCATAGCTGGGGTAGGAGTGTGTTAATTATTTTTCTAATAGAAAAAGAGGCAGTAACATCCAACTCCTTGCTTGTTGGCTACTCACATGCTGAGTTGGCGAGGCCTGTTATCAAACCTGGACCTTGTGTTTACTAGTCAGACGCTTCTACTGACTGAGCTAAAACCGGCCCATTTGGGTAATGTAGTTTGAGAATATATATATATATATATAAATTTGTTTCTTTATAGTATCTTTGAAGCATTGTGGTAGTGTAATATAAAGATTTGAAGGCATTTACAATGCAATGAAGTGGTGAATTTAAATTTTAACTTTTGTTGTTTTTTTTTCAAAACTAAATATTTTCGGAAGTAAATTCTCATTCCAAAAAAATCACCTAGTACTTTCAAAACTCTGAAGATGGAATTTACTCTCGAAATATTTAGTTTTGAAAAAAAACAAAACTGTTAAATAAATTTCAACACATATGCATTGTAAATTGGCCTTCAAAATCTTTATATTATATACACACATACACATACACACACGCACACACACACATATATATATATTTTACCAAACCAGCATGCCCCAACCTTCTTGCCCCTTTATTGCAAGCTCCAAATCCTTTTTATCATTATGGGTTCTAGAAGGCAGTGCAGGGTCTTCATGTCCTGGAATGACATAAACTCTAACTGATGGTGAGGTTCAATTTTTTTTTTTTTTTTTTTTTTCTTTTTTTGATAGCCTGGGGAATTGTGGAGCGGGCCCCTTTACCACCATTGCTCCTTGATCCACTCTGACCCTGAAGTGGTTAGTATCTGTTAGGGTCCCATCCTATGGGTTGAATAGAAAAACATGAGTTTATTAAACAAAACTGATTATCCCATTTAAGAAGAATTCATTTTTGAAACTTTGCGGCCATAAAGACCCACTGAGGTTTATAGCCATAAAACAAACCAAACAAACACAACTTTA
>CM042168.1:47425553-47470553 GCA_023376005.1 Doryteuthis pealeii
GTTGAGTAAATACTAACATTTAGAAAAACAAAAACAAAAAACAAATTAATATTAATAAAAACTCCTCTTACAGAAAGTGTGTATCATTTAGCCAAAATAACATAAGACCATTAAGTCTTTAGAGAAAAAAAACCTCAAGTCTCCAGGCACGAGGCGTTGAGTGGTGTTTCTAATCCCAGGGGTAAAATATACTTATGTCATGTTGATCTATTATCAATTTACTACTGTGTGATATTTGTATACACCTACATTCATTCATTTTCTCAGCATTTGTAATTCATATTGTTCAGTTATTGTTACTTACCAGTCATAAGTAATTATAACAAAACAAGTAGTGTAAGAGTAATTTCTTTCTTTCTTTCTTTTTTTATGTCACTAAGTTCAGTCAGTAGAGTAACCACCTAGGAATCGCAAGGTTCTGCATTAGACAATGGTCTTTGCCAACTAAGCGCATGAGTAGCATAGATGGGGTAATCTGATATGTGCAGTAAAGTGGGGAGCTGACAGTAGGTGTGGTGGTCCACCTCAGAAAAAAAAAAAAAAAATTAAAATTTAAATAAATAAAATAAACAAACAAAAACTCCTGAGTCTTGTGCTTTCAAAAAGGGGACAGACTCCCTCACTGATACGGACAATTGACCACTCTGCTGACTTTACCTGGAGTCATCTAACCACCTAGGAATCGCAAGGTTCTGGGTTCCAAATGTGACCTTTTGACATTTGATGAAGTTTTTATTTTTATTCCTTCACAATGTATTTTTTACTGATTTGAACTTTAAATTCAATGCCCAAAATTTATCCCATCTTGAAATTAATTAAATTGGCGGTCAACCTCAGGACCCCCCCCAAAAAAAAAAACAAAAACAAAAAAACTACTGGGTCTTGTGCTTTCAAAAAGGGGACAGACTCCCTCACTGTCCAGCTGATATGGACAATAAGCTACTCTGCTGACTTTCCATAGTCATGTAACCACCTAGGAATCACAAGGTTCTGGGTTCGATACCAGTCCTTGCCAATCAGGTAATCTGTTCTGTGCGGTAAAATGGGGAGTGATGGTAGGTGTGGTGCTCCAAAAAGAGAATAGACTCCCTCGCTGTCCAGCTGATATGGACAATAAGCTACTCTACCGACTTTACATAGAGTCATGTAACCACTTAGGAATCACAAGGTTCTGGGTTCGATACCAGTCCTTGCCAATCAAGTAATCTGTTCTGTGCGGTAAAATGGGGAGTGATGGTAGGTGTGGTGCTCCAAAAAGGGAATAGACTCCCTCGCTGTCCAGCTGATATGGACAATAGACTACTCTGCTGACTTTACTTATAGTCATGTATTTTACAAATACAAACTTGGTGATTCCAATAAGCATAAATTACCTCCCACATCCTCCAATGGTTGATGATTGCTGAAAAGGCCAACAATTCCATGAAACCATTAAGCAAAGAAAAGAGTTGTTCCTTTTTATGATATTATAGATTTAGCTTAATGGCACCAGATTTGATTAACGTTATTAGGAGACTAGAGGTACCAGTTTTATATCCGAACTAATAACAAGTCAGACTACTAAGACATTATGAAAATGGGATGGCTAATTACTGAATATTAATATTAGGCTGATCATTGTATTTTTTTTACTTCAGTTCTTCATTAAATCTATATATAAAGTTGTAGTTTGTTTGGTTTGTTTTATGGCATATAAACCTCAGTGGGTCATTTAATGCCGACAAAGTTTCAAAATGAATTCATTCTTAATGGATAATCAGTTTTGTTTATAAACTCATGTTTTTTCTATTCAACCCATAGATGGGACCCTAACAGATACTACCACTTCAGGGTCAGAGTGGATCAAGGAGCAATGGTGGTAAAGGGGCGCTCCACATTCCCCAGGCTTCAAAAAAAAAAAAAAAAAAAAAAAAAAAAAAAAATTGAACCTCACCATCAGTTAGAGTTTAATGTCATTCCCAGGACATGAAGACCCTCAGCCACTGCCTTCTAGCACCCATATGATAAAAAGGATTGGAGCTTGCCATAAAGGGCAAGAAGGTTGGGGCAATGCTAGGGTTTGGTATATATATATATGTGTGTGTGTGCGTGTGTGTATGTGTATGTGTGTATATAATATAAAGATTTTGAAGGCAATTTACAATGCAATATGTGTTGAATTTATTTAACTTTTGTTTTTTTTTCAAAACTAAATATTTTCGGAAGTAAAATTCCATCTTCAGAGTTATTGAAAGTACTAGGTGATTTTTTGAAGATGGAATTTTACTTCCGAAAATATTTAGTTTTGAAAAAAAAAACAACAAAAGTTAAATAAATTCAACACTTATTGCATTGTAAATTGCCTTCAAAATCTTTATATTACACATACACACAATGCTTCAAAGATACTATAAAGAAACAAACTTTATATATATATATATATATTCTCAAACTACATTACCCAAATGGGCCGGTTTAGCTCAGTCAGTAGAGCGTCTGACTAGTAAACACAAGGTTCCAGGTTTGATACAGGCCCTCGCCAACTCAGCATGTGAGTAGCACAAGCAAGGAGTTGATGTTACTGCCTCTTTTCTATTAGAAAAATAATTAACACAACTCCTACCCCAGCTATGGTTAGCGGTCTGAGAACAGGATACCCCCGTGGACTAAATAAAGGGTTAGGTTCAAAGTTCCGTGATGGCTCCCAATTACGACAAGAAAGTTCCCTAGTCCAAAAAGGTTCCCGAGTCCGACAAGAAATACCTGAAGAAGGCCGGAGGGCATATTGGCCTAAACGTTGTACAAATAACAATGAAGATGGGGGACAATAGTCCGAATAACGCAGATAATACTAATCATCAAGCCTCATCTCAAACATTCAGAGAAACAATTATAATTACCTTTTATTTTATAATCATTTTTATAAACTTTTATAATTACCTTTTATTATTAGTACTTATTATTTTATTATTAGTACTTAAGCATTATTAGTCTAAGCAGATGCTAAATATAGTACATTCAGAGCACCGTTTTCAACCTGTGTACTTTTCCAAAACATACTTTTATAGCTATGAAAATCAAGGCCGATGTAAAGGGTAGAGAAACCTGAATAGCTTATAGCATCATCAAAGTACTTTGATTTTAGTGCCACAATAGGACAGTGCCAATAATTTGTTTAAATATTTATGAGGCATTTAAAGAAACATTTTAAGATTCAATTTTTCAATATGCCATTTGTTAGTATATCATGTTTTTTTTTAGGTCTTTTTTTTTTTCAACCAACTGCTGTTATTTCAAGTTAAATGGGTGGTTTAGCAGTCAGATTTCCATCTAGCAAATGTTAACAAGCATCTCATTACCCAAGAGATCTTGCGGTTTCCAATTTAAGGCTATAATTGTTATCACAAAATGTTCAATGATTAACAGATATTCTATTTCGAAAAAAAAAAAAAAAAAAAAAAAAAAAAAAAAAAAAAAAAAAAAAAAAGTTTCAAATTTTTTTTTAGTAATTATTTCATATTAAAGCTTACGGTTGCAGAATTTTGAACGGAATTTTTTAAAAGTCAAGGCTTGCTTTCTCAAGAGATATCACAAAAAGCATTAAAAAAAAAAAAAAAAAAAAAAAAAAAAAATCGAATTAAAATTTGCTAAAAATTTCTTTGTTGAAAGGAAAAAATAAATAATATAAAGGTTAATGAATTAAGTGATGAATTATTTTTTTTTTTGTTCTTTTATTATTGAATTTTCACAAAGCTGAGTTTGTATTTTAAAAATGTTTACTCGCCTAGGTAATTTGTCTAACTTTTATATTTGCATTTAATAAAATACCTTTAACGGTTTCAGTGCCAATGTATAGAATTTAGAAACAAGCACTTGTAAGCAAAGAATCATCATCAAGGCTTGCCGACAGCACGGATTCCCTAGGCTTGCTGACAGCTCGGATTCCCTAGGCTTGACGACAGCACGGACTCCCGAGGCTTGACGACAGCACGGACTCCCGAGTCTTGACGACAGCACGGACTCCCGAGGCTTGACGACAGCACGGACTCCCGAGGCTTGACGACAGCACGGACTCCCGAGGCTTGCCGACAGCACGGACTCCGAGGCTTGCCGACAGCACGGACTCCCGAGGCTTGCCGACAGCACGGACTCCGAGGCTTGCCGACAGCACGGACTCCCGAGGCTTGCCGACAGCACGGACTCCCGAGGCTTGCGACAGCACGGATTCCCTAGGCTTGCCGACAGCACGGATTCCCTAGGCTTGACGACAGCACGGACTCCCTAGGCTTGACGACAGCACGGACTCCCTAGGCTTGACGACAGCACGGACTCCCGAGGCTTGACGACAGCACGGACTCCCGAGGCTTGACGACAGCACGGACTCCCGAGGCTTGACGACAGCACGGACTCCCTAGGCTTGACGCACGGACTCCGCACGGGACTCCTAGGCTTGACGACAGCACGGACTCCCTAGACGACTCCCTAGGCTTGACGACAGCACGGACTCCCTAGGCTTGCCGACAGCACGGATTCCCGAGGCTTGCCGACAGCACGGATTCCCGAGGCTTGCCGACAGCACGGATTCCTGAGGCTTGCCGACAGCACGGATTCCCGAGGCTTGCCGACAGCACGGACTCACTTGACTTATGCCATCAGAGATAGATAGATAGAGATAGAAAGATGAGGACAACAGTCCAAATAATACAAATAATACTAATTATCAAGCCTTATCTCAAAAATTCAGAGACATCACTTTTGGCAAACACTCAAGACATCTATTTCTCTGAATTTTTGAGATGAGACTTGATGATTAGTATTATCTGTATTATTCGGACTATAATTTAAGCTTAACGCTTCTACCCCAGCTATGGTTAGCGGAATGAGAACAGGATACCCCCTTGGACAGAATAAAGGGTTAGGTTCAAAGTTCCGTGATGGCTCCCAATTACGACAAGAAATACCCGAAGAAGGCTGGAGGGCATATCGGCTGAAACATTGTACAGATAACAATAAAGATGAGGACAACAGTCCAAATAATACAATTAGTACTAATTATCAAGCCTTATCTCAAAAATTCAGAGAAAAATAAAAATAAAATCTAAATTTTTTATCAAAAGTCGTTTGCTTACAGTCTATACTTGAATGAAAGAATAACATTGAAATAATTTGTTATATTTCATTATAAATGATTATATATATATATATATATATATATATAATATATATATATATATATATATATATATAAAGGAAAAGTTGGCTTACCGGTGAATTTGGTCACGATGGTTAGTAAGTGTAGAATTCAGAGGGGTAAGTCAGCGATATAACAAATACAAAGTGCTCAATACTAAGTAGAGCAAATTTATTATAAAATGGGTACAAGAGATAACCTACTCGAGTTTCACCATAAGGATCTTCAGGGTTAATGGACATTTTAATGCAATGACCACACACGTGAAATCGACTGCTATTAATCGGTGTCTCGATTAATTCAGTGGATTTAACCCTGAAGATCCTTATGGTGAAACTAGAGTAGGTTATCTCTTGTACCCATTTTATAATATATATATATATATATATATATATGAGATGTAGAGATAGAGAGAGATGTAGAGATAGAGAGAGATGTGAGATAGAGATAGAGATAGAGAGAGAGAGAGAGAGAGAGAGAGATAGATAGATAGATAGAGAGAGATAGATAGAGAGATAGAGAGAGAGAGATAGATAGAGAGAGAGATATATTTCATTATGAATGGCTAGATGATTATTATTCTAGCAGGCAATGTTTTAATATGAAAACATTTTATGCACATTGATACAGATTTTTTTCTTCCTTTTTTTTCTTTTCAATCAAATGATTTTACCATAAAACTAGATTGTTCTTATGATGTCTTAAGAAAGTTGTTTTTATTTTTTAGCAACAGAAAAACACACTTACAAGAAATCATTCCAGCAAGATATTTTCACAAGCTTTACAATTTATCTTTTAAGAAAAACTGCTTAGAACAAAACTATGTACAGAATTTGGATTGATGGGTTGGATTTTAATGGCATGTCAACCTGTCTGGGGTTATTTCATGCCTAGCGGTTAGGAAATTGTATAAATTGTATGTCTATATTAATACATTTTGTTGGTTGGTTGGATTTTATGGCATGCTAACCCTTGTTGGGTTATTTTCTGCTGAAGACATTTTTGTTTTATTCATTCTTGTTGGGTAATCAATTTTTTAAAAATTCGATTTAAAAAAAAACAAAAAAAAAAAAAACAACATTTTTTAAAACTTATTTTTTTAATCTATAACTCATAGATGGGACCCTAACAGGTACTACCACTTTATTTTTTGTTTGTTTTGGTTTCTTTGTTTAATGGCATATCAAAATTCTTGGGTTATTTAATGCCAAAGCTATTCTTGTAGATGATACTATTTATCACAATAGTGGCCCAGCCAGGGGTCCAGTGGCTCCAGCCCTGGACCTTACAAGCTAACATCGTTGATCCCAGGGCAACACCTGACGGGATCAATGCATATTTTGCACCCGACACCCTTGAGTTTCAACTCGTGGCTGGTACCACGTTAATAGGGCCTTGTGCCTAACCGTACATGTGGGGTACGTGGTAAATATCTAGTGGTGCTATTTAACTCATGGCTGGAAGTTGAGGGTGTTCATACCTATCCCAAGGGCATGAGTCTGAAAGTGAATGTAATTGCGTGACTGGAGACTAAACTCACAGCATTGTTGCAGTCCAGTACTTTAGCCCCTATACCATAGGGATTAACCCTACAATTTTTGCACAGTTATAGGATATGTAATACAAATAATTTTCAAACAGGATACATAAATAGAACACAAACAGATACTACTGCTCCGGGACAGAGTTGACCCATGAGTAATACCAATGATGGGGTACTTCACACTCAGAGCTCTAGAACTGGAGCCTCACCATCAGATGCAGTTTAGTATCATACTCAAGACATCGATTTTTGGACAGGTCTTATCGGTCTGCAAGTTCAAGACCATGTCGACAGGGCATGGGTTTGCTTTGGTTTATGACATTAACCTCAGTGGGTCATTTAATGTCGACAAAGTTTAGAAATAAATTCATTCTTAATTGATATTCAATTTGTTTTATAAACTCATGTTTTTCTATTTAACCCATAGATGGGACCCTAACAGGTACTACCACTCCAGGTCAGAGTGGACTTGGGAAGCAATGTTGATGAAGGGGTGCTCCACATTCACCAAACCTCCAAAACTGGAACCTCACCATCAGATAGAGTTTAAAGTCATTCCCAGGACATGAAGACCCTCAGCCACCGCCTTTTAATACCCATATGATAAAAAGGGTTGGGGCTTCCTATAAGGGCCATAGGGTTGGGGCAATCATATAGGTGCTAGGGCTTGACATGACCAACCAATTAATCGAAGGAGGCCCTCTCTGACTGCCCATCTAGCCTAGGTAATGGCCAAAGTTGAGTGTTGCATATCATGGACTGCTAAGCCACCTGGATTACATCCTTAAGCATCACGGGTTGCCACCCATGGCCAACAGTTGGCCCCATTGGGGGAGTCTTACCGCTCTGCAGAGGTGCAGTCGGTGTATTCTAACGCCTGGGACAACAGAGCATGTAGAAAGTTTTGTACAAGCTTATTCTTTTATATAATCTGGTTAAAACAAGATTTTTATGTACTTAAAATTTAGAAGTCTATTGAAGTCTTTTAAGCAGCCTTATTTTTTTTTAAATACCAGGACTTGTTTGTATGGATTCTTTGTGTTAAGTGTTTTGGCAGATACATTCTTCAGCCTTCAGTGTATAAATCTAGGAAAAACTTTCTTGGCAAAAAGAAAATGACCACAGAAAATGTTTACAATTTTATCAACCAAACCAATCTGTTCCCAGTAATGCTGATAGCTTTTCGATTTAGTGTATCCTGGGACGCACATATTTGCTTTGAATGAGTTCCCGGGAAAATTTATGGGTCCCAACTAAAAGGTTCTTAATAAATTGTAGGGTTTTTTATTTATGATCTGGGGAAACAACTAAAGCCGGCTAACTCCTACCTTGTAACCTATCCTCTGTAATTCATTTCTAAAAAACTATTGAAATGTATTTACAGTTAGCTTGAAATGGTGAGGGAAGAAAAAAGAAAAACACTGGGACGCATGGATATGATTTTACTGTGTCCTTATAGATTTTTGTGCATCAGTGACGAAGGGTGTGTACCTATCAGCATTTCTGTAATTCCAGTAGTACTAGGTCCACCAAGTATTTGAGGAGGGATTCCATTTTTGTAACCCCCCTCCCCTCTTTGAGTATGTATTTATCCACCCTCCACCATGATCAGGATGTGACACAAGGTAAATTTTTAAGCAGAGTACAACTTGGGAGGCGCTCACGGTGTAACATGAGATAAAATGGACATGGCAAATAGAGTTCAAATCCTGGATGAAGCTGTCTGCATTTCAGTGCTAAGTCTCTTGGAAAAGGTATGCATCCAACTGATCCAAATGAGTAAATAGTAAGGCAGACTGGGATCTTTAACCATAGTATGACATAGGTCGTGGAAACAGCACCCCACAAAAGAGCAACTATATGGCCACCTGCCCCCCATCTCACAAACCATACGAGTGAGATGGACTAGACGTGCAGGTCACTGCTGGAGAAGCAAGGACGTAATCGTAAGCGACGTACTACTGTGGAAGCCGGCGCATGGGCACGCTAATGTGGGCCGCCCAGCCAGGACCTACATTATGGACCAATTATGTAGGGATACTGGCCGCTGCGCAGAGGAGCTGCAGGAGTCAATGAATGATAGGGAAGGCTGGCGAGAGATCATCATGGATATCCGTGCAAACTGCACGACATGATGATGACAACAGCTCTAGGTGTAAAACTGAATTAAAACCTGTTAAACTCCGCTTAAAAAATTGCCCCTATGTTGCATCTTGCTTGCGTGGAGGGGTTGGGTAAATACATGGTTTGATTACAGTTTTCCTTCTCGACTAGTTGCCATAGTAAATCTTAAGTGCCCAGTCTGCCCTACTATTTACCCATAGCTGGGACGGGAGAGAATGGTTGGATTCATACATTACTCAATAGTATTAGTGTGAAATGCAAATAGCCTTGTCCAGTATTTGAACTCAGGTCACCAAGTGCATCTCCTATGACGATAACCATTGCGCCATGAGCACCTCTACCTTGGAGTATACACCTGACATGAGCTGAGGAATGAGAATCTGGTAAAATGTGTTAACAACATCACAATTACAAAGGAACGGATCACTGTCTGAACAATTTCTGGTATGTTAATGACTCTTCCTCCTCAAAGTTAGAGATAACTCATGTTTAGTTAACCAATAGTAAAAATATCTTTTTTTTAATACAAGTAAAGTCGTCGGGGTGGCCTAAAGTTGGTATCAGCCAGACAGCGAGGGAGCCTATCCTCACTATCTATATATTTATGATTTTAAAGCAAAATTTAAGTGGTATCTTACAGAGAAGATAGAATTTAAAAATAGAATTACCCTCATGGCAAACAGTAAAGAAAAGAAATAAAGAAAAAAAAAGTCATTGGGGTGACCTAAAGTCGGTATCAGCCAAACAGCAAGGGAGTCTATACCCCTTTTCATTGGTGCTAGACCAAGGAGATTGTTTTTTAACCTGAGGTGGAGCGGCATACCTACCATACTTACTTTACCACACAGATCCCTGTGCTACTCATACGCCGAGTTGTCGAGGGCCGGTATCGAACCAGGAACCTTGAGGATCCCAGCCGAACACTGTTCCGACTGAGCTAAACCGGCCCTGAAAAAGTTCATAGCCTGACCAAGATAATTTCATGGAATGTGATCAAATTAGGTTTATTTGTCAAAAGTCCCCCTTTGTGGTCCATACCACCTCATTCCACTCGGCTGGAAGTCTCATTCGTTTTCCTAATCCACCCCAAACGATAACCTTTGTTTAAATGTAATACTAAACATATTTAGAAGTCTTTGATTTAAGGGAAATAACAGGTAACTTTAGATGCAAAGGTCATTTTTAGCCATTTTTTAAATATATCCTTATAGGAATGCTCTGGACTTAAAAAAATTCTCAACAGGATGTTAAGAGTTAACCTCTTCAAATTCATTATTGAAAATTCAAAATTTTATTACAATAAAATCTATAGGATTTACCAGTTATGAATAAATATCAGCCCCACTCTCTCCTAGTATCAAACATACAAAAATGAACATAACAGTTTTTATTTATTTTGATAATGTTTATATTACTAAGATTCAATGTTATGCAGACCTTTCAGCTTATCTAGCATTACCGTATATACTCATGTATCATGCGACTTTCTCAGACCTAAATTTTAGCCTAATATTAGGGGGGGTCACATTATATGCGAGATACAAACTTTGTGTATATAAATAGTTGGCCAAAGCCACGTCTAGATTCCCATGACTCTCACCAACCATCCCTATTAATCATTGCTCTTGGCAGGTCCTCCGCACAGCATGCAGAATCTGCACAGAGCTGATTGATGTAGGTTTTTGCTGGTCAGCCTACACTGGTGTGTCTATGTGTAGGTGTCCACAGGAGAATGTCACTTATGACTTTAAGACCTATATTTTAGCCTAATATTGCACAATACGCGCGATACAAAATTTGTATGTAAATAGTTGGCCAAAGATACGCCTAGACCAGTGGTTTCCAACCATTTTAGTACCATGCCCCACTTTTTTTATCACAAATTTCTTCATGTCCCCCACCCGTTAATTGTTTAGTATGATATAACAATATCAGTTTTGAAGAAGTATAACATAAAAAAATTGTATCTTTCAAAGGAAACTAAAGGGTTTAACTTCAAATTTAATCAAATAAAATCCATTTTATAATGTGTATAATTGCAGGGGAGGGCAACAGATGAAGAACTGCAAAGTTAAACAAGTCAGAAGCCACGCATATAGCTGGTGCCAGATGCACGATAACATTAGTGGGTGAACACTTGACTAGATTGCACAAGCTGTTGTACTCAGCTAAGTTGTAATTACAATTTTACCCTATAAATTTATAATTTTTATCCATATAGGGTAAAATAAAAAAAAAATGATATTAGTATATTTTTCATATTGCACTCCTATTATTATTATTGAAATTGGCCCCACATTGGGAATCACTGGCCTAGACAAACTCATACACCTACAATTTCCCACTGCAAAAGTTAACAAATAGTCCTGAATAGTATTGGATAATACTCAAGAGAAGGTACCCTAGATATATCATAAGGTCACACTGACAGCACAAATTCCCATGACTCTCCCCACCCATCCCTATTGATCATCGCTCTTGGCAGGTCTTCCACATGGCATCCAGAATCCGCACAGAGCTGATTGATGAAGGTTTTTGCTGGTCAGCCTACACTGGTGTGTCCATGTGTAGGAGAATGTCACAAGTTCGTCTTTATCTCTCCAGGGGAATAGAGAGGATTGAATTAATGACACTAGCCACAGTCTGGGCTAGACAAGTAACTATTGCACAGTTTAAAGATGAAATTGTTATAAATGTGAGAAATATTTGTAGCCATTTGTAGGATTTAAATTTGCAGAAGCCCAATTACCATCAAATTGGAAGACAAAGGTAGCAAGCAAGCTGTAACTCAAATACAGATCCTGCATTGCCACAAGCACAGTCCAGAGTGGTGGTTTATCTAAGCACCATAACACCACTAAAATCAGCATCTAATCAGGACTCAAGGAAGGCTGTCATCATCATCATCATGTCGCGCAAGTAGCACGGATATCCATGACAATCTCTTGCCAACCTTCCCTATCATTCATTGCCCCTGGGAGGTCTTCTGTGCAGCAACCAGCATCCTTGCATAGTTGGTCAATGTAGGTCCTCGGTGGGCGACCCTCATTAACATGTCCATCCATGTGTTGGCTTCCACAAGAGAACATCGCTTATGAGCTCGTCCTTGCTTCTCCAACAGTGTCCTGCATGCCTAGTCTGTCTCACTCTGATGGTTTGTGAGATGGGGAGCAGATGGCTATACAGCTGCTTCCTTGTGGGGTGCTGTTTCCACGACTTGTTCAAGATGGAATATTCTTGAGTGGCATATATACCAGCTGCTTCAGGTCAAATTCATTCAGACGGCTGGTTGTTCACTTCAACAGCATACAGACTCACTCAATTCAACAAAAATGACAATCACCAAATTGATAATATCATTGGTTAAGCATACCCAGTTCAATACTTGGATTGGGTAGTGTAGAAAAAAAAAAAAAAAAAATTTTTTTCTTTAGCCTAACTAGCAAATATATGCACCCTCCGGGTGCAAGTATTTAAGTTTTAATGTAATTAAATATCGTATTAAATTAGAAAGTCTAATAAGAATGCAGATAAAAAGATTTGAAACAGAGTGGGGTTATAATAGAAAAATAGAAATGAAACTTACTCTTCCATCACTGCCGTCTTTCATTGCTGAATTTTACTTATTTAACTATTTAGTTAAATTAGGAAATAAAGAATAAAATTACACTTATTTTTATCTTGTTAATGGATTTCATTTAAGATTCATTGGAGAGATTTTTGCTTATATTCATTGAAATAAAACCAAACAGTTAGAAATCAATAATACTAAGCACATATTTAATAAAATCACATTTTTAATATCAATATGCAAATTAGCCTTCCCGGTCACACTGCAAACCGCTATTTTTTGTATATATAAATACAATTGCATCTTATTAGTATGTAGATATGGTCAACACTAATATAAAGGTGAAGCAATTTTATTAATAATTGAGGTTTAAATATAAATAAAATCATGAAGAATGTGATGAAAATAACTATAACTATGTTAATTGTGACTCGATTAGTAATATAGTTTCGGTTACAGACAGAAAAACACACAATCTCCATTATAATAAGATATTATAGGGCTGCACCATATGTGTGATACAATGTGTGTGTGTGTTTGTGTAAATAGTTGGCCAAAGTTAAAACAACTCATATGCCTATAATTTCCATCTGCAGAACAAACTGTCTCAGATAGTATTGGATGATACTCGAGAATATGTATTTACCGATCTTTCTGCACAAAGCAGGATGTGACACAATGTCAATTTTTTTTTTAAGCGGAGTTTAACGGGTTTAAATTCAGAGTTTGCCTTCTCCTAGATCGGTTGCCCTACAAAGGTTAAAGAGCACAGTCAGCCCTATTATTTACCCATAGTTGGTAGAATAATAATTGGATGCATATCTTTTCCAAGGGTATTAGTGCTATGTAAAATGCAAACAGCCTCATCTAGGATTTAAACTTGGGTCAGTATGATACTCGAGTATATAAGGTAAATAAAAATTTAGAAAAAAAAAAAAAAAAAAAAAAAAAAAAAATAGCTTCAGCAAGTTCACGACAGGTTCCCAGGGTCACAAGTATGAGGGTGTGGGAGTTATTTTCGTATTTGCCTGGGGAGTTGTCTGCCTGTTTAGTTTCACTGGTTCCCGCTAGGAGCCTGGTTTATTTAAGCGGCTAATTTGAACTTTTCTCTCTTTTCCTGTTGCTCGACCTACGAGACACCTATGGGTTAGACTTAGGTCTACTCCCTTCTCGTTGGGGCTTTGGCCCTTAACACTGGCCACTCACTGCTAGTAAGTCTCTTATACGATATATGACTATCTTTTAGTCATGTATCCGTAACTACGTTTTTATGTACATTTAGGTATCTCTTTGATACCTAAATATCTTGTATTTTACCATTCATGAATGTGTCATTATCTCTACTATTGTATATGTATTTATATTACTTATGTATGTATGTTTATGTACACCTCTATGTATTATGTACCCTGTTTATTCTGTGCTGTATATAAAATGTTTTGCCTATCAACCTTTGTCGGAGTTTTATCTTCAAGTATTATCACTTTGAATCTTACAAGGGCATCCAGTGAGGATCAAACTCTCTTTTTAGTAGTAATAGATCTGTGAGACTAGTTTGCTAACAATTACACTACAATGGGACACCTAAAATGGAATCAGTAAGTATGACTACTCACTGAAGACAATTTAAAAGATATGACAATTAAGATCAGTTAATAAGAGAAGTGTAAATACAAGGGACTAAATATCTGCTTAAATGGAGAGGGGAGATTGCTATTAAGCTATTAAACGAATATATAATGTTTTTTAATTAAACAATTAAATATTATAGATTCAAGTCATTAACTTAAGCTGATTACTTGTAATCAGGTTTTTTTAAATTAATCTGCCCATTAAATAAAGATTTAAAATTTGAGCTAAGTTAATGCTTTATTGGAAACAAATTTGCACTTATTCAATGGCCATCTTCAGTGGTTAACAGAGTCATCCTATTTATAGAATTTATGTAATCTATCTATACATATATATAAAAGGAAGTTTGATATGTACATGTCGACATATAACTCTAAAACGGCAGGTCACTTAGATTCGAAATCTTGCACACATTAATATCCTTCTAACTAAGAAACACGCCAACTTTGTTTATTGATTTTTACTAATTAAGGGATATAATTGATTAATTTAATAAATAATATACTATACTTAGTATAGTATATTATTTTCATCAAATTGTTATCAAATTTATAGTATAGTATAGTATACTATAGTATAGTATAGTATAGTATACTATAATAATTTGACATTCGACCGGCTACGCTTTGAATTAATAAAGTTATTTTTTAAAAGATTATTTATCGTTTTACATTAATTTGATTACTTCATTTAATTTTCTTTTGAAATATTAATTTGAAATTCATCAAATTGCGTCATTTATATTTTATTTAAAAAATATAATTAATCATTGAATTAAAATTTCTTACTATATCCTTATGTGATGTCATTCCCTCAAATCTGGCGAATCAGGCTGGATTAAATTAAGATCTTTTTTATGTGGTGATTTTTATGGGTCATCCTGCAAGGATCGAACTCGCTATTCAGTAGTAATAGATCTGCAAACGATTATTAAACCAGGTTTTTATCCCCTCTACCCGGGCTTCGCCAAGTAGCTGCTTCTAGTACATATATAAAGGACAGTTTGTGTGTATGTATGTTCGGAGGAAACAATGAAAACAAAACAATTAACAACAAAGTATATATATATATATATATATATATATATATACACACACACACACACCAGATCTTCCATTTCGTGTTGAAAATTATGAACATTTGATCTATTTTTTCAAAGACAGTTAACATTAGATTTACAATAAAATAACATTAGAATGGTGTTATTTTTGTTTTTTCCCTCTACCCAGGCTTCATCAGGTAGCCCCTTCTAGTAATGAATAAAGGAACTACTCTACCATTTAACAGTTGTTTCCCTTGAGAAATTATGACCAGCAAGGGTGCAAACAGATCTTACATTATTAAGCTATATATATATGAAGAAAATATTTTCAAAAAATATAACAAACACAGGATGTTATGATCAGAGGACACAATTTTAGGTAACAGTGTCCTGATGATGGTTTAATACCGAAATACTTAAGTATAGACACATAAAATTGTTTCCTCTGATCATAACATCCTGTGTTGGTTATATTTTTTGAAAATATTTTCTTCACATTAATTTCCTCATCGTTTTTCCATATATATATATATATATATATAAGTTTTATTCTCAAGTTTAGAGCATTTTAACACTACAACATTAGAAAAATCTCACAATATAACTCGTGTTATACATTAGATTAGATTCATATCCATTGACCAATAGATAGGACCCTAACAGGTACTACCAGGTCAGAGTGGACATGAGAATAATAGTGATGAAGGAGTACTCCACACTTCCCAGATCTCCAGAACTGGCACCTTATGATCAGATGCGGTTTAGTATCATTCCTAGGAACCCCCCTTTTTTGAAGTGGGGGTCAACTCTCTGCAAGGGATACAGTCAGTATATTCTAAGCCTTTGCTGATAGGATGGTATGCCACTCTGGTTACATTCGACAAAGTTAGGTGCTACGCCGCTCTGGTTACATTCGACAAAGTTAGGCGCTACGCCGCTCTGGTTACATTCGACAAAGTTAGGCGCTACGCCGCTCTGGTTACATTCGACAAAGTTAGGCGCTACGCCACTCTGGTTACAATCGACAAAGTTAGGCGCTATGCCACTCTGGTTGCATTCGACAAGTTAGGCGCGATGCAACTCTGGTTACAATCGACAAAGTTAGGCGCTACGCCACTCTGGTTACAATCGACAAAGTTAGGCGCTACGCCACTCTGGTTACATTCGAGTTAGCGCTACGCCACTCTGGTTACATTCGACAAAGTTAGGCGTTATGCCACTCTGGTTACAATCGACAAAGTTAGGCGCTACGCCGCTCTGGTTACATTCGACAAAGTTAGGCGCTACGCCACTCTGCTTACATTCGACAAAGTTATGCCACTCTGGTTACAATCGACAAAGTTATGCCACTCTGGTTACAATCGACAAAGTTAGGCGCTATGCTACTCTGGTTACAATCGATAAAGTTAGGCGCTATGCTACTCTGGTTACAATCGACAAAGTTAGGCGCTATGCCACTCTGGTTACAATCGACAAAGTTAGGCGCTATGCCACTCTGGTTGCATTCGATAAAGTTAGGCGCGATGCAACTCTGGTTACAATCGACAAAGTTAGGCGCTACGCCACTCTGGTTACAATCGACAAAGTTAGGCGCTACGCCACTCTGGTTACAATCGACAAAGTTAGGCGCTACGCCACTCTGGTTACAATCGACAAAGTTAGGCGCTACGCCACACTCTGGTTACAATCGACAAAGTTAGGCGCTACGCCACTCTGGTTACAATCGACAAAGTTAGGCGCTACGCACTCTGGTTACAATCGACAAGTTAGGCGCTACGCCACTCTGGTTACAATCGACAAAGTTAGGCGCTACGCCACTCTGGTTACAATCGGTTAGGCGCTACGCCACTCTGGTTACGACAAAGTTAGGCGCTACGCCACTTGGTTACAATCGACAAAGTTAGGCGCTACCGACAAGTTAGGCTCTCTGGTTACAATCGACAAAGTTAGGCGCTATGCCACTCTGGTTACAATCGACAAAGTTAGGCGCTATGCCACTTGGTTACAATCGACAAAGTTAGGCGCTATGCCACTCTGGTTACAATCGACAAAGTTAGGCGCTATGCCACTCTGGTTACAATCGACAAAGTTAGGCGCTATGCGCTCTGGTTAAATTCGACAAAGTTAGGCGCTATGCCACTCTGGTTACAATCGAAAAGTTAGGCGCTATGCCACTCTGGTTACAATCGATAAAGTTAGGCGCTACGCCACTCTGGTTACAATCGACAAAGTTAGGCGCTATGCCACTGATTGTATTTAATGAAAATAAATCAAGTCAGTTTTTAACTTATTCCTTACAACAGAACAAGTTTCCAAGACACAAAATAACTGCCATGAAGAAATAACTTTAGAAAATTTTAGCAAGAATAGCATGCAAATAAGACAGACAAAAAAACATTAGAATTTACATATGAAAAATTAGTTACTTAAGTTTTTCCATACAACGACTTTAAAACTATGAAACAAGGTTGGACACAATTCTTTATATAGTTAAATGATTTAATTAAAAAAATAGATATAAATAATTTAAAATTATTTATTAATACTCACCACTGTGTCATCTGTAATTTTTACTTTTAATTCACCAGTACAATGTCTGTATTTGATGACAAATCGACACTGAAATAAAAGAGTAAATACATTAGAAAAAGAGAAAAAAAAAGAAAGAAAAAGAAATTGGAAGATCTTTAAAAACATTGAGAAATGTGCAAAAATGCTGTATCTGATTTTACCAACTATAATGGAAACAATGATTGAAAATAGACATCCAAGTTTCATGTTAAAATGGATAAAAAGCAATATTTCACTATTAGACTTTAAAGAAAAAAAACCAACAACTTTGAAGCTGAAAAAGCTAATGTATTTAGAATAGAAATAATTCATAAAATTAAGTTAATTTTATTCTGGTATATGCTGAAGCATATGAATAAACTGTTTTGAAACTTGCATATGAAATGAGTTAAACGATAAGAACTAGCTCGATTAGTCTTCAGAAATTAACAGTCAGGCTACGGGGTGGGGGTGGGGGGCCCATATGTCACATAAGCAAGCAGAATTCTAACAGGCCGATTAGTTTTATAGTCAATTTATGTCTGTTTTGAAAAAAAATGTTAAAAATATACAAACTTAAACTAATAATAAAAGATTGTAAACAAACTAACAAAAAAAAAAAAGTTAAAAAAATTATGCAGTTATAGAAAACAAACACACCAACAATTTATCTATGATTTCAGGTTATATCAGAAAAAATTAAACCTTTTCAATGTGAAATGTATTCCATGGTCATGGTCGGCAATGATAGTAATAATACTACAGAGAAACAGTATTTCTTGAGAACATACAATTCCATCTAGCCAAATGTTTTTGCTTTAAGATTTTTGGAAACAGACATAGATTGACTATAAAATGAATTGGTCTGTTAGAATTCTGCCTGCTTATGTGCCATGTGAGGCCGTATATATTAGTAGGCATAACCTTGTTGGAAAAATTACTGTTTTTTTTACAATCATGTACTGCCCTGTCGGCTGGGGCTGTAGAATACACTGACAGTACCTCTGCAGAGGGGTAAGAACCCTCCAAATTGGGCCACCTGTTGGCTGTGGGTGGTGACCCGTGATGCTTCAGGATGGTATCATGGTGGATGAGCAGTCCAAGACATGCAACACTCCACTTAGGCCCTTTCTTAGGCTAGACGAGGTGGTCGGAAAGGCCCCCTCCAATCAATTGGCTGGTCACGTCAAGCCCTAGCACATATGATTGCACCAACCCTATTGCCCTTATGGCAACCCACAACCTTTTTTATCATATGGGTGCTAGAAGGTGGTGGCTGAGGGCCTTCATGTCCTGGGTATGATGTTAAACTAACTGATGGTGAGGTTCCAGTTCTGGAAAAAATGACCTTGTGTCACATTCTGTAAATACATTATTGCTAAAATGTCATTACTTTGACTCTTTGCCTACTCACAGCAGCTCTCCCACCACTGCAATACTACAGTAAGTCACACCCAAACAAAGTACAAAAACTGATGGTTAGTTTATTGTAACTGAGCAGAAGGGTCCAGATTACAATAATAATAATAGGACTGTATTTTAATAGGAGTTCTGAGGTAAATAGATAGTGAACTTTGAAATATCAGGTAAAATATATCACATACAGGTAAAAAATACCAAGAAAATTTGGTACAGCTGTGGAGAGGGGATTTGGGATGTTAAGAGTTAACAAAACATGTTGAAATTCATATATTATATATATATATATATCTTATTATAATGGAGATTGTGTGTTTTTCTGTATGTAACCGAAACTATATCACTACTCAAGTCACAATTCCCTTAGTTATTGACATCACATTCTCCATGATTTTATTTTTATTTTAACCTCAATTATTAATAAAATTGTTTTACATTATTCATACTGTTAACCATATCTACATACTAACAACGTGCAATTATATTTATATATACAACAAAATAGCGGTTTACAGTGTGAACGGGAAGGCTAATTTGCATATTGATATTAAAAAATCGAATTTAATAAATATGTGCTTAGTATTATTGATTTCTAACTGTTTGGTTTTATTTTAATGAATATAAGCAAAAATCTCTTCAATAGATATTAAATGAAATCCATTAATAAGAAAAAATAACTGTCATTTTATTCTTTACTTCCTATTTTAACTAAATACTTAGATTAGAAAAAATAACAATGAAAGACGAGAGTGATGGAAGAGTAAGTTTCAGTTGTTCTATTTTTCGATTATACTCCCTCTGTTTCAAATCTTTTATTATACCCCCTCTGTTTCAAATCTTTTTATCTGCATTCTTATTTAGTTTAATTAGCCTTTCTAATTTAATACAATATTTTATTACATTAAAACTTAAATACTTGCACCCGGAGTGTGCATAAATTTGCTAGTATATATAAAAAAGATAAATCTAATGAGTCAGACGAACCTACTATTAGTTTCACTTAATGCTCTTCAGGGCTAAGATCTGACTAGATATATATATATATATATATATATATATATATATATATATATGGTTGGCAGCCTTTCGTCTACGAGAGACAATGGAGTAGTGTAAAAAAATATTTTTTTTAAATATTTAAAAAAAATTTTTTTTTTCTTTCTTTGAACTACATATGTAGTTCAAATATATATCTATATATCTCGGGCAATACATAAAAGATTTTTTCAGTTTATACTTTTCATTTTCACCCTTAAATCTATTGAAAAACATTTACAATTTTGTTAGACTATCTTCTGCCATCTTTTAAGCAATTTCATAATTCTATCTTCCCACAAGTTTATCTTTCTCAGTAAAGAATAGCTAGAGATGCCTTTGGCTACTTTTGAGGAAATTGAATTTTTTTTTTCCATTAAGAGAATTCTACAAAGACCAGAAATGATAATCTGGGTGGGTGGGTATGATATCGGGTAGGTTATGAGGGGGTGGGTGGGGTGTGCGTAAAACTTCCCACCCAACCTGTAACAATTTGTCTGGCCACCAAAGAAACATTCAGTCTATTGCTATATATCATCATCAAAATGAGCTGAGAGCAAGGATTCATTTTGACGCATCATGCATAACGGCCATTCATCTTGGCAGGTCCTCTCCACAACGGCCATTCTTCGCACAAAGGTAATGAATATAAGTTTTTGCTGGTCAACCAATGCTGGTTTGTCCATGTGTAGGAATCCACAGGAGAACATTGTTCGTACCTTTCCCAAAGGTAATAGGGTGTTATTCGTAGAATTGCATCCCGGCCTCCTGCCTTAAAAAAACGCTAGGTGGTGATAGCTGAAAAAACAACCCCACCTATGAATGGCAGGTTCTCTCCACAGCACCTATTATTTGCACAAAGCTGATGAATATAAGTTTTTGCTGGTCAACACACACTGATTTGTCCATGTGTAGTAATCCACAGGAGAAAATTGTTCAGACCTTTCCCAAGGGTATTAGTCTGAAAGTGAATGTACTAGTGCGCCTAGAGTACATGCTTGCTTAATATTTTTTTGTTTTGTTTTTGTTTTGTTTTACGGCATATCAACCTCTGTGGGTCATTTAATGCCGACAAAGTTGTGAAATAAATTCGTTCTTAATGAATAATCAAATTTTGTTTATCAACTCTTGTTTTTCTATTTAACCCATAGATGGGACCCTAACAGGTACTACCACTACGGGTCAGAGTGGACCAGGGAGCAATGGTGATGAAGGTGTGCTCCACATTCCCCAAACCTCCAAAACTGGAACCTCACCATCAGATAGAGTTTAACATCATTCCCAGGACATGTAGACTCTCAGTCACCGCCTTCTAGCACCCATATGATAAAAAGTTGCTTAATATGATGTCACTTCTGTCGTTATGTTATGGGGACCCACCCCCAGTTTTGATGGTCTGCCAACACTGTTGTGTCCATGTGTAGTAGTCCACAAGAGAATGTTGTTCATCCTTGCCTCTCCAGCAGGGCCCAATATGTCTTGTTCATCAGAGATGGTTTGTGAGATAGGAGATAAGTGGTGTTTTGTGGGGTGATGTAGAATTTGTTCAGAACAGCTTGCAGATTCCTCATGTGGATCTCATCAAAAACTAGAGCCTCACCATCAAAAACGGGTTGCCATAGCAAGGTTAAGAAGCCCAGTCTGCCCTACTATTTACCCATAACTAGAGAGAGAATAGTTGGATTCATACCTTTCCGATGGGGATTACCGCTATATGAAATACATTATTGATATCCATTATACATAGAACATTTAAACAGGTTTTCCATAATACAGAGAATTAATATTGAAATTCAGATTTATTCACGAACAGCAAAACAAGATTAGGCAATATCAAGGTTAAAGCACTTGCCATTGCTTTTCAAGATATACATTTAAATAATTGACCTGAATTTAATTCAACACATGATGAACCATGTAGATACACTGAATGACACTTTCTAAAGACTTTGGACAAGACTTAAAAGGAGGAAATATGTTTAAAACATTTCTAAATTATAAACATTTATTTGCATTAAGATTCAAAGAATTTTTGTTATGAGAAATTAAAGTTCACGACCGAAAGCGTTTTTGTATTGGGCAATTTAAAAGTGGAATTTGAGCAGATTACCAAGTAAAATTCATAGTAGGAATAACCAGAGGAATGTTAATCCAAAATCAAATTGGCCATCAAACTTTTAATTAATTTCGGATCTGCTATATGTATATAACCATTACAGAAAGTTGCAGAAACATTAAAAAAAAAAAAAAAAAAAAAAAAAAAAAAGAAAAAAGAAGAAAAAGAAAGAAAAGTTTTATTTTACTGTCTTAAGACATGCTCTCTTAAGTATAAATTTATAAAGAGAATAATTTTTTTCTAGATGGTCAAACTAGCATTCTCAGTTGATTTTTTTTTAATCATTTGGGGTTATTGTTATTTAATTTCAACATGCATTAAAAAGGAATGACCTATGCAATTAAATTATTTTGCCTTGTTTATTCTTTTATGTCTATAAAAAAAAAAAAAAAAAAAAAAAGAAAAAAAAAGGTAAGTAAATGTGGGTTTGATTTTATTTTCCTAGTACCCCACTTGTACCAGGTCAGGCACAAAGGCCCTATTAACGTGGGAACCACCCACAAACCGAAGTTCATAGGATTAGCATTCCCAGTTGATTTTTTTATTTGAGGTTATTGTTGTTTAATCACATTAGTTATATAGATCTCTGTAAACGGAGTTCAGAACTGTTTGAATTATCCAAATATCTCCAGTGGTTCAAAAGTTATGAGAATTTAAAAGTACAAAAATGGACATGATTTTCATGAAATCAGTGGACATTGACAAATTTGCACCTTATTTGGTTCAAATTGCAATTATTGGTCCAATTTATATGGTTAGATAGAAAAAATAATCTTTCTAAATATGTAATTTGTATGTGTTATTATCCATTGAATTATTTTTTACAGCGAGTTAAAATTGTATTTTGCTTCAAACAGACAAAAATGTAAGATATGAGGGTTTTTTTTAATTTTTTTTTTAAACTAAATTTTACATGTTACTTTGTTTTGCAAAATCAAAGGGGCTAATCCTTATCAATATTCTTGAAATTAAACACTTAATTAGGAGACACTTTAAACTACAAGCAGGAAGTTATTTTTTTTTCTGACCTTTGTAAGTGAAACCACTACTGACCAAAGTTGATGCAGATTCCTTCAAAAAGTATAAGATAAGTAAAAAAAGAAGAGCACTATCATTAATAGAAGATCATCTCAGAAATTTTTGATATATAATGTGTGAAATTTTGATAATGTTTTAATGTCAGGCTTTTTTTTTGAGACTTTCAATTCTGGGAAAAAAAAAATGAACTTACGAGCTAGTGTTAAAATTTAAACAAAATTGTTCAGCACATGCCGCATCAGATTTGTTAAAAAATTTTTTTTTTTAAAAATCATGTCAAGAGATATTCTATTTCTTGTATGTAATACAAGATAATAGATATTTAAAAAGGTACTTTTAAGTTCAAAGTGATGTTATTTACTTAAATTAATCATATATATATATATATATATATATATATATATATATATATATGAGAAGTAAATACACAAGCGATGTGTTTATGATATGGCTTTTTTTTTAGCCGACAATTTTGGGAGAATATGTGCTTGATTGAAGTCGTACCTAATTTTGAAAGTTAATTAATAAGGCGGGCATACCTATTTAAATGTATTGAATGATTTTTCTCGATTTGTTTAGCCTTACATTTAAATAGGTATGCCCGCCTAATTATTAATTAATTAACTTTCAAATAAGGTACGATTCAATCAAGCACATATTCTCAAAAAAAAAAAAAAAAAAAAAAAAAAATATATTATATATATATATATATATATATATATATATATATATATATATATATATATATATATATATATATGCGCAGTATAAAAAGAAAAGAAAATGTTGAAAAATCTTGTGGTAAACTAAAAAAAAAATGTGTATTTCCATATTTCTTATTTTCTAAATAATGGGATACATACAATTTGAGTGCAGAATCGGAAAGAACATAAAATTCTACACAAGAATTCCAATTTTTATCAAAATTGCCCCAAAAATAAAGAAATGGTGAAGAAATTACTGAATTTCTTTTGAATCGGTCAGTGATTTGACATATCTTTTGAGGAAAATCATGTCCCCCAATTTCAGGGCTTTAAATTCTCATAACTTTTGAACCACTGGGGATATTTGCATATTTCAAAGCTTTGAACTCCATTTACAGAGCTCTATATAACTAATGTAATTAAGGAAAGTGTGGATATAACAACACAGACAGATAAATTCAATTTATATTTTGCCTCATTATTGGATGAAGCTTTTTCAAAACTTTGACATGAGTACTTGTACATTCTGCTTTTATAGTGAAAAGGTAAATGGGTGAGGGAAAGTTGGGTGGGGTTGGTGTGTAGGGAATGGTACTTTTATTTTTATGGGGTCAGTCGGTTGACTTAGAAGAGAATTTGATATTTGGAGTAATTAAATAACAATCACAAAAAAAAAAAAAAAAAAAAAAAATCAACTGAGTAATGGCAATGAAAAGGTGCAAGTGGTTATGTAGTTGTGATCTTCAGTTTGGAAGATATTTTACCAAATGCAAGAGACAATAAAAAAATTAAAAAAATAGGTAAATAAGGGTTTTGATATTTAGGCTTATTTAAATCCTAAATATCAAACCTACCCGGTTTCGATCGGGGTCCAGTGAGCTTCGGCCGCTGGACCGATGTGTTGAATTAAATAGCGTCGATCGCAGGGGGCCGTCCCCCCAGGCAATACCTACCCCCTCGATTTAAAGGGGCAGGGCTGGGTTTATTGCCCAGTGCCTGGGGCGCCCCCTTGAGGGGGAATGCCAACGGGATAGACACAATTTTTCACCCACCATCCCATGAACTTCGGTTTGTGGGTGGTTCCCACGTTAATGGGGCCTTTGGGCCTGACCTGGCACGAGCGGGGTACTAGGAAAATAAAATCAAACCTACATTTACTTGCCTTTTTTTTAATAGACATATAAGAATAAACAAGGCAAAATAATTTAATTGCACAGGTCATTCCTTTTAATGCATGTTGAAACTTAATTAAAAAGTTACCAGCAATTAATGCCAGCTAATTAGTACTGTTAGCATTTTTCTTTTATATATTTATGATTTTAAAGCAAAATTTAAGTGGTATCTTACAGAGAAGAAAGAATTTAAAAATAGAATTACCCTCATGGCAAACAGTAAAGAAGAAAGTCATCGGGGTGACCTAAAGTCGGTATCAGCCAGACATTGAGGGAGTTTATCCTATTTTCACAAGCGTTAGACCAAGGAGATTGTTTTTACGTATGAGGTAGAGTGCCACACCTACCATTCGCTCATATCCCTATGCTACTCATGTTGAGTTGGTGAGGGCTGGTATCGAACCAGGAACCTTATGGTTCCTAGGCAGACACTTTACAGACTGAGCTAAATTGGCCCTAATGAAGCTAAGGTATATCTATTATTATACTAAAGCTGAGCAAATCAATGTTTGTATACAAAAGGCTTTTTTTACTGTTTAGTTTAAAAACACTAATATCATACTAAATTATTCTTTAGTTCTAGGACAGAGTTATGTTTGAAAATAATTCCCTTTTAATTGGTTCTAATTAGTTGTAATTAAGTCAAAAACAGACCAGTCTCTCATTTGACATTCTATCACTTTCCCCCTCCCTATGTATATCTTGATTAACTCCTCATTATATATGTTAGTTTTCAGAGAGAGAGAGAGAGAGAGAGAGAGAGAGAGAGAGAGAGAGAGAGAGAGAGAGAGAGAGAGAGAGAGAGAGAGAGAGAGAGAGTTGACAGTTTGAAACGGATGTGTATGTTCAGTTTCACAAGCTGCCAACCCGGCCAACATCTTAGCTCTTAATAAAGTTTCCCTTTGCAAAATGATTCTAATGTTTGTTTTTTTTTTTTTAGATTCTCCGGTCGTATTTATTTATTTAAAAATTTAATTCGCTTTGCAAACTCATTTTTCCCTAATCCCAATTATTAACCCAGAGCACAAGGGGTGACCCAACAGGTCATAGTATAAAATGTAGATAAACTAGTTTATATAAAGAAAATTTTTTGGAGGATATGTGCTTAATTGAAGTCACACCTAATTTTGAAATTTAATTAGTTAATAATTAATGAATTTAGGCGGGCATATATTTTCTCGACTTGTTTAGCCTTACATTTGAACATATATGCCCGCCTAAATTCATTAATTATTAACTAATTAATTTTCAAAATTAGGTAGGACTTCAATTAAGCACATATCCTCCAAAAATTGTCGGCTTAAAGCCATATAAAAATAAACACATTTGTTTGTTTACTTACCCTCATAAAAGAAAAATGTAAAGTGACTAAAAGTTTGGTAGAAATGGTAAGGAAATGACTGAATGCTTGTATCGGTTTGTAGGTTAATAGAGCATCTGGGTATCAGTTGAAAAGTAAACTTATTTGAGATAAATAAATAAATAAAAATAAAGCTACATTTCCAAGATAAATTCGAAGAATGCGGGTAAATATGTTTAGCTGAGGGATGGAACTGAAGACCAGACATTCCCCCCCCCCCCAAAAAAAAAATAAATACAAGTCCATTTCCATGATGAAAAGTCAAGACAAATTAGTGTATTTCTTTTAGTAATCAAATTTTTGATTAAACGTTCCAAGTGGGTTGGTTTATTGATTTTAATGGCATATCAACCCGTCCGGGGTTATATCATGTTCCTTTCTAGACTTCCTTAAAGTTGGTCTGCAGCCTCCCAAAGTGGGTTTGATTAGGAAGAGTTTATTGTGGATACAGTTATTCCAGTGTTGTTGCCATTTTGTATGAAGGAATCTATTAATTTTAGGTTTCAAGTCAAAAGTAACAGCCAAATACTGGAATAAGAAATTACCAATATTGTTTACCTCTACAAATTTCTGTGATTTTAACGGCATATCAACCTGTCCGGGGTTATGTCATGCCTAACGGTTAGGGTCTAATACATATTGTGGATTGATATATATACTTTTTAGTAATTGGTTTTAACAATGTGTTAGCATTATTGGGGATTATATTGTATGGCATTGATTTGTTTCATGTCTATATTCTATGGTATAATTTCATTTCCCTCAAAAAGGAGAAAATATCCTCTATGTTAACATTTTCAAACACATCTTTCATATTGTTAGCTTTAAAATAACGGTTTCTGATGTGAGCAAAAAATCTGCATTCCATGAATAAGTGTTTAACTATCAGGGGTGTTTGACATGTTTCACATTTTGGTTGTTGTTCTTGTTTGAGTATATAAGAGCGTGTTAGTTTTGTATGACCAATGCATTTGAATCAGCACATACAAGGTATGCATGATTCCCAACTCTTTTAGCATGGCCCGATCCATCATTTGGAGGTTTTCTTTGGTCAGCTTTTCACTTGCAAATGATGCAGCATAGCTTTTGGCCGAGTCAGCAGAGATACCAGCTTTGATGAAGTAGCTTTCCCAATCTTCAGGTTCCATCCTGTTCGCAGTGCCATATTGAAGTCAGTAAGTCTACTGTTGGTTTGAATAACAGCAGCTAACCTAGTACAACCTAAGCAGTGTCCAAGACAGCCGGCACATATAGAAATCAAGAATGACCCATTCACGAATTTGGGCGACTCGGACCATTCCATTTCTGGAGCTCTGCTTGGCTGCTTGATTTGAATGACATTGTGGAGTCTTGTATATACCCTGTCATTCTGCAGTAGACTTTGTGACTATTCGGGTTTGTATTTAAGTTACAATCGTTTGTTGCCTTGTCTTCCCAGTTCGACGGTAACTGGAACTTTAATTATTCTTCAGGGACACAATGACTTGTTCCTTTCTAGACTTCCTTAAAGTTGGTCTGTAAACGTTCCAAGATCATTGCAATCACTAAAACATTTATTTTATACAAACTTCAATCCAAATACCCCCACCCTCCCGAGTTATCTGTTAGGTTCATATAATCAAAAGGTGATTAAAAGAAAATTCTTCAGATTTTGAAAATATTTTGGGGATGCTCTTGACATACCCAGCCTAAGTAAGGGTCTAAGTGTAGTGTTTGCATGTTATGTACTGCTCAGCCACCAGGATTCCGTCCTTAAGCATCACAAGTCGCTGTTGTATACCCTTTCTTTACTTCTATTATTCTTCTGCTCATCTTTGGTATCTTACGTTCTTCTTCTAGCGTCTGGATTTCTATTTCGCTGGTTGGTCGTCCTTGATTCATTTCTTCTTCTAGGTCAGTCTTGTTGCCAAGACATTCATCAACCACAAAACCATATTATTTATTTAAACCTTTATTTACTTAACTAAACATATTTCTCTAACTAACACAACGCGCGTGTGCAAGTGAGCCCCAGCTAAAGCAGACATATCTTCTCTGCCTGACGACCAAGCTGGAACTGAGAGCCAACCAGGTCCCACATGACTTCATGTATTTCGCGGGCTTTCTGTAATATTCCATGGAAAGTCCCGCCCGTGATATGAAAAGGAGCCATCCCTTCAGAAATACAGGGGGTTGACAATAATCTATGCATAGATTATGTAACATCGCCACCCACGGCCAACAGTTAGCCCCATTGAGGGATTCTTACCCCTCTGTAGAGGTGCAGTCGGTGTATTCTAAAGCCCCAGCCGACAGAGCTTCATAATTTCAGGTTCAATATCATCACAAAATTAGTGATAAAATTGTTATTACCAGAATGACTTTTAGTCTGGTACATTGCTGGCTATTGGATAGATGCTTGGTAATGTTTTTTGAGTGGTGTTTTGAAATGAAAGAAACCATACTAGTCATATCTTTAGTCAGATGACTAACTCAGTAGAGCACACTGGACGGTCAATCTGTCGCAGAGCTCTGGCTGTAGTGTGTGATCTGCAACAGATCCCTCGTTCAGTGCGGCAATGGGGGGGGGGTTATTGTTGATCTATGCTATTCTAATTCTAAATCCATGGTATTAATTCAAATTTTCAATCCGGGACAACCACTATCTGACAAATCCCTAGAGATCTACGGGTAACAGTTTTGAAAAACATTCCTCTAGAGTTCACTTTAGGAAATATAAATATTGATACAGCTGTTGGTTGGTTGAATTTAATGGCATATTGACCTGTCTGGGGTTATTTCATACCAAGGTTGGTTTGGTTTGTTTTGTTTTGTTTTACAACATATCAGTGGGTCTTTTAATGCCAACAAAATTTTGAAATAAAATTATTTCTTAATGAATACTCAATATTTTTATAAACTCATGTTTTTCTATTTAATCCATAGATGGGACCCTAACAGGTACTACCACTCTGGGTCAGAGTGGACCTGGGAGCAATGGTGATGAAGGGGTGCTTCATATTCCCCAGATCTCCAGAACGGGAACCTCACCATCAGTAAGAGTTTAATGTCATCCCTAGGACAGGAAGACCCTCAAACACTGCCTTCTAGCACCCATATGATCATAAGGGCAATAGGGTTGGGGCAATCATATAGGTGCTAGGGCTTGACATGGCCAGCCGATTGATCGGAGGGGGGTATCTCCGACCACCGTCTAGCCTAAGTAAGTGGAGTGTTTCATACCAAGGGGTTAGGAAGTAATATATGCTGTACATCTGTATTTACACTTTTGTGCTTAATGGTTTTAAGAATGTGTTAGCTTCAAGGAATTAGATCATGTTGTATAGTATTGATCAGCAGTATTGCTGATAGCTTTTTGATTTAGTGCGTCCTAGGATGCACATATTTGCTTTGAAGGAGTCCCCGGTAAAATTCATGGGTCCCAACTAAAGCCATCTAACTACTACCTTGTAACGTATCCTGTATAAGTTGTTTCTAAGAAACTATTGAAATGTATTTACAGTTAGCTTGATATGGTGAGGGAAGAAAAAAAAACAAACACTGAGACGCATTGATGAGATTTTACTGTGTCCTTTTAGATTTTTGTGCATCAGGGATGCAGGACACATACCTATCAGCATCTCTGGATTAGGTTCATGTCTATATTATAATATTATATGTCTATATTATATATTCTATAGTATAATTTTATTTCCTTGAAAAAGGACAGAACTTTTTCAAATAGATCTTTTGTATTATTTGCAATAAAATAACATTTTCTGATGTGAGCAAAAACCTTGTATTCTATTTTATACAGCTGTGAAGTGAACATTATACAAGTGATTATTATTTACATTATATATACTTGGTGTATGATTTATTTAACGGCATATCAACTCTTTATGGGTTATTTAATGTCAGAATTTGATTATAATCATAACCATTTATATTTTCAACATTCTATTGCAATCTTTTTTTTTTTTTAAATTGCACTTGAAATTTTTTTTTCTTTGTAAATTTTTCTATAATTCATTCATTATGGCAGAGTGTTCTAGATGTAATATTTGACTAATTAGGGTCCTATTTGTGGGTCAAACAGATTCAGATATTTGATAGGACTGTGCAAAAAGAAAAACAACAACAAAAACTAACAAAACAACTATGCAAAATATGTAAATATGAATGTGTAGTGAATGCAATTCCTTAATGTTTTGCCATACCAATGTTAAAGAGCCCAGTTTGCCCTACTATTTATCGTGTAACTAGCCCGATTATAATGCAACCTACCTGTGGGTCAATCGTAAATACCCTCTTTGACAACCACAAATTAGGTGTGCGACCTATCCGTGAGTATATATGGTGGTATTTTTTTCTTCTCTTCTTCCTTTTAATTTCATTAATAGAGAAACTTAATGTTTTTATTTTCAGAGCGGCAACACATTAGATTCCAATCAATTCTGAGGTTTTGCCAAATGCAGTCACTGAAACACTAAGCCCAACAAGATGTCAAAAACAGATGTTGCTTGACAATACAAAGATGTGGGGGTGGAGGCGGGGGGGTTAACGGAGACCCCACCCCCCTTAAATAAAAACAAACCAAAAAAAAAACCAACAAAAAACCGAGGAATTACTAGGTGTGGACTATCAACCGACAATGTGAAATGAACAGGAATAGAGTTAAGTATTTTTTGTTAGGAAAGAAGTACTTTCTGGAAGACGCAAGTTATCCCCCCTTTTTATCCACCATTCCGCAAGACAAGGAAGACAAACAAAGCAGCAGCAGCAGCAGCTTAAAAGGTTTTGTTTAATTTATTGTCTAATTATGGATCAGTGGAAAGTCAAAGATTTTCTTTTACTGAAATTGATTAGGGGGTGGGAGGTGGGTTGGGGGGGAGGGTTAAAATCAATACAAAGAAACTACTAAAAGATGACAGACTGGATCATGAAGCCACAATTGATTTTGTCCATTGTGATTGGCTGATTCACAAGTTGGGGGTGGGTGGGAGTGGTTGAACAATTCATGGAGAAATTTCAAGTCAAATTAATGTGATTATAGTTCTTTTATTCTCACCTACTTTTTATCTTCCTTGACCAATGCCAACACATGTTGGCTTTAGAACAGCTTTTTGCTTATGGAATGCACACAGAATAATATATATATGTGTGTGTGAAGAAAAAAATGGAAGTAAATCCGACGGTATGTAATATTGTAAAAAAAAAAAAAAAAAAAAAAAAAAAAACAAGACAAAAAAAAACACAAATTTCATAAACGAATGATGTTTATTACGCCTATGCTGAAGTGTTTCGTTCTGTTTAGATAGACCTTCATCAGGGCTTTCGTTGGTTTAAGAAAAAAAAAAAAAAAAAAAAAATTACTGATGGTCACAAATTTTTTGTTTTCAATAATAATTTTTTTTTTCCTTAAACCAATGAAAGCCCTGATGAAGGCCTATCTAAACAGACCGAAACACTGGCATAGGCGTAATAACCATCATTTGTTGATAAAACTTGTGTTTTTTCAATTTTAACAACATTACATTTTATATATATATATATATATATATATATATATATATATGTGTGTGTGTGTGTGTGTGAAGAGAATGGAAGAGAATCCGACGGTATGTAGTATAGTGATGAATTTGAAAAAAACAGGTTTAAATAAAATGAGTGGTAAGTTTATTAGCCAATGCTGCAGTGTTTCGATCTGTTAAGCAGATCTCCTTCAGGGCTTTTGTTGATATAAGGATTAAATCTTTTTTACTCTTCCTTATATCAGCAAAAGCCCTGAAGAAGATCTACTTAACAGATCGAAACACTGCAGTGTTGGCTAATAAACTTACGACTCATTTTATTTAAACCTGTGTTTTTTCAAATTTATCACTATATATATATATATATATATATATATATATATAGTGTGTTGTGTGTGTGTGTGATTAAAAGTTGAGGAACACTTTTTGGTCTATAGCTGTTTATGATGGCTTTTCCTAGGTGTGAGGAAATATTAAGGAAGCTGGATCTACAATTAACATTTGGTGTGTTGCTGATGGCACTGGCTTCGAATATATATACATATGTATGTGTATCTTCTTCAGAGCACAGTTCTATGAATGATATATATGATGAATGGTTTATACAATGCCTTCTACTATTGTTTTTAATTTTATTTTTTAAATAATTTCATTTAGATTATATTGTATAAACATAATAAAAGGGTTTTATAATTTGCTTGAAGCATTGTGTATATATTGGTTTGGAGATTGGTTTTGAAGGCTATCACAATGCAAGTGTAAAGAAAAAAAAAAAAAGAAAAAAAGAAAAGAAAGGAAACAATGGTGTTGTTAACCTGTGATTTATTCTTAATATTTCGAGATAAAATCTCTTCTTCAGAAGAACACTGGAACTGAAGTAGTTGTCGTCTTGCTATGGCATTTTTTTAGGTAAATGTAAATTTTTCAAAATTTTTTTTCATTTAACTAAAAAATGCCATAGCAAGACGACAACTACTCCAGTTCCAGTGTTCTTCTGAAGAAGAGATTTTTATCTCGAAATATTAAGAATAAATCACAGGTTAACAAACAACACCAATGTTACCTTTTTCTTCTTCTTTACACTTGCATTGTGATAGCCTTTAAAACCAACCTCCAAACAAACATAATAATGTCGAAACATGCACATGTGTGCACAATTTATAGTATTGTTTTTCTTTTTATCTTTTCTTCACATTCAAATGTGTAATAAAATCAGCCATTTTTTAAATAAAAAAAAAAACAACAATCTAATCTCTTGAGGGAAACTGATGTCAAAGTCAATATATTAGTTTGTTTAGCCAGAAATAACACAATTTGCCATCTGATGACCTCCAGTGTCTTCAAATGACCTTGTGAGTCTATCTCACATAACCTCAAGCTCTAACATAGAATTAGTCAATATCTATGCAAAACATCAGGTTTCCTCGGACAGTACGGTTAGGATCTTTGGACAGACACACACGCTTTAGTATAATAGTAGGTATTTATCCAACCTGTTCACCATGGGAAGGATGTTCCAAGTATGGGGTATACCGCGAGGATTGAACCTGCTATTTAGTAGTAATGGATCTGTGGGACTAGCTTGCTAACCATTACACCATGATAGGACAACTTAACTTTAGTAAAAAAAAAAGTAAAGTGATACCTTGAGATAGCATGGTTGGGATCTTTGGACAGATGCACAGACTTAGTAGTAATGGATCTGTGAGACTAGCTTGCTAACCATTACACCATGATAGGACACCTTAACATGTAAAATAGTACAGTGATACCTTGATTTATGAGTGCCCCAACTTGTTCATTGTTGATTTTTTTTTTTACTTTGTATTGAGAACTAAAATTTGAGGTACTAGCAAGCTTCAGATATGCTTATATTAATAAGTTCACTAAAAACATTTAAGTGTCTAGATTTATTAAAACAATGAAAATTATTTACAAGAAAATAAACATTAAAGCAAATAATTCATTACATTCTATTCTATTATGTTTCTTTAGAAAATACTGTGCTATTTTTCTTATTTAAAAGAAAAAGAAAAAATTAAAGTGATTTTTTTTTTTGGGGGGGGAGGGAAAGGGTCTGGAATGGATTAATGGCATTTCTGTTTATTTATATGGGGAAAATTGTTTTGATATACATGGAAATTGAGTTGATTATATATATATATATATATATATATATATATATATGTGTGTGTGTGTGTGCAGTCAAATGCAGTTACAAGTTTAAGTCCAGAAAAACAAAATTTTATCTTAGAGCTGAGATAGAAATAGGACTTGGTGTTACAAGTGGAACAAATTAAACTCTTATGTCAAGGCACCACTGTATAGTTAGATTAACCCCCCCCCCAAAAAAACAAACAACCAAAAACAAAACCAAAAAACAAACTTGACCATTTATGCTTAAAATTAGTTCTGCAATCTCAAATGTTAATTAGTTTTGATAACCCAGTATCCCGAAAAAATTAAGACGTTTTACTTTTCAGTTCTGTTCAAGTCAAAAAAAGTGTGATTTGTAAAGATCTGTGTGATGTGAATTAGTTGATGGGCATGTGACGTAACAAGATCATGGAATTGTGGTGGGGATGGGGCAGAGAGAAGTGATGCATGATGGGAGAAACGTGGGGGAGGGGGGATTTAAGCGTGAATGAACAGCAGTAGGTCTCTTCTTACTCCTTTATGGGATTAAATCAAGGTTGTTTTCGTGCAGTAGAATCTACTGAGGTTTAATTCCATCATTAAGGTTCACCTCCAACCCCAACTCCCCCAGCAATTTCGGACACACTGCTGTCATTGTGGACAAGGTGAGGCGACTATTTTCATGATAAGATCAACTTTCGTAAAACTAATATTTAAGATTTTTTTTTAAAAGTTTTCAACCCAATTAAATGAAAAGATACTTATCAGCCCCCCCCCCAAACGAACAAACAAACCTAAGAATGTGTTATTGATAGCAATTCACACAATTCAGCCACTAACCCTGTGTTGTTTTGATTGGTTTGTTTTTTTTGTTTAATGGCATAAAGCTTTCGGTTTGTTGGTGGGTTGGTTTATTGATTTTAACGGCATATCAACCCGTCCAGGGTTATATCATGCCTAACGGTTGGGGTGTTTACATATTGTGTATTCATATATATACTTTTAGTAATTGGTTTTAACAATGTGTTAGCATTATTGGGAATTATATTGTATGGCATTGATTTGTTTCATGTCTATATTCTATGGTATAATTTTATTTCCCTTAAAAAGGAGAAGATATCCCCAATGTTAACATTTTCAAATAGATCCTTCATATTGTTTGCTTTAAAATAATGGTTTCTGATGGGAGCAAAAAATCTGCATTCCATGAATAAGTGTTTAACTGTCAGGGGTGTTTCACATGTTTCACATTGTGGTTGTTGTTCTTGTTTGAGTATATAAGAGTGTGTTAGTTTTGTATGACCAATAGTCACTCCTATATGACTTGGGATCCAGCATATAATAATCTCCTTAGAGTTAGACATTGAGTCTAATCTATTCAGGAGCTTAATGATGAGAGGGTCTTCCAGTTTTTTATTTCTTAATGATAGTAGGACTGAGAGCGAGTCTGAAAAGATGATATATTTTGTGTGTTTATTTTCAGAGATGATGTCAAGTGCTATATCTATTGCACGGGTCTCAGCTGAAAAAAAATGGAACTTTCGTTTGGAAGGGCTTTTCTTACAATTTTTTTATTTAAAATAGCTGCACATGCTGTTTTGTCATTGTCCTTAGAGCCATCTGTAAAGATGTGGAGGTGGTTGGGGTAGCGTTCTAGAATATTGTGGAATTTGTCTTGGTAAGTACTAGGATGGTTTGTGTATGGCTTCCACGTTAAAAAGTCCTTGTGTCAATCCGGCCTGATGGGAGGTCAGGAAAATATCTACTTTGCCCAAGGGTATTAGTCCTAAAGTGAATGTAATAACATGACTGAAGTTTGAATTCAATTAGCTCAGTCAGTAGAGCACTTGCCTAGGAATTGCAAGATTCCAGGTTCGATACTGGCCCTCACCAACTCGGCGACTGAATAGCACAGAGATCTGCATGGTAAAGTGAGGAGTTGATGGTAGGTGTGGTTCTCCACCTCAGATGCAAAAACAATCTCCTTGGTTTAGCACTAGTGAAAAGGGGATAAACTCCCTCGCTGTCTAATTGATACTGACATTAAGCCACCCCGTTGATTTTACTTACTTACTGTGATGTTACAGTCCCCAGAAAGCCATACCTACAACATTGTTGGCAGTGAACCTTTCAAGTCAATCCTACAATTTTGAAGTGGCAAATGTAGCATTTAGTAATTTGTCATGTTTGACTACAAAAAGTAGCTGAGAGAGAGAAGAGAGAGAGAGAGAGAGAGAGAGAGAGAGAGAGAAGAGAGAGAAAGAAGAGAGAGAAGAGAAGAGAGAGAGAGAGAGAAAGAGAGAGAGAGAAGAAAGAGAGAGAGAGAGAGAGAAAGAGAAGAGAGAGGAGAGAGAGAGAGAGGAGAGAGAAGGAGAAAGAAAGAGAGAGAGAGAGAAAGAGAGAGAGAGAGAAAGAAAGAAGAGAGAGAGAAGAAAGAGGAGAGAGAAGAGAGAGAGAGAAAGAGAGAGAGAGAGAGAGAGAGAGGAGAGAAAGAAAGAGAGAGAGAGAGAAGAAAGAGATGAGTAAAAGAGAGAGAGAAAGAGTAAGAGAGAGAGAGAGAGAGAGAAAGAAAGAGTAAAGAGAGAGAGAGAGAGAAGAGAGTGAGAGAGAGAAAAAAGAGAGTGAGAGAGAGAGAGAGAGTGAGAGAGTGAGAGAGAGAGAGAAAAAGAGAGAGAGAGAGAGAGAGAAGAGAGAAAGAGAGAGAGAGTAAAAGAGAGAGAGAGAGAGAGAGAGAGAGAGAGGAGAGTAAAAGAGAGAGAGAGAGAGAGAGAGAGAGAAAAGAGAGAGAGAGTGAGAGAGAAAGAGAGAAGAGGAGAGAGAGAACAAAGAGGAACAAAGAGAGAGAGATTCAAAGATTTTCAATTGAAGTCTATATTTAAATGAATCAAATGCTAGAAGCATTGCTGAACAAATGAGCTGAAGTAAAAATTGATTGCCTTGAAGGCCTCTTCGGCTAATGATTCAGAATTAAAAGCAAACAGATTCAATTGGCAAGTGAATCCGGAAACAATTCAAATTCTTTCAAGTCATTTACATGACTAGGCAGATTTAGCACCAGGACAGAAAATACAACATAAGTTGATTTCTAATGAAGCTTGTGAATCAAAGACTGATACTTATTTTAAGAGATCAGCTGGGAAAGTTTAAGATTTAAATATACTAACTCTTCATAAGAGTTGTTACAGTGGTTACATATCTTGGTAATCTGAACATTAGCTACATAAATAAGAGTAATTTCCCTTGTTTGTTTCACTTTGAGGAAGTTTTGGTCGGCCATTTTCATTTCACCTAAAATCTACACGGAAAATACGAATTTGTTCGAATCAATACAACTGCATGTTTTAACACGAAAAATATCATAAAATGTGTTCTTAATAACAATTAAGTTCATTTCAAATAATGTGCAAGCACAATTAAGAACACTTAAGGCTTCCTCAAAGTGAAACAAACAAAGGGAGGTTACTCTCATTTATATAGCTAATGTTCAGATTACTCATATCTTATTATAATTGAGATTGTCTGTAACCTAAACTATATCACTACTCAAGTCACAGTTCCCTTTGTTATTTACATCACATTCTCCATGAATTTATTTTTTATTTTAACCTCAATTATTAATAAAATTGTTTTACATTATTAATACAGTTGGCGATATCTACATACTATTAATATGCAATTGTATTCATATATACAAAAAAAAAAAAGTTTACAGTGTTAATGGGAAGGGTAACTTGCATATTCATATTAAAAATTTGATTCTAATAAATATGTGCTTAGTATTATTGATTTCTATTTGTTTGGTTTTATCTTAATGAATATAAGCAAAAATCTTGGGGATAAATCTTAAAGGAAAACCATTAACAAGAAATAACTAAGTTTATTCATTACTTCCTAAATACTTAAATTAGGAAAAATTAGCAATGAAAGATGGGAGTGATGGAAGAGCAAGTTTCAGTGGTTCTATTTTTCAATTATACCTCCCTCTGTTTCAAATATTTATCTGCATTTTATAGAGATAGTTAGAGAGAGATAGAGAGAGATATAGATAGATAAATAGATAGATATAGATATAAATATAGATATAGATGTAAAAATAGATATAGAGATAAATATAGAGATATAAGATAAATATAGATATAGATAGATAGATATGTAGATATAGATATAGATATAGATATGTAGGGATATAGATAGATATAGTAGGGATATAGATAGATATAGATAAAATATAGATGATAGATAATTTAGATAGAGAGAGATAAATAGATGAGAGAGATAGATAGTAGGGATATAGTAGAGAGATAGATATATAGATATGTAGATATAGATGGATATAGATAATATATAGGGATATAGATAGATAGATATGTATAGATATAGATAGATATAGATAAATATAGAGAGATATAGATAGATATGTAGGGATATAGATAGATAGATATGTAGGGATATAGATAGATAGAATTAGGGATATAGATAGATAATATGTAGATAGATAGATAGATATAGATAGATATAGATTAGATATAGATATATATAGATGATAGATATGATAGAGAGAGATAGATAGAGATAAGATAGATATAGATAGATAGATAGAGATAGATATAGATAGATATTAGATAGATTATAGATAAATATAGATAGATAGATAGATATAGATAGATATGTATATATAGATAGATATAGATAAATAGATAGATAGATATGTAGGGATATAGATAGATAAATATAGATAGAGAGAGATAGATAGATATATAATAGATAGATAGATAGATAGAGATATAGATAGAAGATAAGATAGATAGATAGATAAATATATATAGATAGATAGAGAGAGAGAGATAGATAAATATATATAGATAGATAGAGAGAGATAGATAGAGATAAATATAGATAGATAGATAGAGAGAGAGAGATATGTAGGGATATAGATAAATATAGATAGATAGAGAGAGATATAGATATGTAGGGATATAGATAGATATGTAGGGAAATAGATAGATATAGATAACTATAGATAGATAGATATGTAGGGAAATAGATAGATATAGATAAATATAGATAGATAGATATGTAGGATATAGATAGATATAGATAATTATAGATAGATAGTATATAGATAATATAGATAAATAGATAGATATGTAGATAGAAGATATAGATATATAGATAGATAATAGATATAGATATAGTATAGATTAGATAAATATAGATAGATAGATAGTAGGGAAATAGATAGATATAATAGATATAGATAGATATAAATAGATAAATATAGATAGATATGTAGGGATATAGATAGATATAAATAGATAAATATAGATAGATATGTAGGGATATAGATAGATATAAATAGATAAGATATAGATAGATATATAGATGTAGATAGAGAGATATAGATAGATATATAGATGTAGATAGAGAGATATAGATAGATATATAGATGTAGATAGAGAGAAATGTAGGGATATAGATAGATAAAGAGACCGACCCAGGGCCTTGCAAAAAATATTGCTTGCTTTATTCAAACAGTGATGAAAACTAACATTTTCTTGTGGGTATTGGGATGGGAAATGAAGTGGAAGTAATATGGCCTAAGATGACTCATAACACTTAATAAAGAGAGAGAGAAAAAAAAGAAGGTGGGCATAGGTGGGAACAAAAGGTAAAATCAGTCGACATAAGCTAATGAGAGTCTATTTAACCAAGTCTGTATTTGCATCATGCTTAGAAGAAGAAGAAGAAGATGGGTGAAGGCTAGATGAGAGTCTGAGGGTCATACATATAAAGTTTTTTTTTTTTTTTTTTTTTTTTTTTGTAAAAAGTTGGAAAAAATATTCATATTAGATTAACATCAATGAGAATTAAAGAATATATAACAATACGTGTGTACTAGCTAGAACAAGAAGACCACCACTTCTACCCCCCCCCCTTCTGTTATCAATGTTTGAACTACCCCATACTTATCTACATGTTTATTATACTCATATAATAATTACAACTTAATAAAACACACAAATACGATGGCTACAACACAACATAAAAAAAAAAGCACAAAATTAAACTATTGTGCGTGTGCATGTTAATATAACCCCAAGGTATTTTTCAGTATTGTAAACTATATATATCTCAAACGAGGACTAAACATAATATCAAATATAAATTAATCATAATTGTTCAAACCATAACAAGAATGCCAGTCTGACACATACAATAATATATAACATCTAAAATTACAAGTATGCAAGATATATAAAATTATATACATATCATATATATATATATATATATTATATAATATCCAGCTAGTAATATATACCGAATTCGGCTAGAATCACAAGGTTCCTAGTGCGTCGCCCTCGACACTCAGCTATGAGTAGCACAGGGATCTGTGTGGTAAAGAAGGAGCTGATGACAGGTGTGGCGCTATACCTCAGATGCAAAAAACAATCTCCTTGATCTAGTGCTAGTGAAAAGGGATAGACTCCCTAGTTGATTGGCTGATACCGACTTTAGGCAACCTGATGGCTTTACTTACTCTATATATAACTAGTTCTTACGCATCATACCTTAATAAGCAGTGCGTGCGTGTGTGTGTGTGTGGTTAATATACATATATATATGTAGATGTTAATATTTACGCATCCTACGTCACTGATGTAGAAAAATCATATCCATGTGTCCCAGTGTTTTTTCTTCCCCCACCATTTTAAGCTAACTGTAAATACATTTCAATACTTTGGGAACTAATTACACTGTATAGGGTACAAGGTAGGGTTAGTTAGTTGTTTATAGATAAAAACTGCCATTTTTTAAGAAACTTTAGTTTCGACCCATCAAATTTTCTGAGAACTCATTCAAATCAAATCCGTATGTCCCGGGATGCGCTAAATTAAAAAGCAATCATCACTAATATATATATATATATATATATATATATATATACACACACACACACACACACTCGGTTCTACATCTCATAACTTGATATATATATATATATATATATATATATATATTATATTAGTTCCTGTCTCATACCTTAATAAGCAGATAAGTGTGTGTGTGTGTGTGTGTGTGTGTATATAATATATAATATATATATATATATACTCCAAAAGTCCAGAGAAGAAATCTTCCTTACGACACAAGAGTTTTATTTAAACAAAACCAAGCCGCAGTTTGAGAGCTCAATGTGAGCTCTTAATGTTAGAGTCACAGAGCAAATATATGAGCAAATATATACGTCATTCGCATCTGATGAGTCGGGAGATTTAGACTATTTGTCTAAGCTCCCTGAAATAGACTATAATGCTAAATCTCTAAGTCTTTTGTTATTTCTTTACTCATATAGTTGGTTCCTACATCTCATACCTTGATAAGATATATAAATATCTTATTATAATGGAGATTGTATGTTTTTCTGTCTGTAACCAAAACTATATCACTACTCAAGTCACAATTCCTTTTGTTATTTACATAATATTCTCCATGATTTTATTTTTATTTAAACCTTAATTATTAATAAAATTGTTTTACATCATTAAGACTTTAACCATATCTACATACAAATAACATGCAATTGTATTTATATATACAACAAAATAGTGGTTTACAGTGTGAACAGGAAGGCTAATTTGCATATTGATATTTAAAAAATTGATTTTAATAAATATGTGCTTAATATTCTTGATTTCTAATTGTTTAGTTTTATTTATTGAATATGAGCAAAATTCTCTTCAATAAATCTTAAAAGAAATCCATTAACAAAAAGAAATAACTGTAATATTATTCTTTACTTCTTAAATTAGGAATAGGAGTAATTGAAAATGATGGAAGAGTTAGTTTCAAAGTTGTTCTATTTTTCAATCATACCCCCTCTGTTCCAAATCATGTTATCTGCATTTTTATTCAGTTTCATTGGTCTTTCTAATTTAATATGATATTTTATTATATTAAAACTTAAATACTTGCACCCGAAGGGTGCATATATTTGCTAGTATAAATAAAATTAGTTCCTATGTCTCATACCTTAATAAGCAGATAAGCAGTGTGTGTGTGTATATATATATATATATATATATATAGTATCAAGTATTTGGTTCCTACATCTCATACCTTGATAAGATATATATATATATGAGTATGTGCAAATATCCAATTAGCTGATGAGGCAATATCTTCATTAAACAGACAGAATCCATAAAAAAAATAAATAAATAAAAAAAGCTATAAATAGATTTTTGAGGGCCAATTATATTGGCACTTAGAATAAATCTAGCCATTGAACAATAATTTTATTTTATTTTTCTAACACCCCCCCCCCTCCACCCAATTAATAAAGGATAGAATCTTACAAGAGAACCAAGTAAATTAGTGCAACAAATTATACAAAAAAAAGAGAAGATAACAGGATTTATTTTCAAGTACATCTGATAATTATCAACAGCTGTTTATGTTCTTTTAAAAAACAGCTCAACAAGAAACTCATGCATCAAACAAAAGCTTTGTTTTTTAGGCAGAGGAAGAGAGAGAAAGTATAACAGTCTAAGTGACAGGTTCAGAGTTGAACTTACACACCAATTGATACACAAGACTAATGTAATAATGTGTTTGGTTCAATTGGTAGAAGAAAGGGCTAGACGGCAAGAGGTTTAATATTTATGATTTTAACAGCATATCAATCCATCTATGGTTATGTTATTCTTAGAAGTTAGTAAATCACATCTGCTGTACACACTTTTAAAAGTTGAAAATAAATCTATTTATATACAGAGATGCTGATAATCTCCCCCTCCCCCACCATTTCCAGCCAACTGTAAATACATTTCAATATTTTCTTGGAAACGATTTACAGTGTATGGGGTTAGATGGCTTTAGTTGTTCAGAAATAAAAAACCTATAATTTATTAAGAAACTTTAGTTGGGACCCATCAAATTTCTTGGGGACTCATTCAAATCAAATACATGTGTCCCAGGATGTACAAAATTAAAAAGCTAACAGCATCACACACACACACACAAGATCTTAGCCCTGAAGTGAAACTTTAAGTAGGTTTATCTGACTCATTAGGTTTATATCATATATATATGAAACTTGCTTTGGGAAAGGTATGAATCCAACTATCCTCCCTCCATCCATGGGTAAAAGTATGACACACTGGGCTCTTTAACCATGGCAAAGCAACCGGTCTAGAAGGAAAATTGAATTAAAACCTGTTAAACTCCATTGAAGAAATTGACCTTGTGTCACATCCTATTCATGCAGAGGAGTTGATGGCTTGGTATATATATATATATACCTTTACTATTTTATGGATTAAATAGTAACAACTACTGTTCTTCTACAAGGATGGTTTTAACATTAATAACCACAAAGGTTGATATGCCATCAAGAAAGAAATCAAAATTAGAATCCTCCTAAATAGAAGCACCAACATAATCAGGACTTGTTACAACGAGAATCCAATGTGCTCATGCGTCACCTAGTAAGCTGGGAGTGGAGTGAGCTATTGTTGGTATCAACCACACAGTGAGGGTGTCCATCCCTTTTTTGCTAGTGCTAAACCAGAGATTATTTTTGCCAAGATGGAGCACCACACCTACCGCCAGCTTCCTACTTTACAGCACATATCAGATTACCCAACCTGAGTTGGCGCGCGAAGAATAATCAAAGTTCCAATTACTGTCGAATTGGTAAGACATAGCAACAAACGGTTGTAACCCAATACAAACCCGAATAGTTGCAAAGACTACTGCAGAATGACAGGGTATTTATAAAACTCCACAATATCATTCAAATCAAGCAGCCAATCAGAACTCAAGGAATGGAATCACCCAAATTCATGAATGGATCATTCTTGATTTCTATAAATACCAACTGTCTTGGGCACTGCTTCAGTGTACTTAGCTAGCTGCTGTTATTCAAACCAACAGTAGACTAACTGACTTCAATAATACCCACCTAGATTTATAGACTTGCCAGACACGCGGACTGGTATTGCACCCAGATCCTAGCGATTTCTAGGCAGATACTCTACCAACTAAGCTCAACCGGCCCTTAAATAGTAAGTAAAGATGTCAGGGTTGCCTAAAGTTGGTATCAGCCATGACACATTGCTAAATGCCTCATTTGCCACTTCAAAATTGAAGGATTGACTTGAAAGGTTCACTGCTGACAATGTCGTAGGTATGGTTTAGTGGCCACAACACAGGACTGGGGACTGTAACATTGTTGTAAGTAAGTAAAGTCGACGGGGGTGCCCTAATGTTGGTATCAACCAGACAGTGATGGAGTCTATCCCCTTTTCATTTCTGCTAGACCAAGGAGATAGTTTTAGGCATCTAAGGTGGAGCACCACACCTACCATCAGCTCCTCACTTTACTGTACAGATTCCTGTGCTACTCATACGCCGATATGGTGAGGGCTGGTATCGAACCAGGAACCTTGCAATTCTGAGGTAGATCCTCTACCAACAGAGCTAAATTGGCCCTTAAATAGTAAAAAAAAATCCTGGTGGGGTGGCCTAAAGTCGGTATCAGCCAATCAGCAAGGGAGTCTATCCCCTTTTCACTAGCGCTAAACCAAGGAGATTATTTTAGTGGAGGTGGAGCACCACATCTACCATCAGCTCCCCACTTTACCGCACAGATACCTGGGCTACTCATACACTGAGTTGGCGAGGGCTGATATCGAAACAGGAACCTTGCGATTCCTAAGTAGATGCTTTACCAACAGAGCTAAATCAGCTCTTAAATAGTAGTTGATCAAAACTCCTTATAAATATATATATATATATTTACCAACCCCTCCGCACGAGCAGGATGCGACACAAGGTCAACTTTCTAAGTGGAGTTTAACAGGTTTGTTA
>CM042168.1:47475553-47498053 GCA_023376005.1 Doryteuthis pealeii
TCTTTAACCTTGGTAGGAAACCAGGCCTTGATCTGACTTGATCACGCTTGATCTGACTTGATCACATTAACAGGTGTAAAGAGGCTGTTTGCAGTTCACATAGCACTAATATCCTTGGGAAAGGTATGAATCCAACTATTCTCTCTCCAGCTATGAAGACGACTTGGCTCTTTAAACTCGGTTAGGCAATCAGACTTTGATCTGACTTTATCACCGCTATATTAACAGGGGTGTAAAGAGGCTGTTTGCAGCTCACATAGCAATAATCCACTTGAGAAAGGGTATGCATCCAACTATTCTCCCTCCAGCTATGGGTAAATAGTAGGGCAGACCAGGTTTTTTTCATCTTGGTATGGAAACCGGTTTAAAAGAAGGAAAATTGAATTCAAAACAAGGGACTCTTCTTGATAATCCTACCTTGAAAAATTAAATTAAGAATCTTTCTTGCATAGTTTGATTTCATTTTGGTAAGTTCCCTGCTACCCTAGGCATTTGGTTTGGCTTCTTTGTTTAATGGCATATCAACCTTTGAAGGTTATTTAATGCTAAAGCCATCCTTGTAGAAAAACACTAGTGATACAACTTGAGATGAGATGAGGGTGTTCATACCTTTCCCATAGGTATTAGTCCTAAAGTGACCGTAACAGTGCGACTGGAATTCAAATTATTATCATTTCAGCACGCTAGCCATTACGCAATGTGTATTTTAATCCTCATATAAGAAATGCCTTATTTACATTTAAAATAAAAATGAAAATACAAAGTATTAATTTGAGAGGAGTGTACACTTGCATCTAATTCCTCTCAAATGTCAGGCTTTTATTATAGTTGGCATTAAAAATTGCTGCACTACTCATTGTTTATTTTGGTAACTAAAATTGAACTATAAAGAACAATGTTAATGAACATCCATGACATTGGTTTTAATTCTTTCTATTGTGCCATATGACATTTGTGCATTATAGGTTTAAAAAAGTTCTACAAATAAAGGTATAAAAAACAATATTGTGAAAGCAGGAACTGATTTTATCAAGGTGTTATTGCAATATTATCTAGGTGAGTAAACAAACAGTATGTTTGAGATGGCGATAGCTGACAATTTTAGGGTTTGAATCACACACAGAGCACTTTACTGTCTATAACTCTGCTGATGAGGCATAATATGCCGAAATGTACATACAGAGATCGACCTTTTCTCGATTTGTTTACGCCTTACATTTAAACAGATAAGCACGCCTAATTCATTAATTATCAACTAATTAATTCTCAAATTAGGTATGACTTCAATTAAGGCACATATTCTCCCCCAAATATTATCTATCTATATATCTTCTATTTATATCTATCGGGTTAGCTCAGTCAGTAGAGTGTTCGGCTAGAAACCACAAGGTTCCTAGTTCGATACCGGTCCCCGCCAACTCAGCGTATGAGTAGCACAGGGATCTGTGTGGTAAAGTAAGGAACTGATGGTAGGTGTGGCACTCCACCTCAGATGCTAAAATAATCTCCTTGGTCTTGCGCAAGTGAAAAGGGGATAGACTCCCTTGCTGATTGGCTGATACTGACTTTAGGCTGCCCTGACGACTTTACTTACTTTATATCTATCTACCTATCTATACATATATAAAGGGCAGTTGGTGTGTATCTATATGTATAGAGGAAACTATGAAGAAGAAGAAAAAAATTTAGGACAAAGTAAATATACATATACACTCACTATCACCAGGTCTTGGTTTTTGAGCAAAATATAAAAGATAGGATTTATACTCGTGAAGATAATTAAAAAAAAAAAAAAAAAAAAAAAAAAAAAAAAATGAAACAGTAACAGCATGGAACTTTTTTTCTAATTAATATTTTAAATAGGAGACACAGATTTCTCTTTTCAGAGTGTTTGTGCACTTTTTTTTCCTGACGCATCACCAAGCAGATGAACACAAGGTATTTTTACGTAGGGATTTTAATGGGGCATCCTGTGATGATCCAATTAGCAATTCAGTAATAGTGGATCTGCGCGACTAACTATCCCCTATATCCAGGCAATGCCGGGTAGCCACTTCTAGTACATATATAAAGGGCAGTTGGTGTGGATGAAACTAAAAGAATACAACAATTAAAGTAAATATATATACACATTAAATATCACTGGTTCTTGCTTTTTGTGCAAAGATTACGAATATATGATTTATATTTACGAAGATATCTAAAAATGATTGGTTGGTTGGTTGGGTTTTACGGCATGTCAACCCCTTGGGTTATTTTATGCCAAATACTTGTATTGGTAATTTGGTATTCAAAAATGTTTAATGCTGACAAAGTTTTAAATTTTAAAGCAAACAATATGAAAGATCTGTTTGAAAATATCAACATGGAGGATATTCTCTCTTTTTTGAGGGAAATAAAATCATACCATAGAATATAGACATGAAACAAATCAATACCATACAACATAATCCCAATAATGATAACACATTGTTAAAACCAATTACTAAAAAGTATAAATATAAATACACAATATGTATAACTTCCTGTTAGGCATGACATAACCCCAGACGGGTTAATATGCCGTTAAAATCAATAAACAAACATATGAAGATGTGTCATTACACTTCAAACCTGGAAGATCTGGCCTCCGACAGACACGGTTGGCAAGACATGTGCCCCACAGGAGCTGAGCGGCTCAATACTGTGATCAATAGGGCTGCAGAGCAGCAACATCTTTGTCGCCATGCACCACAGAATGCAGAAGGAAATTTCCCTGGCAATGTGTATGACCGCATCTGCAAGTCCAGAATTGAACTAATTAATTAACCACCAGAGGGCCCACAACTGATAAATGACATGGAGTGACGTCATAGTCGTCTGCGACGGACTTCTAAAAGAAAGATAACACAGTGCTATTTTTCTTATCTAAAAAAATAATTAAAAAATAGGTTGTTTTCAGAGGGTGGCTGGAACAGATTAATCATTGGAGCACGTGGTCTAACGGTTAGAGTCGTAAGAAATGAACTCGTCGACCAGAGTTCAAATCCTGGATGAAGCTACAGTTCACATAGCACTAATACCCCTGGAAAAGGTATGAATCTAACTACTCTCCCTCCAGCTATGGGTAAATAGTAGGGCAGACTGGGCTCTTTAACCTTATATAACATAGGAAGCGCGTGGTGTAATGACTGGGCTCTTTAACCTTATATAACATAGGAAGCGCGTGGTGTAATGGTTAAAGTCATGGGAAATGGACCCGTCGCCCCGAGTTCAAATCCTGGACGTGGTAATTGCCTTTCACTTAGCGCTAATACCCTTGGGAAAGGTATGAATCCTACTCTCCCTCCAGCTATGGATAAATAGTAGGGCAGACTGGGCTCTTTAACCTTGGTTAGGCAACCAGTCTAGGAGAAGGAAAACTCTGAATTCAAACCTGTTAAACTCCACTTGGTGGGGTCACTACTAGAATAGGCTAAGTCTTAATTAGTGATCTATTTCACTAATAATAACTAATAATAGCATTTCATTTATTTCAATGGAGAAAATTGATTTGATATTCGAGGAAACTGAGTCATGAGCGGAACAAATTAAACTCTTAGACAAGGTACCACTGTATTTATACTTGTGTCTTTGCTGAATTCTAAAGTTTAATTCTTGAGAGAAAAAAGCTGGGAAATGTTTTGTGCTTTTTGAAGAGCTGGTAAATTAACAGATTTCCTCCATTTTCATATCTTTTAAGTCACTTTTTACTTCCTGTATCAAAAGGTGAATATGATAAAATTATCCAATAAAAAGGTTAATTCTGATCCAGAATGGTATTTGACTAACGAGTCTTACCATGTGTTCTCTCTTTTTATACTTACGTCATTAAACATAGATAGGATGACATTAGCAAAAAGATTAATCATCTACAAAACAAATTTAATTAATATAGCAGAAAACTTTGCAGATTTAAAAAAAAAAAAAAAAAAATTACCGTATTTGATCGCATATAGGACGCACTTTTTCCCCAAAAAATTTTGGCTAAAAAAAATTGTCCCGCGTTTTATACATCGTAGGTGAAGTTTGAGACATCCCATAGCCTAGGCTATTCTTTATGATGCTCACTAACCCAGCTTACACTCAGTACTTTTACCTACCCTAAACTGCCAAATTGCTTATATACAGCTATGTAGGAAGCGCGTGGTGTAATGGTTAAAGTCATAGGAAATGGAATGTCGCCCCGAGTTCAAATCCTGGACGTGGTAATTGCATTTCACTTAGCGCTAATACCCTTGGGAATGGTATGAATTCTACTCTCCCTCCAGCTATGGGTAAATAGTAGGGCAGACTGGGCTCTTTAACCTTGGTTAGGCAATCGGTTTAGGAGAAGGAAAACTCTGAATTCAAACCTGTTAAACTCCGCTTAAGAAATTGACCTTGTGTCACATCCTGCTCGTGCGGAGGGGTCGGTAAATATATATATACAGCTATGTTTCTGCTTGTGTAATGCACAGCTAGACTGTTTTCAACAATACATGCTAAAATACACTTAAAACTGTTTTTTCCGGAATCTGACCTTCTGAAATGGGTGTGCGTCTTGTATGCCGTCAAATACGGTAATAATCATGTAGTGTTTGTTTACCCTCTAACAGATGCCTAAACTCTTTCAATTTAGAGCTACCATCTTGCCCAGGCTTTAAGTTTCCTCCGGACATACATATACACACAACTGCCCTTTATATATGTATAGATTAATTATCTTCACAAATATAAATCAAATCTTTATTATTTCTGCTCAAAAACCAAGCCCTGGTGATATTTAATGTGTATATATATTTACTTTGTTTTTAATTGTTTTATTTTCAAAATTTCCTCCGGACATACATATACACACAACTGCCCTTTATATATGTATAGAAAACCAAGCCCTGGTGATATTTAATGTGTATATATATTTACTTTGTCTTTAATTGTTTTATTTTCGAAGTTTCCTCCAGACATACATATACACACAACTGCCCTTTATATATGTATAGATGATCATTCCTGAATGAGTGAACAATTAATTTCTTTGTTTCCAAAAAAAAACATGAAAAAAATATAATTCTAGAAGTTATAATTTATCGGATGACTACTGGCATCAATTAAATGATCCATATCAAAATGCCAGATAGACATGGTTTAGATCTTGTTTGTTTTGTTTGTTTTGTTTTGCGGCATATCAACCTCAGTGGGTAATTTAATGCCGACAAAGTTTTGAAATAAATCAATTCTTAATGGATAATACAATTTTTTTATAAATACATTTTTCTATTTAACCCATAGATGGGACCCTAACAGGTACTACCACTCCGGGTCAGAGTGAACCAGAGAGCAATGGTGATGAAGGGGTGTTCCACATTCCCCAAACCTCCAAAACTGGAACCTCACCATCAGATAGAGTTTAATGTCATTCCCAGGACATGTAGACCTGCAGCCACCGCCTTCTAGCACCCATATGATAAAGAGGGGTTGGGGCTTGACATAAGGGCAATAGGGTTGGGGCAATCATATAGATGCTAGGGCTTGACATGACCAGCCGATTGTTCGAGGGGGGGGGCTCTCCGACTGCCCGTCTAGCCTATGATATTCCTGAATGAGTGAACAATTAATTTTCTTTGTTTCAAAAAAAAAAAAAAAAACAAAAAAAAATCATGAGACAAATATAATTCTGGAAGTTATAATTTATCTGCTGACTATTGGCATCAATTTAATGATCCATGTCAAAATGCCAGATAGACATGGTTTAGAGTCAAATATCTTGACAGCAAAGGAGAGAAAAAATCAATCTAATTTCTTTTAAAGCACACCATCAAGCCAATTAGACTATCATTAAGTATTTAAGTTGCTTAAATTTCTCTGAGAAGCAATCATTTCATAAATGTATAAGACAGATAGGTAGGAGTCCTAGCCGCACAAAAAAAAAATTCTTCCCTCATCATTTCAAGCTAATTGTAAAATACATTTCGATATTTTCTTAGAAATAAATTACACAGGATAGGTTACAAGGTAGAGGTTAGACAGCTTTAGTTGTTTCCCCAGATCATAAATAAAAGTCATTGGGGCGGCTTAATGTCGGCATCAGCCATACAGCAAAAGAGTCTATCCCTTTTTCATTAGCGCTAGACCAAGGAGATTGTTTTTGTATCTGAGGTGGAGCACCACACCTACCATCAGCTCCTCACTTTACCGCACAGATCCCTGTGCTACTCATATGCTGAGTTGGCGAGGGCTGGTATCAAACCAAGAATCTTGCGACTCCTAGTCCAGTGCTCTACTGACTGAGCTAAACCGGCCCTATAAATCATAAATAAAAACCCCACAATTTATTAAGAAACCTTAGTCAGGACCCATAAATTGTCCCAGGGACTCATTCAAAGCAAATATGTGTGTCCCAGGACGCACTGAAATAAAAAGCTATCAGCATCAACAATAGATTTTTTTCTTCTATTTGATGATTTTAAATATTAAATCTAGTATTATTTCTCTGAATGTTTGAGATGAGGCTTGAAGATTAGTATTATCTGCGTTAATCGGACTATTGTCATCATCTTCAATTGGACACATGGCCGAGTGGATAAGGCAGTTAGGTTAAGACCGTTCTAAGTGACAGTTATCTCTGGAACCAGAGTTCAATCCTGAGTGAAAGCAGTTAGAAAAATAATTAATTAACACAACTCCTACCCCAGCTATGGTTAGCGGAATGAGATACCCCCGTGGAATAAATAAAGGGTTAGGTTCAAAGTTCCGTGATGGCTCCTGAATACGACAAGAAAGTTCCCAAGTTCGAAAAGAAGGTTCCCGAGTCCGACAAGAAATACCTGAAGAAGGCCGGAGGGTATATCGGCCGAAACATTGTACAAATAACAATGAAGATGGGGACAATAGTCCGAATAACACAGATAATACTAATCTTCAGCCTCATCTCAAACATTCAGAGAAATAGTATATAATCATACAGATAACAATGAAGATGAGGACAATAGTCTGAATAACGCAGATAATACTAATCTTCAAGCCTCATCTCAAACATTCAGAGAAACAGTATATAATCATACAGATAACAATGAAGATGGGGACAATAGTCCGAATAACACAGATAATACAAATCTAGTATTGCTATAGATAACCACGTAATTGTATCCCCCCCAAATGGTTTCAATTTAGAACTATTCTTGGTTGACGCCTTTCCATCCACTAAGGATGATAGCGTAGTGTCAAAAAAAAAAAAAAATCTGCATCTGCGCAAGTGACTCTGCAGGCCAAATCTTGAGTGACAGTCTTTGGTAAACTGAATGCACACGACCCGAGTTCAAATCCTAGATGAAACTGTTTGCATTTCACATAGTACTAATACCCTTGGGAAAGGTATGCATCCAACTATACCCCCTCCAGCTATGGGTAAATAGTAGGGCAGACTGGTCTCTTCAACCTTGGTTAGGTAACCAGTCCAAAAGGAAAACTGAATTCAAACCTGTTAAACTCCACTTAAGAAATTGACCTTGTGTCGCATTCTGCTCATGCGGAGGAGTTGGTAAATTATATATATATATATATATATAATATATATATATATATATATATCTCACATGATCAAATCAGTTCAAGCTGTGGTGGGTACACTCTGTGATTGATAGTATAATGGTAGTTGGTGTGCTAACACGTTGTGCATTACTTCACTTTGTGAATGATTTGAAAGATGCACAGATGAATATGCAACGTAATCAAATTCACTAACTTATGGTTTACGTGTTCAAACTGGGTCATAATGCCAAGGATGCAACCAAAATAAGGTATATATATATATATATAAATATATATATACTATTAAAGGTATTATATACATTATATTTACAAATTGACATCTCGATAAATTTAAGCAACCAAACATTTTTGTATATATATATTTTGTATATGAATGTTTTATTTAAATGTTTTTATTTTAAATATTTTGTATATAAATATATATATATATATATATATATATAGTAAGTAAAGTCGGGGCGGCCTAAAGTCGGTATCAACCAGTCAGGGAGGGAGTCTACTCCCTTTTCAATAGCGCTAGACCAAGGAGATTGTTTTTAGCATCTGAGGTGGAGCGCCACACCTACCATCAGCTCCTTACTTTACCGCTCAGATCCCTGTGCTACTCATACGCTGAGTTGGCGGGGGTCGGTATCGAACTAGGAACCTTGTGGTTTCTAGCCGAACGCTCTACCGACTGAACTAACCCGGCCATCAAATATTATTATATATATATATATATATATATATATATATATTCTTATATATTGATATCTCGATATAATTTAAGCAACCAAAAAATAAGGTGCAGTAAATCACAATACAGTAACCAAATAGTTCAATAAATTTTGCTTTGGTTGCAAGAACCTACATGAACGGGCAAGGTAAGCAGGTTGAAAATCACGGATTCCGAGGCTGTGCTGGGAGCCTTAGAGACAAATCCCAGTAAGTAGCACTTGGAGAGCATCAGGCAAGCTTGTCATCTCATAGTCCGCCAAGGTTTGTTACCTGCAAAACCTCAGCAAAAGCATCTGAAGCTGCTGAATTGTGCCTCACATTACCAAAATATTGGAAAACTTTTGGCTCACCCTGGTAAAATTGAAAAATTTACTTTAGTTGTGGGTTTTTACAAGGAGAATGTAGAATAATCATACTAAGTTCCAATTACCGTCGAATTGGTAAGACAAGTAGCTGGAACTCAATACAGATCTAACCTTGTTGCAATCCTACTGCAGAATACCAGAGTATTTATGAAGCCTCATAACATCATAGAAACCAAGCAGCCAATCAGGACTCAAGGAATGGAATCCTCTAAATACATGAATGGATTATTCTTGAGTCCCATAAGTACCAGCTGTCTTGAGCACTAGTTCAGTTGTGCTTAGCCAGTTGCTGTTGTTCAAACAAACAGTATGCTGACTGCCTTGAATAGAGAATTGATTAAAATTTTCAATAATATTGGCAGTTATTGTTGTGGACTAGCCTATCTTACCCTTTTCTTGGAGTAAATGAACTGGTCCAAGACTACTTGTGGTGTACTGCTGTTTAGGACAGCGCACTATTGCAAAGTACTTTATTGTTCGTGTGAACCCTTATTTGCATTAAGACCCTCAGTTACTGCCTTCTATCATGTATATGATAAAAAGGGTTAGGGGCTTGCCATAAGAGCAATAGGGTTGGTACAATCATATTGGTGCTAGGACTTGACATGACCAAACGACTGATTGGAAGAGGCCTCTCCAACTGCTCGTTTAGCCTAAGTAAGGGCCAAAGTATTGTGTTACATGTCATGGACTGCTCATCCAGGGTTCCATCCTTAAGCATCACAAGTTGCCACTCATGGTTGACAGGTGGCCCCATTGGGGTGAGGTGGGGGTGCGTCTTACCCATCTGCATTCGACAGGGCTCCGGAAGAAGGCATGTCGGCCAAAACATGTATATAACAATAAAGATGAGGACAACAGATAATACAAACCCCTGATAATTTCTATACGGCAGTGGCAAAAGGGGGTCTTGTGCACAAGGTAAAAATTGTGCAGTCATGTCAAAAAAATATTTTCCTGTAGTATTTCTTGGTGCAATTCCCGAGAACAGGGTAATTTGCCAAATGCTGATCGCCCTGTCTACACCCCTCATTAAAGGGATGTATTTAGATGTCTACATTTTTTTTCTCCTGACTCCTTGCCAGGTGTTCACTTTTATTTTTATGTACAGTTTAAAGGAGTAACGTCGCCGGGGTGGCCTAAATTCGGTATCAGCCAGACAGCGAGGGAGTCTATCCCCTTTTCATTAGCGCTTAACCTGTCTACACACCTCATTAAAGGGATGTATTTAGATGTCTACATTTTTTTTTTTGCTTTCTTTGCCAGGTGTTCACCTCTTTATTCAGTTTTATGTATAGTTTTAAGGAGTAAATCATCGGGGTGGCCTAAAGTCGGTATCAGCCAGACAGCGAGGGAGTCTATTCCTTTTTCACTAGCGCTAGACCAAGAAGATTGTTTTGGGGTCAGAGGTAGAGTGCCACACCTACCATCAGCTCCTTACTTTACTGCACAGATCCCTGTGCTACTCATACGCTGAGTTGGCAAGGCATGGTATCAAACCTGGAATCATGTGGTTCGTAGTCGGACGTTCTACCAACTGAGCAAATCCATTTTTTTCTAGCAAAGAAATCTAGCCCCCCCCCCACACTTTACAAGAAGTTGTCACATCACTTCTCTTCATGGATATATATGTTGTATAATTGTGTGGTAACATGGGTTTTTGACAAACAAGAATTCTAAGGAGACATTGTTTTCAGATCAAGGGATGGAAAAATACCAGGACATTGGTACCATTGACCTCAGAGGTGGGAATCTCACGAGTCATGTGATAGAGTTAGTTAGGTAATCAGTTTTCAACCAGAGATGAAGCAGAACAGACATGTTCTACTGAGGTTGTAACTCAAACCGCGTGGTGAATAAGAAATGGGCAGTAATAAAATCTTTGATCAAAGAAAAACAAAGTCTTGTAGCTAATTAATGCAGGACTTGAAAAGAAGCCCTTAGTTAGAAGAAAAAAGAAAAGACAAGATGACAACCGGTCAAAAGAAAGAAGATGAAACAACTACTAGACAAAGAAGCAAGTAAGTCACAGTCTGTCTCTCACCAAGAACTCTCTTGTTTATATACCTGCAATGGGTTATATAACACACACACAACACATATATATATATATATATATATATATATATATATATATATATATATATAACTCCTCCGCACGAGCAGGATTTGACACAAGGTCAATTTCTTAAGCGGAGTTTAACAGGTTTGAATTCAGAGTTTTCCTTCTCCTAGAATGGTTGCCTAACCAAGGTTAAAGAGCCCAGTCTGCCCTACTATTTATCCATAGCTGGAGGGAGAGTAGGATTCATACCTTTCCAAAGGGTATTAGCGCTAAGTGAAATGCAATTACCACGTCCAGGATTTGAACTCGGGGCAACAAGTCCATTCCCCATGACTTTAACCATTACACCACGCGCTTCCTATGTTATATAACATATACTAGCAAATATATGCACCCTCCGGGTGCAAGTATTTAAGTTTTGATATAATAAAATATCATATTAAATGAAAGTGACTAAGAATGCAGATAAAAAGATTTGCAACAGAGTGGGTATAATCGAAAAATAGAACAACTTTGAAACTATTCCATCATTTTCCATTACTCCCCTTTTTCATTGGTAAATTTTCCTAATTTAACTATTTAGTTAAAATAGGAAGTAAAGGATAATATTACAGTTATTTCTTCTTGTAAATAAATGTCTTTTAAGATTTATCCACGAGATTTTTGTTTATATTTCTTAAGATAAAACCAAACAATTAGAAATCAATGAAGCACATATTTATTAAAATAAAATTTTAAATATCAATATGCAAATTAGCCTTCTCGTTCAAACTGTAAACTGATATTTTGTAGTATATATAAATACAATTGAATGTTATTAATATGTAGATATTGTCAACAGTATTAATAATGTTAAACAATTTTATTGATAATTGAGGTTTAAATAAAAATAAAATCCTGTAGAATTTGACGCTAATAACTAAGGGAACTGTAACTTGAATAGTAATATAGTTTCGGTTACAGACAGAAAAACACACAATCTCCATTATAATAAGATATGTCCATGAAAAGAGGTGACATCTGCATTTGAGGAGACATTTTATCCTATTCAGTCTCACAAGTGCCAGATCTGTTGATTGAGCAATAAAGCAGTCAACCAAGACAAGACAATAATTATTGATGGTAAGACAATATCCCTTTTGTAGCAATAGTTTCATAACACATGTGGCTACATTATCTGGATTTGAAAGTTCTGGGTCAAACCAAGTTCCTTTCCAAACATCTATCTATATATCTATCTATACATATATAAAGGGCAGTTGTGTGTATATGTATGTCCGGAGGAAACTTCGAAAATAAAACAATTGACGACAAAGTAAATATATATACACATTAAATATCACCAGGGCTTGGTTTTTGAGCAAAAATAATAGATTTTATTTATATTCGTGAAGATAATTAAAAAATTAAAATTTAAATGATAACAGAATGTTTTTTTTTTGGGGGGGGAGGGGGGTCATTTAATATTTTAGATAGTAGACATTAACATTTCTTTTCAGAGTAGCTGGATCAATGCAAGGTGTATTCTTTTACATAGGGATTTAAATGGGGCATCCCACGAGGATTCAACTCATGATTCAGTAATAATGGATCTGCAGGACTAACTTTTAAAAATCCCCCTCTACCCGGGTAACGACTGCTAATTTCATTATAAATTTTGGTGGGTGAATTCTGTAGATCTTAATAATAGCATTTGGCTCAGTAATGTTTAGAGCAAAAATAATAGAGATTTGATTTATATTCGTGAAGATAATTAAAAAATAAAATTTAACTGATAACAGCATGGAATTTTTTTGTTTAATATTTTAAATAGTAGACATTAACTTTTTTTTGCAGAGTAGCTGGATCAATGCAAGGTCTTTTTTTTTTTTACGTAGGGATTTTAATTGGGCATTCTACAAGAATCCAACTCACGATTCAGTAATAATGGATCTGCAGGACCAAAAGAAAATCCCCCTCTACGCCGGGTAGCCGCTTCTAGTACATATATAAAGGGCAGTTGTGTGTATGTATGACTAGAGGAAATTATGAAAATAAAACAATTAATGACAGAGTAAATATATATACACATTCACTATCACCAGAGCTTGCTTTTTGCGCAAAAATAATGAAGATTTTGTTTATATCTGAGAAGATTTAAAAATTAGGATTTGAATAGTAAGAGAAGGGAAAGTCATTGGTTGCGTTCGTGATTAAAACAATCAATGGATCGGCGAGACTAACTTTTTATTATACCCCTTCTACCTAGGCAATGACAGATAGCCGATTCTAATATATAATAAAGGACCATACCTAACTAACGTAAGATATTTCATTCCAAATTGTTGGTGCTTCAAAAGCAATGAACAGAATCCATCCAAGCCTTCTCTTTATAAAGCATAAGGCCATCAAAATCAATATTTACCCAACCCTCCACACGAGTAGGATGTGACATAAACTTTTAAGAAATTTAACAGGTTTGAATTCAGAGTTTTCTTCTCCTTATCAAGAACCCAGTCCAGCCAACTATTTACCCATAGCTGGAAAGAGAATAGTTGGATGCATACTTTTCCCAAGAGTATTAGTGCTATATGAAATGCAAACAGACTCATCCAATCAATATATCCCTTTTGGAATATACAAAATGGGGCACAAATGACAGTGCAGGGTCTGCTCATAAATATTAAAAAACATTTTGCAAATAATTTTTTTCCTTGATGGCATTTCAATTTTCATGGGTTATTTAATGCAAAATCCATCCTTGTAGAAGAACAGTAGTGGTACCATTATCAGAGATGCTGATAGGTATGTGTCCTGCGTCCCTGACTCAGAAAAAAGGTAAATGGGCACAGTAAAATCATATCCATGTGTCCCAGTGTTTTACTTTTTTCTTCCCTCGCCATTTCAAGCTAGCTGTAAATATGTTTCAATAGTTTCTTAGAAATGAATTACACAAGGTAGGTTACAAAGTAGGAGTTAGCAGGCTTTAGTTGGGACCCATAAATTTTCCAGGGGACTCATTCAAATGTGAAAATTGAGGTAAAAAAAAAAAAAAAAAGTTAAAAAAGAAAGAAATTGACCCAAGATGATTGTGGCGACATATGTCCTGTCTTTGCAGTTATCAAGCAATTTTACATTAATTTGAAACTATTCTAAAAAAAAAAAAAATTAATAAAAAAAGCAGCAAGTCCTGAAAATATATTAATGTTAAAAAAAAAAAAAAATCTAATTTTTTTACCAATAAAAAAAACAAAATTAACTTCTTTCTCGAAAGTATCCCTAGGTATACGTGTACTACAAAACCATATTACCGAGATCACTGTAACGGCAGCACATACGTCACCATATTTTCTTGAGACTCATTTCTTTAAAAGTACCAAGATTCGTTTGCAATCTGGAACTACGCACTATTCTTCGCTTAATTTTCTTGGAAGAAAAGTTAAAATATTCTAAGTATAAATAAAACTTGTCACTTCAAAGAAGGACTACTACTTAGAATCTTCGTGTTTGTACAAGGAGCTAAATGCTAAAGTATCTTGTAACTTGTTTTAGCAGGTAATGGGTTTTAATTTGAAAAGGTGGATTAAAGTAACTCTTAATCCTTTTTTCTTTTCTTTTTAGATCAACGTTGAGACTGAACCGAAGTATTGATTTGGAAAATGGACAGCTTAAAATAAATAAATGAGAATTTATAAAAGATTCTACGGTAATATCTTACAGAGACTAAAATCACCTGTTTCTTCTGCATAGATACCAACATGGAAGACAAACGTGGTTATCAAGGGAGATAATCATTCTTGGTAGTTTAAAAATACGTACATCAATAAAGGTGTATGTTCAGTTTCATATTGAATTACATGGAAAATCTCATTACTACCAGTTTTGTATAACGTGAAAAATATGAAAATACGATTAAAGTTCAAAATAGAATTAAAAGAAATTAGTTTTTCTTGTTATTGTTTTGATAAAAACAAGACACTTAAAGTCGTTAAAATCTAATTTTTAATTCTCAACTTAGATTTGTAAACAGTCCAGATGACACGTTTTTTGACTTCTGATTAACAAACATCAAGAATAGGTCTATTCTAGAATTTCTTTTTTCTTTTTGTTTTCACTAATCAGAAGGAGAAAAATATTATTATTAACAAATAACTTCTTTAAATATATTTCATTTACCAAAGCTTGTCAGTGCCACATGTACACAAAAATGGTCACCCTCGTGTGTAGTACAGCAGGGGATAAAGACTGATGAAATACATGTAAACCCTTTTACATATTTTATAGAGATATTAAGGCGAGAAAAAGTCTATACAATCTCCCAAGAAAGACTAACCATAAATATTAAAGTGGAAAGACAACGTGTTTTAGACTGAAGGGGTACACCAGATGGAAAGGAAGTTGTAAGTTCTGACGAAAAGTCTGGCGAACGAAAAATAAACTATCGTAAATTAAGTAAATACTCACGTTCATAGGATCAGTTAAATAAATTCTCTCCGCCGCCTTGGCAAATTCTTCCCAATTTGGTATGTAAGTCATATTTTTCTATGTAAAATTACAGATTTCTTAATGTATAGTAGAAAGCAAAAACACACCGACACTTTGGCTCCACCTATGTAATGTACGAACCGGTAGCGATAACGCAGTAAATAAAACCCCATTCTACAATTGGTTGATTATGGCGAGTTTTAAATAAATAAATTTTATTAGAGTTAAAAGTTAAAAATAGTTAAACAGGTTTTATTTTTAAAATTGCATACTAACCAGATAAGATTTATATTTTTTTGGTTACTTCCTCTCGAAAACGTGATCCTGTAATAGCGAGCAGTGACTCATTCGGGTTTATTACATCAAATAGAACATTGCTGTCAACATGGCGTCAGGGCTGCGGAAAGCTACATAAAGAAGTACATCCAGGAGAGGAGTGGTGAAGGACTACGGAAAAAAAATAAAAAAATAATAATAAAATAACACGGATCTATGTTCGAGCTGTCCAGCCGATTTAAGTTAGATGTTTTCGAATCTTGAGAGGGAATCCACATCTAGAAAGACAGGAGGGGCATTGTCTTGATTGTGTTGTTCAAAAAATTCCGTGTGGTGATAAAGAAAAAAAAAAGCCTTTAGACAAGAGAAAATTGTATATTTTCTCTTCTTTTCTTATACACAACATTGTGTATGTGTGTGTGTGTATATACGTTGGAAAAAATATATAAAATAATAATCAGTCAGTGTACGGACTCCCCCCAAGCATGTGGTAAGTATCTACAATTAATAATTTTATATATTTATAATTTTTTTTTATATAGGTGTGTGTTGTTTTATGTAATCCTTTATTATTATGATTCAATTGTTGGGTCTGAGGAGATTTAAAAAAAAAAAAACATTATGTAGGGGCCAGAAGGCTATTTAATTTCAACTGCTGCTATACACAACAATTCCCTCTTCTCTCTTTCTCTCTCTTGTTTTATTTTTTCTTTCCTTGTGCTTTTTTTTTTTATGGTAAAAGAAATAATAATAATCATCTGTTAGATATATTGTTTTCTTAAAAGAAATACACTATATTAAAAGGGTTTGAAATATATTTTTTAAACGGCAGATTATTAGCGACGTAGAGGTAAAGATATCTTTGAAAAAAAGAATAAAAAAAAAAAAGAAAGAAAGAAAAAAGACGTGTATTCATTGAAGTGATAATCATCAATGATTTAACCTTTTCATTTTAGAGACTCTTTCTCTTGTGAAAGATAAAGACATAATTTATTTTATAAATCCGAATAGATTTGGAAGCTGTTATGTTGTAAATGATTAATGATTACTTATTTGAAGTTTACTGCACACACACACACACACATTTGCTTGGTAAACATACTTATATCTTCTACTTACCTACGTTATTGTTTTTTTCATTTTTATTTATTTATTTATATACAAGATAGACCTGACCATCGGATTTACTTTTTCTGTTATGTTCAATTTGGATGGATGAATCATTCAATGTTTTAAACCAATATTTTAAAAAAAATACGTTCGTTTTATAAACCTTGAAGGAAGAATTATAAAATCTATCTTCAGATTTCTTTCTCCTCTTTTTTTTATTGTTTAGTTATATATATATACATTCAATATCTCGTGTCCAAATTAAAATGGATCGATACCATTCACTATGTTAATCCTTTCATTGATTTGCACTCTCATCCGCTTTTTCCCCCCTCTGTCGATTTTCGCCTTTCTGGTGGTGTCTGTTTCTTTTGTATATGATTTTTTAAAAACCCCAAAAAACACTGAAAATATTTTAATTTATTAGTTCTTCATTATCACAAAAACAGAAGCCACTCTCCTATACCCGACTGATTTTTATTTGGCTCGGAAAACGAGAGATCTGTTCATTTTCGGTGATGCATCTCAAATCAATCCCCCACTATATGACCAACCCCCTAAAAATGCAAGGCCTACAGTAGAGAATGAATTGAATGATAAAAATTCGACCCCTGCTGTTAAGTCTGCTTTCCGTTTCGGCTTTTCCCTCTTCTTCTTACCTTTACTGTTAGCATAAAGATTTAGGGGACCAGTTCAGGGAAATTTATTGGGTTTACTTTTTACCCCCTATGTTTTAAAAGTATTACTAAAATTGTGGGGGATCAGTATGTAATAGGTTAACAGTTCTAAACTGACCCCCAAGTTTATGATCACTTTTCGGCTAGTAGCAGTAAAACATTTGATACTAACGTTATTGCAATAACATTGTTTGATGATACAAGACAAGCTTTTGAGATTTAATCTTTCATTTTTCAACGACTACTACTTTATTTTATTTACTTTCCACAACCACAGTCTACTGATTGAGACAACTGTTATTTCATTTTTATTAATAATGTACATGCCGGCTGTTTTAATGTTAATTTCTTTCTTGCCTGTTTTTTTCTTCTTTTCTGCAGAAACACGATTTCTATGTTATCTTTTAGATGCATCGAAGTAGAGATCATTTTTTCTTTTATTTTCTCTCTCGTTTTTTTCGTTGTTTAAATTTAAAAAAAGAAAGAAGAAATACACTATTTAAAAAAAGTATTTTTACATGCATCGTTTAATTAAAACTTTCATTTATCTTTTTCTCTCATTATATAAACAATTCGTCCTTCTTTCTTTCTGTTGTTCCATTTTTACGTCTTGTCAATTAATTTAAAACCATCTGTTTCTCTAACGATACGCTTTGAACAAATCACACATGTTGATGATATCATTAAAGCAGAAATCATTTTAAACTTAACTCTTTTTTTTCTTCTGGCACCATTGTAAATATTTCTTTTTTTTTTTTATAACACATTTGATTATTATATTTTCTCGCTATTACTGATCTTAGTCTTCTTTTTATTTTTTGTAATTATTTTATTTTTTATTTCAAAATCTCCCCGACAGTAGCACGTCTATAATTCGGCGACGACTTCATGTATTTAAAGTTTTAATTATCATATGCCTTTTATTCCATTGACTATTGTATTCATATATATTCTTTTGATTAGTTTGTAACCCTCGGTGGGGTTTCTCGTTATAATTCCCGCTTTTCCTTTCGTTTACTTGTTAGTTACTGCTGCAAAACATATTTAATTTTTTTTTTTTTAAATTCACTTTTAAAATTTTTTTTTATAATTAAATTTTTGTCATGAAAAAATGTTAATTTTTTTATTTGAAATATTTTACTAAAAATTAGTTATTCAGACCGGTTTCATATTGTGAACATCTCACTCTTTGAGTCTTATGACGGTATTATTAAATTAACTGTTTTAACAATAAATGTAAAAATTGAAAAAAAAAAAAAAAATGCTTTAATAATTTTGTTATATTATTGAAAGCATATACATATATGGGTAGTAAAATATTTCTATATAAATAGATGAACTAAGAATTTAAAACAAAATATTTCTACATAAAATAAACTAAGAAATTAAAAAACAAAATTTCTACATAAATAAACTAAGAATTTAAAACAAAACATTAGTTTTTCATTGCTAAAAATAAAGTAACTGTTGGTATTTAAAGTTAGTATGTTTTTAGTCAGTCACGTGACCGTCTTATCGTAAATTGTACTTGAAAAAAGGAGTTAGAAAAAAACTGGTTTACAGGGATGTTTTTTATTTAAAAAAAATATTTTCTGTTGATTTTTAATTTTTTTTTTTTTTTTTTTTTTTTGTAAAATTATTATTTTTTTCTAAGGATCTCTAATCTAAGTGTTGAATCCCTGTAGTAAGTAAAGTAACTAGACGAGTAGTGACTACTGTGTCTGTCTATATCTCCTAAAACCCACGCACATCTCTTGAAAAATTAAAACTGGGGGGAGAGAAATGTCCACAAACTACGACACATTCCTTCCTTTTTTCTCTTCTTCTTCTTAGCAGCAGTGGTAGTGGTAAATGCGATGATGCACATTTTATAAATGAGGGGTGGGGGTAGAATTAACAGCAGTTGTTCTTCATATCAAGGGGTCTGCTTTTACTCTGAACTCAACTCTTCTTCCTGTCTAGTTTGATTCTTGTATTCACCCCCCCCCTTGTTGAGCCAGACGTACCTCGATAGATCTTATCTTTTTTTTTCTCTTAATTATTTATTTAAAAATAGTCTCGAAGGGGTACTTGCTACTTTTTATTCAACTGATGATACAAATTTAAAAAAAAAATATCTTTTTTTTTTTTTTTAACAAGTGGAGATTATATTTATTTAAGATCAACTAAAACTCTAATGAAAATCTTGATCCGAAATATTTGATCACCTAAATAATTCTACCATCTGTCTAGCTAAAACTAGCATTTATTTATGTATTTATTTATTTAAAAATTAACAAGGAAGGAGTCCTATTACTTCGATGGTAGGTGATGATGATGATTTGGTGGGTGATGGCAGTAGCAGTAGGCCTTTTTACCTGCACTTGCTGGCTACACAGACCTACATCATTCAAAATTGATGTCGTTGTCGTGAACAGAGATGTTTGAGCTATTTAAACCCCCTTCTTATCAACAAACCTTATCTAGATTTTGATCTATTGTCTAGGCTTGTTATTGTTGCTCTCCACTTTCCTTTCTTTCGTTACGTTTTTATACCACTGACCTAGCGAAATTATCTTTGGGGGAAAAAAAATTTCAATGTCAAAGATGATGCTCTTGTGAAATCATTATTCATTAAAACATAATCGAAAAATATGTTTCTGTCCTTTTAATTTTACTGTCTAGTCTTTATTTATCTATTTATTTATTTAAAAAAAAATTTAAAAATTCATTTGTTTTAAGAAAACTATATTTCTACTGTCAGCTCTAAAATTACGACTACTGCTAGACAAGAGAAATAATCTTTAAATCTATACACTCATTTTTTTTTCTTTTAGAGAGACCCTCATCTGGTCATAAAGTACAGCCAATTTGTACTAAACTAAAAAATCAGTAACTAACTGGTTTAATTCTCTGTATTATTTTATCTATTTTCATTACTTATATAAAAATATTTGGTTACCTAAAAGTATTTATTTTTGTTCAAATCTGTCTTTCTCCGGTCTGTCTCTTGTTGGCCACCTATTTCATTTAATATTACCAAATGTTGATTGTGATAATGTCCTGATTTTCCTATTCCTTCCCGTTAATTAGAATATTTTCACTTTCTTTGCTTTTATATTTTTCACAAAAAAGTAAAACGTTAAAACGTTCTTATTTTTACCTATTTTAAAAGGGCCTTAAATAATTAAGACTTGTAAAAAAAATATGGGTTTGGTATAGTGTTGTAATACATTGTTTTACTATTTATTCATTTATTTATAAATATGCAAATTATTTACTTTTTTAATCATTAAAATTTTTTACATTTTCATTGATTTATTTAAAGCAGGTCTTTATAATAGAAATCAAGACTTGCTAAGAATGCCACATGTCTCTGTTCTTTCAGTGAGAAAGAGAGCCATGTTTTCTTTATTTTTTATTATTTTTAATTTTTTTTTTTAATTAGACAGTCACAGATCTCAAGACCTGAAATATAATTGTTTCTTTAGACTAACAATTAGACTACTTACTATAAAAAAAAAAACTAAACTTTAATCCGTGAACAAAAGAAAGCCTTAAGAAATAGCTTATCTCTAAGATTTGTTTTACATAGAAATATATCTAACCACGTTTCCTTGTAGCGTGAGCTTGTTGCAATGCACTCAATTTTAGAATTTGTAAATTTTCAAATTTTCATGGATTTGAATTGAAATTAATGTATCTTTTTATAAATTATCACACTACAACTACTGCGGTACATATCATTTGAATTTTTTGTTTTTATTTTCAAGGGTGGGTGGATGGATGGTAGGCAATATGCATTGTTTTCTCACATTATTGCATTACCATGAATCACCTTTTCTTTTCTCTTTCTTTCTTTCACTTGATGATAGCTGTATTTCCTTTATGTCAAATATATTTATGACTCTTAGGTCACTGACTAATATATATATATATATAATATATATATATATATATATATAAACGTTGTTTTAATATCTTTTTACAAAAAAAGATATAATTCGATTTTTACTTTAAATTCATGTTAGGTTTAATCAATAATTTGTCATAACTCGTTTTCTCACCTTTTTTAAAACACAAATGACACACAAATATTATTGTTTCTCTTTAGAAACCTTTACCGGTTTAATAAACGAAGTGATTTTTTTTCTTTTTATAATTTTTCTTTTAATGTCATTGGTTGACTATATAATTTCTTTCTTAATACGTGTTTTAATTAGTTTTTCGTATATGTTACTACCTTACAAAAATACCTACATAGACGGTTCTCCTGTATTTCATTGTGCAATATAACCCTTCCTAATTACCTGGAATTTGTGGGTGGGTATCACATGGCTGTTGCGTAAAATTTCTGTGGTTTTTGGTTGAAGAACACTAGATCTGTCTAGAATTTTGTTTTATTATATATTTTTTTTTTTTTTAATTTTATTCGGTTAATTTTTCAGATGAATGAAACTGAATTGATGAATGAATCTTGAATTAACAACTTAGTTTATTCTAAATTTCCGAAGATAATGAACGTTTTTTCTTTTCTTTTTTGTAAAATTTTGGCTGTTGAGTGATGTGGTTCCTGACTTATCAAGTGACTTAGTGTCATTAAAAGCCGTGAAAATGTCATATCACTAATGTTTGATAGTATCATTGTATATAATAACGTTTCGTCTTCATTACCTCCATCGCAACCAAGACATAAATAACTGATTTTTGAATTTTAAAGATTTTTGTGAATCATCTTTTAAAATTTAATCTATCCTGAAACAATAATTTTGCATAAATTCGCACATTTTTATTAGTGCATTTTAAGAAATATTTCCTTATTTTCATAAACATAAAAAAATCGCTATTTGCATATTTTAAAATTTTTTTCTCCAAAGTGATAATTTTGATACAAGTACCAGACGACTGGGAAAATCGTTGGGTTCTAATTGCAAAAACATTCCATGATGATATTGATGCTTCTATTTATGAAGGAGTGAAGGTTTCTAATTAGCATTTCATAGTTTTATCTTCATCATATAAAAAAATTTTGATGATTTTAAACGCATACCCCACAAAATTATCATACTGTTGTAAATTGGAGTGGAAATTACTTTATTCTCATAGAGCAATTTTAAGTATATTGCTCTATTAAAAACCTTGCTATGATGTGCCGTTTTTGCCTCGGTTATGGTCAATACATCTAAATATCAATGCACATACACACATACACACACTTACCAACCCTTCTGCACGAGCAGGATGCGACACAAGGTCAATTCCTTAAGCGGAGTTTAACCGGTTTTAATTCAGTTTTCCT
>CM042168.1:47500553-47545899 GCA_023376005.1 Doryteuthis pealeii
TCTACTTTTATAGTGAAAAGGTAAATGGGTGAGAGGTGAGAGAAAGTGTGTGTGTGTGTGTGTGTGTATATATATATATATATATATTACTCAAACACTATTAAATGCGTTCACTTTCAAAACTTTTTTTTCTCAAATGGATCATTTAATTATTAGGCAGATGTGACACAGCTTGAGAACAAAGTGTATCATAATTCTTTTTCTAAATACACTGGCATATATTTCAAGGCTTCAAATATCCTAATTATGAGTTAAAATATACTAATTTATATTCATATTTTAATGGAGTAAAAAAATTGGTGTGCTGCATAAGTTAAATATATTTTATTAATGTGCTGTCTTATAACAAAAGTTTAAGAATTACAGGTAAGGTATAGCTTATGGAATTACAGGTGGGTCCAACACAATTTGTTTTTAGTAGTGTGTGTGTGTGTATCTATTTATCTATCTATCTATATACATGCAAATTGATTTTTGCTTTTTCTATTTACTTCGATTTTATGGGAAGTGTGACACTACTTCTCATTAAAGAAAAATACCTCATAGACAAATATAAACCATCATTATTATGAAATATTTATTTTTCTCTCAAATCTACAACAAATATATATATATATATATAATATATATATATATATAAGTTAAACCTAATGAGTCAGATATACCTACTAACAGTTTTGCTTAGTAGCTCATCAGTCCTGATGAGTACTCTTTACTTTTTAGCTTTAGATAATCCAGGTGGTTTATAAATGTATTTTTCATATATATATATATATATATATATATATATATATATATATATTATCAATCAAAGCCTGAAGAAGATACCAGAAGATCTGAAACACGTGTTGCATATGTAAAACAAAAAGAATTAAAAAATTTTTTTTCTGAGAACAAAATACATTTTGCGGACCTTCCTTTTTTTTTTAATGAAATATATATATATATATATACACACACACACACACACACACACACACACTCATTATTAAAACCATTTACTTGAAACTGCTTGCTGTTAAGTTTCATGCCATTATTGTTAAAATCATTAGAGTGTCTGATGATTGTGACAATAGTAGCATTAAAATATATATATATATATATATATATATATATATATATATATATATATATATATATATAGTCACTTGACAGAAATAGCATATCAAAGCAATACATTTGATAAACTGCTCTAACTAGAGAATAAAGTAATTTCCTGTCCAATTTGCAACAGAATTTTGTCGGATTTCTGTTCATACTAAATACCATTTATTTAAAAAAAAAATATTTTATTCATTCTAAAATCATCCATATTTTCAATATCATGGCGCTGTCAAATGCTAATTAGAATACTTTACTTCTTCGTAAATAGAGAAGCATCAGTTGGACTACTATGTCAGTGGGTTTACTGGTTGTCTAGTCATAAGTCATCTTATTTCTTTTGTACATCTTATTATAATGGAGATTCTGTGTGTGTGTGTGTGTCTGTAACCAAAACTATGTCACTGTTTACATCACAATACTCTCAGGAAATGCATAAGTTTATCAATGAGTATTTAATTTATAGTCGAAAATCATTGATACATGGAATAAATAATTTATTAATATCTATGAAAATCTGAGTTTTAGATTTGCTTCAAAACAGTCCATCTTATTAGTGCATTTAAAATCCTGCAATGTGTTTTATGTATCACTAAGAAATAAAGGTTTACATAATATATAGGGTGATTAATTTGCATACTGGTTTTAACAAAACCTGGTTTAATAGATAATTACTTGCAATCATAAATAAGATGAAAGAAATACAGGTGAAAATTTATCTACCTGTATATAAAAGCTGACGTTACTTTGTATATATTTATCAGTTAAGTAATCTTCTCCCACATACATAGGTAAAATTTCATTGTCATGGTAAGATGAAGCATTTTAGAAATTAAAATATATCCATGACTTTTTTTTATTCACAGGTAATAACTTGTTAGACTACACTACTTGATATCTCGCTGCTATTTGACTCTTTTCATCCCTCACTGGTTGGCATCCTTCCACCTGTGAAAGACTATGGAATTTTAGAAATTAAAATATATCCATGACTTTTTTTTTATTCACAGGTAATAACTAGTTAGACTACACTACTTGATCTCTCACTGCTATTTGACTTTTTTCATCCCTCACTGGTTGGCATCCTTCTGTCTGTGAAAGACGATGGCGTAGTGTCCCCCCAATCCCCCCCCAACCATGTAACCTGGGCGGTTGATGTGGAGGATGTGCTGTAGCCCAAGCAGCAGATTCTCCCCTCTCCACTATAACTTTCTATACTTCAGTCTTCTTCCTACTCTGTACTCCTGTGTTGTCTCTTTTTTTTCTTTTTTTTTCTTCTCTTTTTGCTTTTTTTCTTCAAGTGATTTGAAAGGATGTCAGTCAACCAATGGTCCTGCATTCTCAACTCACCAACAGGATTGATGGTGCCATCTTAAATGCACAACAAGCAAAAACTGCCGATCCAAGTGTAAAATGATAATGTTTTAAATGATTATTTACACTTTTACATTTTAAATCTGTATGATAAAGTGCTCTATCAATGTGTATGGTGGGCACTATTATACTTGAAGAAGTGGTAGTAATCCCTCCGTCTATGGGTAAATAGTATGGCAGACAGGGCTCTTAACCTTGTTCAAGCAACCAGTGTAGGAGAAGGAAAACTCTAAATTCAAACCTGTTAAACTCAGCTTAAGAAATTGATCTTGTGTTACATCCTACTTGTGTGGAGGTGTGTATGTGTGTATGTGTGTGTATATATATATATATATATATATATATATATATATATATAATGATAACAGAAAAATTGCAGAAACACACACAACCTATCAAATATTGGACATATTCTGCCAAATTAATAACTCAATGCCTGAAGAAGACAACAGATCAGAAATACGTGTCGCGTATATAAGATAAAAAGAATAAAACATTTTTTCTGAGAACATAATACATTTTGCGGGCCTTCTTTTTTATAAAATATTAAATTTTCTCCCGTTGGAACCAGAACAACATTTTTTATATATCTGATTGCATAGGGGAGAAACTGACAGTCACAAAGCACTGTTGACTCTATAATTATTTCATATCGCTGATCTTGGCCACTCTATTTATAAATAATTGCAAACCTATATAAGGAGCAAAGGAGTTTTACGTTAATTATTTATTTTTTTTTTTTTTTTTTTTTTTTTTTTTTTACCATTTTGGTATCTGTAATACTGATAAATATATATAAATAAACATTCAGACTGGAGTTTACTAACAAATGACTTATCTGTAAAATATAAAAACAAAAACTGACTTTTCCTTGACATGTTGGCTTCCTGAACACATGTTCATAGAAAAATCACGAGAATTTTGGTTAGGAGTGACATCTCCAGTGCTATTGGTAATCTGAACATTAGCTACATAAATGAGAGTAACCTCCCCTTGTTTATTTCACTTTGAGGAAGCTATATGTTTTGGTCGGCCATTTTCATTTTACCATAAATCTACACTGAAAATACTGTAGAAACAATGATACTCACCATCGCAGTGGGGTTCTAACTACCGTCGAGTTAGCAGACGAGAACAAGAGGCAAGCTGTAACTTAATACAGTCCTTGCATGCTCCTGGTATAATGCAAAGTGGTGGCTGAAGAGTGGGTATTTATCCTGTTCGCAGCGCCATGTTGAATACTTGACACAAAATCCAACAAATACGAATTTGTTTGAATCAATACAACTGCATGTTTTAACTCGAATATCATAAAATGTGTTCTTAATTGTGCTTGCGCATTATATTTTATATTATATTTCAAACTGTTATGAGTGACACCTCCCGTGCTATTGAATATTTCACTTACCCACACATTTTCAAATTCTATGCTTTTATCGTCAGGAGCAGTGATGTTGATAACATTTTGATTTAGTGCATCCTGGGACGCACATATTTGCTTTGAATGAGTCCATGGGAAAATTTATGGGTCCCAACTAAAGCCGTCTAACCTATCCTGTGTAATTAGTTTTCAAGAAACTCTTAAAATGTATCTACAGTTAGCTTGATCTAGGAGAAGGAAAAACTCAATTCAAAACCTGAGAAATGTTATGTCCAAAATAGAAAGGCATACCCCCCCCCCAAAAAAAAAACTCCCCCAAAACATAACACAAACAAGTTATGTACTAAATAGTATTAATCTTATTTAATATTTTTCAGAAGTACATGCATATACAGTAATGCCGATAGCTTTTTGATTTAGTGCATCCTGGGGTGCACATATTTGCTTCGAATGAGTCCCCGGGAAAATTTATGGGTCCTAACTAAAACTATCTAAATCCTACCTTGTAACATATCTTGTGTAATTCGTTTCTAAGAAACTATTGAAATATATTTACAGTTAGCTTGAAATGGTGAGGAAAGAAAAACAAAAAACACTGGGATGCATGGATATGATTTTACTGCGTCCTTTTAGATTTTTGTGTGTCAGGGATGCAGGTGGCGTACCTATGAGCATCTCTGCAGGAGTATAGTGCCAAAAGTTAGGCAATATATTTTAATGTTATAGGAATGTAAAAGCTTTTGAGTTAAGGTGATTTTGTGCCCCTCCTGAAGCTGTGCTTTGGGGCAGCTACCTCTCACTGACTGCTCCTTTGTTCCACCACTGTTGGCTAACTGTAACTCCATAAACTGTACCTGTGGCTTTCAAACTTTATTGTATGTCAGCACATTAATAGATATATTTAACTTATATGCAACACACCTATTTTGCAAAATACAAACTGATTCAATGGAAATAAATCAAAATTCTTTAAAATAAATATTACCATTGCTGCCTACCATAGCAGAAATAATTTATATACCTAATTAATAGATAAAATTCATTTAAAATAAGAAACATCTAATTTTAAGTTTGACATTTCATATTTTGAAATTCTAAAAAAAAAAAAAATCTTTATTTGATAAAGAGTCTACTTTAGTATTATCTTTCAGTTGAAAAGTTAGGCCCCCCCCCACTTTTAGACAGAACAAATATTGATGCATAATTTTTTCACTGATATTCTAGCAGCTGATCATATACAAAAACAACAGGGGAAAAACAAATTTCGAAAAATTAAAAAAAAAAAAAAAATTTACAATTAATTTTCCGATTTTTAGTGCTTATTTTCTACCGGAATAGCTCCCTTAAAATTATTTTTTCTTCTATCCACAACTTTTTGTCTTTTTATTTAAACTGTAATTAGTTTCAAAAGTATATAACCCCACTGATATTTTGCGAGCCAAAAAAAGGGGGTTGTCAAAGTTAAGTGACCTGAAAAAAATCAGAAAGTTTTGAAATAAGATGCAGTTGGCTGATCATCAGTGGTGTTCTTTATTCATTGGGGCTTTCGGGTTTTCTCAATATCATACCCTCTCGCTAAAGTGACCTAGCCGAGACTGATCTTTTTTTCGGTCTGTATCCAACATATGTAGTTGTTTGTCAGCACTTCCTGTATATAGGAGTGAAGGGGAATGAAAGAGCAGACTCTGCAGCTAAATCGGCTCTAGATTTGATCCCCAACAAGTTCAAGATTCCATATATTGAACTTGAAACCTAAAAGTAATAGATTCCTTCATACAAAATGGCAACAATGTGGAATAACAATATCCACAATAAACTCTTCCTAATCAAACCCACTTTGGGAAACTGGAGACCAACTTTAAGGAAGTCTAGAAAGGAACAAGTCATTGTGTCCCGATTACGCATTGGTCATGCAAGACTAACGCAGTCCTATATACTCAAACAAAAACAACCACCACAATGTGAAACATGTCAAACACCTTTGACAGTTAAACACTTATTCATGTAATGCAGGTTGTTTGCTCGCATCACAAACCGTTATTTTAATGCAAACAATATGAAAGATCTATTTGAAAATGTCAACATAGAAGACATTCTGTCCTTTTTTGAGGGGAAATAAATTATACCATAGAATATAGACCTGAACTTAATCAATACCATACAACATGATCCCCAATGGTGCTAACACATTGTTAAAACCAATTACTAAAAAGTATAAATATAAATACACATATGTATAACTTCCTAACTGTTAGGCATGACATAACCCCAGACGGGTTGATATGCCGTTAAGATCAATCAATCAACCAACCAACCAACCAGCACTTCCTGCGTTGATCTCAGCTGACAGATATTATACACATGGTCAGAATATAATTTAACCAAATCAGCAATTATTTCTGGTCTTCCAATAAATAATCGGAAGACCAGAAATAATTGCTCATTGGTCAAATCACATTGGTCAAATCACAGAGATTGTTTTAGCATCTGAGGTGGAGCGCCACACCTATCATCAGCTCCTTACTTTACAGCACAGATCCCTGTGCTACTCATACGCTGAGTTGGCGAAGACCGGTATCGAACTAGGAACCTTGTGGTATAAATTTGCATATTTTAGGTCATTAGTCTTTCAAGTTGTGGTAACCTAACAACGGTTACTAAATAAGAAATAACCAAACGAAGGTTAGAAATGAAATGAAATGGAATCTTTATAACATTAACAAAATACAATACTCACCAGTGGCAAGAAGGTAAACCACTAGTGGTATAAGACTACTCAGTCAGCATAATACTCCCATATCTATGAGGATTGAGACATACCCATTAATGTTCAAGGTAGGGTATATATCAGGTTGCTTCTGTGATATTATAGATTCAATTCAAATGAGAAATAACCAAACGGAGGTTAGAAATAAAATGGAATCTTTATAACATCAACAAAATACAATACACTCAAGTGGCAAAAAGATATATATACTTATATACTTAATTTAGATAGCAAGATATTAAGAAGCTAAGATGACCTAATGAGAATCTACACCCAATGGATTTACACTAATTTACTTGGGGGGGGGGAGTGTTCTCCAGTTATGGGTGTAAGGCAGGTTCGTTTTTTTTTAATTTTTTTTTTAGCCTTGGTTAGGGAACCAGTCTAGGAGAAAGAAAACTGAATTCAAGCCAGCTTTACTCTGTTTAAAAATTGGCCTTGTACCACATCCTGTCTGTGGCAGAGGGGTCGAGTAAATACATACGCCCATGGATTGAATAAAGAGTTCTGTTTGAAATTACAACTGATACCTGAAGAAGGCTAGATGATACAATGGCCGAAACTATGTAACTATAATAACAAATATGATAAGACCATGTCTGAGCACACCAGTGAAGAAATAATAGGGATATTGTTTGCACAGAAGCAAATTAGAAAGGGCTAATTTTTCAACCTGTGTGTGTGTGTATATTTGTTGGCAGTCTTCCGTCTACAAGAGACAATGGTAGTGTCAAAGTTTTTTATTTTTTTTTTTTTTTTTATTGAACTACATAGCCTGGGCAGGTTCATATGGAGGATGAGCTGTTGCCCATGCAGCAAATCCCCCCTCTCCACACTACTGCTGTGAAAAGGAAAGGTGACCAATGCGGTTTGGCGACTGTAGTGTCGCAGGAGTTAATGGGTAGCACTGGATTTCAGCATCACACCACCTTAGGGACTTCGACTCCTGATTTGTTTTCGGGGTTTACTCCCCTAGCCTTTCCTTGAAAGGCAGCACAGGTTTTGTGTCGGACTTTTCCTTGACTTAGATGGGTTGCCAACCAAGGCTAAGGAGCCCCGTCAAACCCTTTGGGGATTTATGCGAGTAGTAAGTACCCTAATCCTACTACTATTGGTGTTCCTGAAAAATGAAATGAGATTAGGGATACGGTATATTTTCTATTTGTGTATCAGATGTATATATATATATATATATATATATATATATGTATATAAATTGTCCTTTAGTATGTAACAAATGAACATCTCTGTAGATGGTAAGTTCAGTCTTGAAGTGGGTCAGATAAATTCTAAGATACAGGAGCGTATCACCTTCCCGCCCCACGGTTGTTTATTTAAAAAAATTTGTGGCTCTTCAGATATACTTGTTTTAAATGTGTAAACTATTTTTAAGTTGGTAACTTTTTAGATACTATTAAAAACTTCATCCGAGCTGGAATGTTCTTGTAGATAATGCTCCAGTCTAAACAAAAAAAAAAAAAAAAAAAGGAGTTTGCAATCTTTGCCGGTGTCCTGGGTGTGATACTAAATTGCGTTTGGTAGTGAGGCTCCAGTTCTGGAGCTCTGGGAACTGTGGAGCCATCCCTTTGTTGCCATTAACCCCTAATCCTCCTCTGGCCCTGAGGGGTAGTATGTATTTACCCAACTCTTCACTATAGGCAGGGTGTTGTGGACTAGCCTATCATACCTTTTCTTAGAGATTAAATGAACTGGTCCAAGACTACTTGTGTTCTGCTGTTTAGAACAGTTGGCATATCATTATGAGAACCGTCTACTTACAACCTCAATTCTTAAGACTCTTTTGCAAAGTACTTTATTGTTAGCATGAATCCCTATTGGATGTACTGATATACCAAACATTCTCTGTTCCAGTATACAATAGAGTACAGCTGGTTTTAATTCAGTTTTTGTTCTACACTGGTTGCCTAACCAAAGTTAAAAAAAAACTCTGTCTGCTCCACTATTTATCCATAGCTGGTGTGTGTGTGGCGGGGAGAATAGATAGATTCATACCTTTCCCAATAGCATTATCATGAAAAGAAATGGAAATCTCCAAAATTTGAACTCTGGTTACCCTGTCCATTTCCTACAATAATAACCATCGCACCGCTTCTCTGGGTAGTAATACCTGTTACGGTTTCATTGAGATAATGGAAGGGTGCCCCTTTTTAAAAATGGTTGAAAGTACATTTTTTGTATTTAATATATGATAAGTTCAAATGTTGCAGCCTAACCATGCAGTTACTAGTTTCCCAATGAACCCACTATAACCAGCTTAAATAATTACTGCCACTACTGCCAGGAAGAGTCCATTAAGCTGAGGGGGTATTTGACTGTTCCACTGTCCAATAGTTAACAATCTGTAACAGTCATTTCCAGACTGCTGGTTCAATCCAGGCTAAGGGTGAGAGTAACACAGAATAACAATTAACAATATATATTTTTTTTAAACCTTGCAGAGTGGGCGAATTGTTTTCAGAAAGTTTGCAAAATAGAGGATATGTTCACACAAGTCAATTAATCATATATATATATATATATATATATATATATATATACCCACAAAAAACATGATAATTTGATCAGCAGTTGTGCATCATAGTACAATAGCATAAAAACAATAAAGCACTCACTTTTAATTATATTTTGCGAATTTTATTTCTCTGAATTTTTGAGATGAGGCTTGATGACTAGTATTATCTGCATTGTTGGGACTGTTGTCCTCATCTTCATTGTTATCTTTACAATGTTTCAGCCGATGTATGACAAGAAGGTTCCCGAATCCAAGATTGTTCCAGAGTCCGACAAGAAATACCTGAAGAAGCCGGAGAACACATCGGCCGAAACGTTGTACAGATAACAATGAATATGAGGACAATAGTCCGAATAATGCAGATAATATTAATATATTTTGTGTGCAATTTGTTTGGTTATTTTGTTTTATGGTATATGAACCCTTTTTTAGTTCATTTAATGCTGAATCTAGTCATTTTTATAGACCAAGTAATCAGTTGCTTACAGTACAGGTTGTTGCTTAAGTGGTCACAAAATTAAGTATTGAACAGGCTCAATGCTGCTTAACTTCTGTTGTCTAGTGGGAATTGTTGCATTCAGCGTGGCTTGACTGTAATTTGGGTTAAATCCTACTTAATGGACATAAATTCCATCATCGTATGTCACCCCGCTGAAAAATTTTCAGTGTTGATACATTAATAAATAAAAGATATAATGCACCAGTTATTTTATTTAAAATCTTTTACATTTTTTCAGGTCAATTAACTTTGAGCCACGTATGTTTGTGAATCTGTGTTATGCCTCAAAGATATACGTGGTTCAAAGTTAACTGACCTGAAAAAATGTAAGAGTTTTCAAATAAAATAACTGGATGTGGTTTAGCATCAAATCCCCGGACACGACAACTATCTGTAATTGTAATTACATGAAATGATATATTAAATGAGAATTCTAGTGGTGCATAGATAACGTTAGTTCTTTTTTTAATTTCTAGATTGTTGAAGCTGAAAACAATGGATATATTTTACTTACACTAGATAATCACTATTCAATATTAGACAATAGACTGTCTGTCTAGGAATTGCGCCTATCTTTAAATGGTTTGTGGTTAACTGCGAAGGTTTGGCTAAATTTCATTAACAAGTGATTCTGTGCGCAAACTATTTGCACTATCCAATTAATTCGGACCAAGTAACCAATAAGCACCCCAAATTAACTTAATGAAAGGTTCATATTTTAACTCATCACTGGTAAGTTTCACTTTCAAATATTTGAAAATAAACGAACAGATGATTTTTGCAATTATATTATATCTGACAAAAACAAATTTTTACAAATTGTGTGATACCATTTCTGAACAACATACTTTTATTCAAATAAACATAAAAATATTTTGTAAATAAAAACTGTATTTTTATTAAATAAACATAATTGCATTTCTCTTCTGATTAAGTAAAAACTATTTTAGTATAAAAACGTCTTTTGCCTTTTTTTAAATCATCGTAAGTGTTGAAAAATATTCATAAATTTCTGATTAAAAAGTATTTATTTAAAAAAAGGTTTTGCTATTGAATTTTAATTTGTTTACGTGTACCAACCATCTATTTATTTAATTTATTGTGAGTTAAATATCTCCATAAACTTCTGATTAAAATCATTTGTTTACAAAAATTTGGAAGCGGAAGTTACCAGTGATGAGTTAAAATGTGAACCTTTTATTAAGTTGATTTGGGGTGCTTATTGGTTACTTGGTCCATTAATTCTTTATTGGGGAAACTTAAGAACACGGTGAGGGTGGTGAAAACATAGTAGTGTCAGAGCTATGCTTTGACGTAACCAGCCGATTGATCGAACGGGGCCTTTACGACTGCCTGTCTAGCCCAAGTAAGGACCAAAGTGGAATATTGCATGTTGTGGACTGCTCAACCACCTGGGTTCTATCCTTAAGCATCACGGGTTGCCACCCACGCCCAACAGGTGGCCCCATTGGGAGAGTCTTACCCCTCTGCAGAGGTGCAGTCGGTGCATTCTAATGCCCCAGCCGACATAACAACAGACATGTCCTATATCCTGTGGGGTCATTGATCTGCCATGCTGAGTAAATCCCCTTGATTGTATCTCTCTAGACAAAAGGGTAGTGCAGCCATACAGTACCACTTACACAGCCACAGATTGGAAGAATTCTGTAGAAGTTATCCTCTATTACAAGATGAATGCAAGACTAAAACTAGAGTTTGGTAGGTGGCTTATATGGAGCTTTGGATTGTTCCATTATGAACTCAGGCAAGTTCATTTCCTGAGTTCTGATTGGCTGTTGGATTTCAGGGTGAGTAAGAACATGGATAAGTACCCACTCTTCAGTCATCACTTTGCATTATGCCAGCAGCATGCAAGGACTGTATTTAAGTTACAGCTTGCTTGTTGTTCTTGTCTGCTAACTCGACGGTAGTTAGAACCCCACTGCGACGGTGAGTATCATATTGTTTCTATATCTGGAGGATAACTTCTACAAATTCTTGCTATGCAGATGATCTAGTACTTCTCGCAAATACACCTGCTGAAGCACTGCTGCATAGCCTAGAGAAAAGCAGCAAGAGGCATTGGCCTCTATTTCAACTCGGATAAAAAGATCATGTGTTTTAAACAATATGGAAACACTGGATAGCAAACCTCTGAAATTAGTAGACCAGCTGACATACCTAGATAGCAATATCTCATCTCCAGAAAGTGATGTCAAGATAGACAGATTATCGATCATATGGTAATCTGATAAAGTGAGAATTCTTTCAAGCAGTCTGTGTTGCATACCCTCTTCATTACTTTTTTACTTACTTCTTTCTTACTCTATTCTTCTGGCTGGTTTTGCTTCTGATCGTCTTTGGTATTTCTTCTATCATCTTGACTTAGTCTGGCATCTTCTAAGATCTTGCGTCTGGAGTTGACTTGGGGACCTCGGTCTGGTTTTCTGTTAGGGATTACTCTCTATCAGAAGCCCTGTGTCATTGTTAGTTTTTAGATAATAAACACAAGACTTCGATTTATTTTGATGTTACTTTATTTTCAATCACCAACCCAGACATCTGCTAACTAACATAGCGCGCATGAGTTCCAGTTTTAAGCAGGACCTAAAATGGCCGACTGCTCTGCCTGACGTCTAATTGCAAACTGGTGACCGAACAGGTCCCACGTGACTTCACGTATTTTGTCGGGCTTCTGTAATTTTCCATGGAAGGACCCGGCCATGGTATGAAAAGGGTCATCCCCTCAGAATTACAGGGGATTGAGAATAATCTTATGCAACCGCATAGATTATGTAACATCAGTGCAGGATCAAACTCGCTATTCAGTAGTAATGGATCAACGAAACTTGCTAACCATTACACCATGATGGGATGCCCTGGTTAGGCAACCAGGGTTAGCTCAGTCGGTAGAACATTCAGCTAGAAACCACAAGGTTCCTAGTTCGATACCGGCCCTCGCCAACTCGGCATATGAGTAGCACAGCTTGGGTCTGTGTGGTAAAGTGAGAAGCTGATGGTGGGTGTGGTGCTCCACCTCAGACGCAAAAACAATCTCCTCGGTCTAGCGCTAGTGAAAAGGAGATAGACTACCTCGCTGATTGGCTGATATCGACTTTAGGCCACCCTGTTGACTTATAGGAGAAGGAAGACTCTGACAATTCAAACCAGCTTTAATCAGCTTAAAAATTGACCTTGTGTCACATCCTGAAAGAAAATAAGTGTAATCGTTTTATATGCATTCTTATTTTATTTCGTTAGTCAAATGAAGACATGGAGTGATGTCCTCGTTGTCTGTGACGGACTTCGAAAAGAAAGAAAGACCAGAGGACGTTAACTCTTTCAAAGGCAGATCGTTTTTTTTTTTTTTTTTAAACCTTGCAGAGTGGGCGAATTGTTTTCAGAAAGTTTGCAAAATAGAGGATATGTTCACACAAGTCAATTAATCATATATATATATATATATATATATATATATATATATATAATATATATATATATATATATATATATATATATATAAACCCACAAAAAACATGATAATTTGATCAGCAGTTGTGCATCATAGTACAATAGCATAAAAACAATAAAGCACTCACTTTTAATTATATTTTGCGAAACAAACTTAATACAAGCCTCCTAGCTATGTTTCTATACATTAACATTGAATTGGTCAATGAGTAGCCAATAGTTAATGAATTGGTCAACGAACAGCGTTACATTTAGCGAACGCAAAAAGGATAAAGTCACTCTTCCTGTATACCGTTGGCGACAAAAATGTCAATATGGTTGAGGTGTGTCAAATAATTGGTACAGTTTTCTATTTAGTATTATTTGTATTATTTGGACTATTGTCCTCATCTTCATTATTAATTGTACAACATTTCGGCCAATGTGCCTTCCTGCCTTCTTCAGGTATTTCTTCTTGGACTCTGGAACCTTCTTGTCATAATCGAGAGCCATCCTGGAACTTTGAACCTAACCCTTTATTCACTCCACTGGGGGTATCCTGTTCATTCCGCTAACCATAACTGGGGTATAGGTGTTAAGCTGTGTTAATTATTATTCTATGTTACTGCTGCCCCTGACCAGGATTGAACTGCAGTCCAGAGATAACTGTCACTTAGAACTGTTCTGTGATGGCTCCTGATTTTGACGAGAAGGTTCCAGAGTCTGACAAGAAATACCTGAAAAAGGCCGGAGAACACATCGGCCGAAACGTTGTACAAATGAAGATGAGGACAATAGTCTGAATAATACAAATACAAATTTTCAAGCCTCATCTCAAAAATTTAGAGAAATAGTGTAGATAACAATAAAGATGAGGACAATAGTCCAAATAATACAAATTATCAAGCCTCATCTCAAAAATTCAGAAATAGTTTTCTGTTTATCGCTCTCTTCCCTTTTTGTGGAATTTACTCATTTTTATGCAAGTACAATTACAAATAGTTGTGTCCCGGGTGAAGCATCAGTTCTGAAGAGTGTGGAGTACCCCTTCATTGCCACTACTCCGATGTCCACTTCTATTCTGGAGTGGTAGTACCTGTTAGGGTACCATCTAATGAGTTGAATAGTTCTGTTTGAAAATTATTAGTATTAGATATAAATACTTAATGTCTTTAATATCCTATACCGCCTCATTCCACCCAGCCGGAAGTCACATTCGTTTTCCTAATCCGCCCCGAACGATAGCCTTTATTTAAATGTAATATCAAACATATTTAGAAGTCTTTGATTTACGGGAAATAACAGGTAACTTTAAATGAAAAGGCCATTTTTAACCAAGGCTTGTGTGTTAAATGTGCATTTGACCCTACAAGGTTTATCTGCCCTTTAACAGGCTGTTTTTTTTAATCCCGTTGGGTATCTAGCCACTCTCCTAACCAGGCGATCTTTAGTTGCTGTTCACTTAATTATGCAGCAGGTGGTACTGGGTTACATAGTACTAATAATAATCTTTTTAATGATCTGACATGGGAAGTACCATGTTTCCCCTAAATATAAGACCTACCTGCAAAATATGACCAAGCATGATTTTTTTTCAGGATGATTTTTCTCCTTAAAATAAGCCCTAGTTGAGAGTGGCAGAAAGACGAAAGAAATTGGCAATCTTCACAATCACATCATGCGACACAAACAGTCAACATCCCCTGAAAATAAGACCTAATGTTATATTTTGGAGTGCAAATTAATATAAACCCGTTCTTCTTCTATGGGAATATAACATCACACACAATATCACACACACACACCCACAACAGTAATTAATATGTCAAAGTTTTGTGCATTTGTTTGCTCAAGAATTCAAGGCCAGACATGATGGACCAAATTTTTTTTTTTTTTTTTTGTTGCATGAATATTGATTTGAACTCAGTTTCTCGTACAGACATTTCAAGGTTGAGATACAAGGTCACTTGAAGTCACCAGATAATAAAATATGGTCTTTCTAGGTACTAATGCACAATACCACACAAAAGATAATATTAGAATCACGTTTTACATATAAATAGCATTAGATGTTGGAAACTCCTGAAGTACTCTAACCCCTTACCCCACCTTCTCAAAGGTTTCGGGTATTTGCGTGAAATGAACTGTAATGCTTTTTATATGTAATCTAATATTATCTCTCACGAGTTAAGTCTTGTGACATTCAACATCCATTGTTCATCTATCATTTGAAGTTAGTCCATGTCTGCACATACAGACCTTGAATTTGCAACCAATGTTCGAACATTACCAATATCTGTTCACACCCTTCTACCCAACACATTCATCATGGGTAGGATGTGAAACAAAGTTGCAAGTATGGGGTATCCAGCTAGGATTGAACTCGCTATTCAGTAGTAATGGCTCTTGCTAACCATTACAGTATGGTTGAACGCCCTTCTACCCAACGTGTTTGCCACGGGTAGGATGTGACAGAAGATTGTATGTATGGGGCATCCAGTAGGATTGAACTCTCTATTCAGTAGTAATATATCTACAAGACTAGATATTTGCCACGTACCCCATGTGTAAGGGTTAGGCACAAGGCCCTATTAATTTGGGACCACCCTCAAGTGGAGACAGCCCTGTCGGTGGGGTGTTAAAATGCACCTCTGCCGAGGGTTAGACTCCCCCAAATGGGGCGACCCGTGGGCCATGAGTGGCGACCGGTGATTCTTAAGGACAGTCTTGGTGGATGAGCAGTCCAACAACACTCCACTTAGACCCTTACTTAGGCTAGACAGGCGGTTGGAGAGGCCCCCTCCGATCAATTGGCTGGTCCTGTTAAGCCCTAGCACCTATATGATTGCCCCAACCCTTTTTATTATATGGGTGCAAGAAGGCAGTGGCTGTGGGTCTACATGTCCTGGGAATGACGTTAAACTCTATCTGATGGTGATGTTCCAGTTCTGGAGGTTTGGGGAATGTGGAGTACCCCTTCATCACCATTGCTCCCTGGTCCACTCTGACCCGAAGTGGTAGTACCTGTTAGGGTCCCATCTGTAGGTTAAATAGAAAAACATGAGTTTATAAACAAAATTGTATTATGCATTAAGAATGAATTTATTTCACAACTTTGTCGGCATTAAATGACCCACTGAGGTTGATATGCCGTTAGACAAAACAAACGGAGTCTCATGTGTGGCGAGTGCAAAAAATGCGTTGATCCCATCGGCATTCCCCCTCAAGGGGGGCGCCTCGGGCACTGAACAATAAACCCAGCCCTGCCCCTTTAAATCAAGGGGGTGCAGGTGTTGCCTGGAGGGATGGTCCCCTAGGATCAACGATGTTAGCTTGTAAGGTCCAGGCCGAAGCCACTGGATCCCCACCCTGAGGTACGACAATATGCACCTCCTAATAAGTTAGAGTAAAACAATAACTTTTTCAAAGTTTGAGTAATGAGTTTTTTTTTTTTTTTTTTTTTTTTTTTTTTTTTTTTTTCATGCATTTATAATTAAAATGATGTCAACCTATATATAATTAAGGTGTGGATTGCTTATATAGCCCTGGTGACTGGGGCTTTAGAATACACCGACTGCACCTCTGCAGAGTTGTACCCCCTACAATGGGGCCGCCTGTTGGCTGTGGGTGGTGACTGGTGGATGAGCAGTCCATGACATGCAACACTCCACTAAGACCCTTACTTAGGCTAGACGGGCTATCGGAGAGACCCCTCTCTGATCAATTGGCTTGCCATGACAAGCCCTAGCACCTATGATTGTCCCAACCTTTTTTTTTTTATCATATATGTGCTAGAAGGTGGTGGCTGAGGGTCTTCATGTTCTGGAATGGCATTAAACTCTATTTGATAATGAGGTTCCAGTTCTGGAGCTCTGGGGAATGTGGAGCACCCTTCATCACCATTGCTCCCCGGTCCATTGTGATCTAGAGTGGTAGTACCTGTTAGGGTCCCGTCTATGGGTTAAATAGAAAAATGTGTTTATAAAAAAAAAAATGCCATAAACCAAACCAAACACCTCCTCATAGAATGTGGAGCTTTTGCTCCCATCAGAAAATATTCTTTTAACAGAAATGATATGAAAGATGACCATACGGAAATCTGGAAATTCTTTCAAGCTGTAGCCGTTTCAGTACTACTATATGGTTGCACTACTTGGACCTTATGTCTTAAAACATTTTATTACTTACATTTTTTTTTTTTTTTTTTTTTCTTCTCAGGGGATGCCAGGTCCCTTTGCTTGTATAATTATGATTTATAGTTATGGTTTGCTGGTTTTGTGAACTGCTCAACCGACCTAGGGTGAATGCCGTCCCAACAACAACAAATCATTTACCCACAATCCATATGTCTATTTGCCCTAGATATGAACTTACTTACTCTGTGTTTGTTTTGCACCTATATATTACTAGAAGCGGCTACCTGGCGTTGCCTGGATAGCGGGGATATAATAAAAAGTTAGTCTCGCAGATCCATTGATTGTTTTTGTCTTACATAATTAATTTGTTTTAATCAAGAACGCAACAAATGACTTTCCCTTTTTCTTAATCTTTAAATTCTAATTTTTAAATATCTTCACAAATATGAATAAAATCTTCATTATATTTGCACAAAAAGCAATCTCTGGTGATAGTGAATGTGTATATATATTTACATTCTCATTAATTGTTTTATTTTTGTAGGTTCCTCCGGATATGCACACACACACATACATACATACATACATACATACACACAACTGCCGTTTATATATGTATAGACAGATTTGTGGATAACATCAAATACTAGTACCTAACTTGAAATATAGAATTTAATACAGGAAAAAAAACAATTCTATCTTTTTGTAAAAGAAATATTGTGTACAAAGAATCTCTCAGAATTAATCTAAATTTTCTTTGTTTAAAATTCTTCGTTGTGTATTTATATCATGCTCATATTTCTGGATCTATAGAATCTCGCTAAAATATATTATTTATATCCAGTTTTAATTACTTTTTTGTTTTTTTTTAAACATGGTTATATATTACATTTCATAGTCATGTTATCTTTTAACTCTTAATGTCCTATACCGCCTTATTCCACCTGGCCAGAAGTCACTTTCATTTTCCTAATCTACCCCAAATGATAGCCTTTGTTTAAATGTAATATTAAACGTATTTAGAAGTCTTTGATTTAAGGGAAATAACAGGTAACTTTAAATGAAGGGCCATTTTTTTAAATAAATCCTTAGAGGAATGGGGCTCTGGACTTAAGAAAATTCTCAACAGAATGTTAAGAGTTAATATCCTTCACATTATGGGTTAAATCCTACTTAAGGGACATAAATTCCACCAATGTATGTCACCCTGCCAAAAGAAGAAAAAAATACTAAAAATCGAGGAATTAACCGAATTTAATGAAATTTTCAGTGTTGATACATTAATGAATAAAAAATATAATGCACCAATTATTTTATTTAAAAACTTTTACATTTTTTTCAGGTCAATTAACTTTGAACCATGTATGTTTGTGAATCTGTGTTACACCTCAAAGATACGTGGTTCAAAGTTAACTGACCTGAAGAATGTAAGAGTTTTCAAATAAAATAACTGCATCTTTCCATCGGCTCCCAGTTCGGCTCCCAGTTACTTTACTGCACAGATCAGATTACCCAAGCTGTGCTATTCCTGCACTAAGATCATGAAACTATACGGCATGATTGATAATCATAGTAATGTTGTTTTATATGAAAGATTTAGTAGTTATTATAAACTTATTTACACCTCAGATGCAGAAACAATCTCCTGATGGTAGGTGTGGCGCTCCACCTCAGACGCCAAAAACAATCTCCTTGGTCTAGCACTATTGAAAAGGGGATAGACTCCCTCGCTGAATGGCTGATAGTGATTTAAGGCCACCCTGACGACTTTATTTATAAACTTATTTAATTACTGTAATCCCACACTAGGGACCAGAGGCCCGTCCATACCCTACGTCTAGGAAAGCAAAAAGAGGACGATATTCTTCTTTGTCGTTCCTCGTCACAATGTGACTTCCAGTTCCGGTCAACACCCAAAACTTCCGGTTGGCTTTCAATTCTCCATTCGGGGGGGTCATGCCCCGGTCAAATCACTGTGCATCACTCCACCCTTTTTCAAAGCCTCCACCATGTCTCATTTCTTCTTCCTCCTTTTCTATAGAGTCCTCTCAAAACTCGGGACCTTCATCTCGTTACAACAGTGTGACGAACAAATTCAACAAGACTGCAAGACAATGATACCTCAAGTGATCTTGCTACACGCCTGGATACCAACACAGGTATTTCTACGTCCCTGCGTAATGTAATGTGCTAGATGGCTGTTGAGCAAGAAGCTTCTTCCGCCCTTTGACAGGTCTTGATTTTCCTCCTGCAGGGAGTCTAGCCACCCTCCTCACCAGGCAAGTTTAGTGGGGTTACCGGTTTAGTCGCCGATGATCCAAATATGAAACGGGTAGTACTGGGTTGCAGAGTACCCGTAGCGCTTTGGGCGACCTGACTATAATATATATATATACATTGGGTAGGTAACCAGTCTAGGAGAGGGATAACTCTGAATTCAAAATTCCTGAGGTCGGTCGTTGATTGGGTTTGTGGCAACCCTTGATGCACCAATTCTTTCCTATTGACTGTGCCAAAAAGTGTGGATGGTCCAACACAAGCCTTCACCACTATAAACAAATCACTGTGTGGGTGTTCATTATGTGTGTGAACCCTCATGCATTGAAAATCGACAAGAGTCCATAAAAAATAATATATACACATGTATTTCTGAATACATACATGTACATATTCATATGCATTTCCTACACCAACACGCATAAATACATACAAACATAAGAATTTTTTAGTTATACTAGCAAATATATGCACCCTCCGGGTGCAAGTATTTAAGTTTTGATGTAATAAAATATATTAAATTAGAAACACAAATGAAACTAAATAAGAATGCAAATAAAATGTTTTGAAACAGAGGGGAGTATAATCGAAAAATAGAACAACTTTGAAACTAACTCTTCCATCATTTTCTATCACTCCCGTCTTTCGTTGCTAATTTTTACTAATTTAACTATTTATTTAAATTAGGAAGTAATGAATGAAATTACAGTTATTTCTTTTTGTTAATGGATTCTTTTTGAGATTTATCCCCGAGATTTTTGCTCAAATTCATCAAGATGAAACCAAACAATTAGAAATAAATAATACCAAGCACATATTTATTAAAATCAAATTTTTAATATCAATATGCAAATTAGCCTTCCCATTCACACTGTAAACTGCTATTTTGTTGTATATATAAATGCAATTGTTAGTAGAATGTAGATAGCGCCAACAGTATTAATAATGTAAAATAATTTTATTAATAATTGAGGTTTAAATAGAAATAACATCATGGAGAATGTGATAAATATCTAAAGGAATTGTGACTTGAGTAGTGGAATAGTTTCGGTTACAGACATACAAACACACAATCTCCATTATAATAAGATACAGATGAATGAAAAAGATGAAAAAAAAAAAAAACTTGTCACATGGTGAACAGGTTAGGTAAATAAGTCATCCCATTGTGGTGTAATGGTTAGAAAGCAAGTTTTGCAGATCCATTACCACTGAATAGTGAGTTCGATACTTGCTGGATGCCCCATATTTATTAACCTTGAGTTACATCTTACCTGTGGCAAACAGATTGGGTAAAGACCTAACATAAAATTTTAGGTACTCTTCGTGGAGTTCCGTCCCGGTCTCCTGCCTCAAAAACCGCTAACCGAAAAAACAACACCAGCTACGATTGAAGTCTGTAGCCAAAGCGGTGTCACTTGAAAAAACAACCAACTTAGGGTGTTTTTCCAGAAAACCCTAAACCCTAACACTAACCCTAAACCCCCCAGTTAAAATTAAGTTTTATTACAAAATTTGTGGGTTCTTTTTTTACTGGATCACCCTGTATACAGGGTGACCCAGAAAAAACAGAGCCCAAATTATTTATTTTCCCATTAAACTAACCTAAACCAACCCTAACCCTAAACCTAATTTTTTTTCAAGTGACACCGCTTTTGGCTACGGACTTCAATCATAGCTGGTATTTTTTTTTTTTTTTTTTTAGCAGCCACCGGTAGGAGGCCGGGACGGAACTCCACGAATATACCCAAATTTTATGATTGAGTATATAATATAGTGAGATAGATACATAATAGTTCTTACTTTTTTAAAACTTCTGTTTCTAGTTCTTCGTCTTGGCTGTCTAACTTGTCTGGCCACCATGTTATTCCTGTTGATCTAGTGGGCTTATTATGGGTTGGTTCTTCTTCATTGACTCTTCTTTGTGCTGGGCTGGACAATGCTTTTAAAAATACAAGACTTGGTTGTTTTATGATAATAAAGCTTTATTACGCAACCTGCCCATAATTCTGCTGCTGGTGAGTTGCGAACCCTAAGAGACATCCTCTCCGATAGGGTGCTGGCTCGCATCTGACAAAACTATCCCATGTATCCAATCGCGCGCTTTCAAGGGGTCAAGGTTATTACCTGTCACCAACTGTTGGGTAACTTTCCATGGACCCCGTCATTTTAAGTTTAATGGACCCTAATTCAAAATTCTAACTACATTTGATTTGGAAATAGTGACAAAATTCCACCAACTTATTGTTCAATTATTTTGGTAGAATATGAGACAAGATTACAAGTATGAGGCATCCAGCGAGGATCAAACTTGCTATTTCATAGTAATGGATCTGTGAGACTAGCTTGCTAACCATTATACCACAATGGACCACCCTCTTATCCAACCCATTCACCATGGATAGGATGTGACACAAGTTGCAAGTATAGAGCATCCAGCAAAGACCAAACTCTATTTTGTAGTAATGGATCTGTGAGACTGCTTGCTAACCATTATACCATGAGGACTGCCGTTTTACCCAACCGACTCACAATCGGTAGTATGTGACACAGGGTTGCAAGTATAGGGCACCAGTTAGGGTCAAACTCGCTGTTTAGTAGTAATGGATCTACAAGACTGCTCCTTTACCCAACCAATTCACCATGGGTAGTATGTGACACAGGGTTGCAAGTATAGGGCACTCAGTTAGGGTTGAACTCGCTTAACTGCAAGACTAGCTTGTTAACCATTAAACCACAATGTGACGCCCCGGTAAATAACATGGCTGTGTTAAAAGAGGGAGAGATTTCTTGAATAAATATAGGAATGTCTTATTTGATTAGGACGTGAAAAAGATCTTTTTTTTTTTTTTTTTTTTTTTTTTTTTAAGATTTTTGTTGGAGTTTACATGTCCATGTATTTTGTTTATTTTATTTTTTAAAGATAAACCAGTTCTTTTTTTTTTTTTTTTCCATACTTAAGCCTGGTTGATATAAGCTATAAATAAAGGAACCGGGGTTAGTTCCTAGATGAGTAACATGATATTACAGGGTGATCCAGAAAAAACAGAACCAAAATTATTTATTTTCCCATTAAACTAACCCTAAACCCCAACCCCAACCCTAACCCCTCTAATAGAGTAACATGATATTACAGGGTGACACAGAAAAAACAGATCCCACAAATTTTGTAATAAAACTGTTAATTTTAATTTTAATTTTTTTTAAAGTTTAAGTCCAACAAGGGTTAGTTTAATGGGAAAATAAATAAATAATTTGGGTTCTGTTTTTTCTGGGTCACCCTGTAATATTATGTTACTCTATTAGAGGGGTTAGGGTTGGGGTTGGGGTTTAGGGTTAGTTTAATGGGAAAATAAATAATTTTGGTTCTGTTTTTTTCTGGATCACCCTGTAATATCATGTTACTCAAGTATGAAATAACCGGAACAAGTTTTACAGTTTTGTCAAACCATTTTGTCAATTCGTCGGCTAAAACGTTAAATCTATCAAAAAAATATTCAAAGTAAGGCTTGGAAGCAAAGCAGACACATTTTAGCAAATTTTCTATATTTAAACACTTGTTTCAAGAAAAAAATTTTTACTTTAAAAAAAAAATTAAAAAATTTTTTATTTTTTTTATTATTTTTAATTAATTTATATTTTTGTTGTAGATTAATTTCTCATTTGTAAGGCCTCGTATTTCCATTGATAAACTCAAGTGTTTCGTACTGTTCGTTTTGAATTTTGTTTCTTTGTCAACCCACTAATCAAAAGCTCTTTGCTGTTTTAAAGACGTAGAGGGAGAAGAGCAGCCATTTTTCACGATTCCAATGTCACCTTGAAAGTTCTTCTATAGTATTTTCTTTTTTTTTTTTTTTTTTCCTATTGATTCAAAAGTTTTGAATTATTATTTTTTACTTTTACTTTTTTCCCTTAATGTCTTGAATCATTTCTCTCTTTGACAGCTAGACTGACAGAACATTTGAATGGGGTATTATAAGCTCTTTTCAACTTTCTTGATGAATGGGAATCATTTAGCCGTTTCCTGGTAGGAAAAGGTAACCGGCAAGTGAAAACCTGTTCATTCAATTATAAAAGTAAAGCCAGCAGAATGGCCGGTTTTGTTATTATCAGTATCAGCTGGACAGTGAAGGAGTCTATCTCCTCTTTTCACTAGTGCTAGACCAGGGAGATTGTTTTTGCATCTGAGGTGGAGTGCTGAATCTACCATCAGCTCCCCGCTTAACTGCAGTGAAAGCCTGTTCAGTTACAAAAGTAAAGTCAGCAGAATGGATGTAGATCTGGCTCAGCTGGGGTCCAGTGGCTTCGGCCCTGGACCTTACAAGCTAACATCGTTGATCCTAGGGGGCTATCCTTCCATGCAACACCTGCCCCCTTGATTTAAAAGGGCAGGGTTGGGTTTATAGCCCAGTGCCTGAGCCCCCCATCCTTGAGGGGGAACGCCGACAGGATCAATCCTTTTTTTTTGCTCCGGCAACCAATGAGTTTTAGTTCGTGGGTGGTCCCACATTAATAGGGCCTTGTGCCTAACCTGTACACGTGGGGTATGTGGTAAATATCTAGTATCAAAAAAAAAAAAAAAATTGATATTAAAAAATAAATTAGTGAAATAGATAACTAATTAGGACTGAGCCTATTCTAGTTGTGACCACTCCAAGCGGAGTTTAACAGGTTTGAATTCAGAGTTTTCCTTCTCCTAGGCTTGGTTGCCTAACCAAGGTTAAAGAACCCGGTCTGCCCTACTATTTACCCATAGCTGGAGGGAGAGTAGTTTGATTCATACCTTTCTCAAGAGTATTAGCACTATGTGAACTGTAGCTTCGTCCAGGATTTGAACTCGGGTCAACGTGTCCATTTCCTACAACTCTAACCATTACGCCATGCGCCTGATGTATCCTCTAACTCTCTTCAGGTGTTTCTTTTTGAATTTGGGGGAACCTTCTCTTCAACTTGGGAACTTTCATGGAACTTTGAACCCTTTATTCAATCCACAGGGGTAGACTGTTCTCATTCTATGTACTAGTGTTAAGCTATGTTAAGTATTCTATGTTATTATTGCCCTTGGCCAAGATTGAACCTGTAACCTAGAGATGATCGTTACTTAGAACTGTATTAACTCAACAGTTATATCCATTGAATTCAGACAAATAAAAAAATTAGGGTGGTTTTTTTTTTTGGGGGGGGGGTAGCGCTGGAATAGATTGATGGCATTACTGTTTATTTCTATTGTGAAATTTGGTTTGTTTTGTTTTACGGCATATCAACCTCAGTGGGTCATTTAATGCCGATAAAGTTTTAAAATAAATCAATTCTTAATGGATAATACAATTTTTTTATAAATACATTTTTCTATTTAACCCATAGATGGGACCCTAACAGGTACTACCACTCCGGGTCAGAGTGGATCAGGGAGCAATGGTGATGAATGGGGTGCTCCACGTTCCCCAAACCTTTAAAACTGGAACCTCACCATCAGATAGAGTTTAACGTCATTCCCAGGACATGTAGACCCGCAGCCACCGCCTTCTAACACCCATATGATAAAAAGGGGTTAGGGCTTGCCATAAGGGCAATAGGGTTGGGAAAATCATATAGGTGCTAGGGCTTGACGTGACCAGCCGATTGATCGGAGGGGGCCTCTCCGCCCGCCCGTCTAGCCCAAGATAGTGAAATTTGATTGTCACTTCAAACTGTATTAATTCAGTTGCGCCATGTATCCAATCATATACAGCGTGTAATCAATGCATACCAAACTTGGTAGCTCTAAATTGAACAGTTTGGCCATCCATTAAAAAATCCATTGTCAGAATTAGCTCTTAATGTCCTATACCACCTCATTCCACCCGGCCGAAAGTCACATTTGTTTTTCTAACCCGACCCAAATGATAGCCTTTGTTTAAATGTAATATTAAACATATTTTTAGGGAAATAACGGGTAACTTCAGATGCAAAGGCCATTTTTAGCCATCTTTTGATAAATCCTTATAGGAACGGGGATCTGGACTTGGAAAAATCTCAACAGGATGTTAAGAGTTAAATGACCCACTAACGTTGATGTGCCATAAAACAATCTTCAACATCCAATAACATAAAGAGAAAACCTTCCAAACACTTATTCATACTTTAAAAAATTATCAGAATACAAATAAAATCAATGCAACATTGTAAATAAACAATGACGTCTACACCTTTTAGTCGTTGAAGTCCTAATATGGTATTAGTATTATTTGATGTCAGATGGGTGAAGTATCTCCTCAGCTGCTTGAGTACAATCATTGTTTTTACTATATGAGTGTTTTTTTTTTTATCACTATTTAATTTACGACCAGAATGAAGATATTTCTTGCAATATATCTTATCAGCTGTGCCCAGATGGTTTAAAAAAAATAAATGAATTTATCGGCGTTTCCGAGTTGGGGTGCTATGTATATATTTACTCAAAAAAGCAGGATATAACACAAGGTCAATTTTTAAGTGGTGTATGTGTAATATATATATATATATACCAATCCTCTGCACAAGCAGGATTCGACACAAGGTCAATTTATTAAGCAGAGTTTAACAGGTTTGAATTAAGTTTTCCTTCTAGACTATTTACCTATCCAAGGTTAAAGAGCTCAGCCTATCCTACTTTTACCCATAGCTGGAGAGAGAGTATATGGATGCATACCTTACCCAAGGGGATTAGAGCTATGTGAAATGCAAACAGCCATGTCCAGGATTTGAACTCGGGTTGACGAGTCCATTTCTTATGACTATAACCATTACACCATGCACCTCCCATATTTTAAGCTGGTTTGGATAATTTTCCTTCTCCTAGATAGGTTTTCTATCATTATTGATTAGGACTATAACACTAAGCCTTAGCCAATGATTACACAGGTGATTTTGTTGATAGTTGTGAAAGCTAGTGTAGCAGCAGTCGGACTTTTTGGTTGAGATGATAACAGAAGAATGACGTGCCACTGTGACACAAATTCATTGAACAACATTCCTCAGTTTTCTTCTGAATTCTTTTGAAATGAGGCTTGATAATTAGTATTATTTGGATTATTCAGACTATTGTCCTCATCTTTATTATCATCTGCACAACATTTTGGCCAATGTAACCTCTGGCCTACTTCAGGTATTTCTTGTCGGACTCTAGTTCGAAGAGAAGGTTCCCAAGTTCGAGAAGAAATACCTGCAGAAGGCCGAAGGGCACATCGGCCGAAATGTTGTACAGATTACAATAAAGATGAGGACAATAGTCTGAATAATACATTCTTCAGGTTATGAATTCAGTTTTTATCTATTCTTAGACTGGTTGCTCTACCAAAGCTAAAGAACCCAGTCTGTCCTACTATTTACCCATAGCTGGAGGGAGAATAGATGGATTCATGCCCTTTTGCAAGGGCATTAGTGCAAAGGGAAATGCAAATAGACTCGGAGTCTAGGATTTTTAACTCGGGTCACCGATTCCATTTTCTGCAACAATAACCATTACGTTGAGTGCCCCACCAAAATTGGTATGTACGGCAATGGGCATAATAGTCCCTGGAAATTGATACATAAAAAAGAAGAAAAAACTTTTATCTCCTACCTATTGTTTACTAAACTTTTGCTCAGTCTGGCAAACAGATCTCAGGTTGTTTACAATACCTGCTGTTACTAAGTGGTCACACATCTAAGTTTCACTTAATGAGCTTAGACTAGTTTGGCACAAGGCCAAAAGTATGGAGCACCCATAAAGAATTAAACTTGCTAACAATGGTCTGCTTGCTGAACACTACAAGCATGTAAAAGTAAAAAAGGTAAAGTCGTTGGGGCGGCCTAATGTCGGCATCAGCCAGACAGCGAGGGAGCCTATCCCGTTTTCTCTAGCGCTAGACCAAGGAGATTATTTTAGCATCTGAGGTGGAGCGCCACACCTACCATCAGCTCCGCACTCTACCACACAGATCCCGGTGCTACTCATACACTGAGCTGGCGAGGGTCGGTATCGAACCAAGAACCCTGTGATTCCTAGCCGAACAATGGTGACCATATATTGAAAATAACTATTTAATTAGTAGATATGCACAACATTTTATTTGAGGGGGGACAGAACTAAATTTCCATTTCAAATTGTTTTTTTTGTTTTTTTTTACTCCTTTAATAAACTTGATAATTTTACTTAGCTCAGTTGGTAGAGCGTTTGGCTAGGAACCACAAGGTTCCTAGTTCGATACCGGTCCTCGCCAACTCAGTGTATGAGTAGCACAGGGATCTGTGCGGTTAAGTAAGTAAGGAGTTGATGGTAGGTGTGGTGCTCCACCTCAGACGCCAAAGCAATCTCCTTGGTCTAGCGCTATTGAAAACCGGGATAACTCCCTCGCTGACTGGCTGATACCGACTTTAGGCCGCCCTGACGACTTTACTTTACTTTTTTATGATACAAACCCTCTCAGGCAATATCTTTTTAAAAATAAGTTTTTTTTTTTTTTTTTTTTTTTTTTTTTTTTTTTTTTTTTTTTTCTAGTAGTTATAAAACATGATATACAGGACAAATATAGTTTTGTATTTGTAGCATCAGAGATTACAGAATAATTAAACAATGAATTAAAGAGATGCACATCGCTGATTACTTTGTTTTGAAACAGGATTTTGATGACTAATCTAGTCGATTGTATAATGAGAATTTTCCTTGATTATCAATATCACAACCATGTTATTAACATATTCAAAATAAAGCAAATATCTCCAACTCTGGAACCTTCTTGTCATAATCAGGAGCCATAGTCTAGTGTAAAAGAGTTAGGTTAAGACAGTTCTAAGTGACAGTTATTTCTGGACTGCAGGTTCAATCCTGGCCAACGGCAGCAGTAACATAGAATAATAATTAACACAGCTTAATGCCTCTACCCCAGCTATGGTTAGCGGAATGAAAGCAGGATACCCGTGGATTGAATAAAGGGTTAGGTTCAAATTTCCATGATGGCTCCCAATTACGACAAGAAGTTTAGTCGTAGGAAATGGACTCGACGACCTGAGTTCAAATCCTAGACGAAACTGCTTGCATTTTATATAGCGCTAATACCCTTGGGAAAGGTATGAATCCAACTATACTCCCTCCAGCTATGGGTAAATAGTAGGGCAAACTGGGATCTTCAACCTTGGTAAGGCAACCTGTCTAGAAGGAAAGCTCTGAATTTAAACCTGTTAAACTCCGCATAAGAAATTGACCTTGTGTCGCATCTTGCTCATGTGAAGGGGTTGGTAAATATATATAAGGATGTGAAAATATTTTATATCATATTCATAGCTAATATTGAACAATATTTCGATTTTATAAAAATCATCTTCAGAAATCGAAATATTGTTCAATATTAGCTATGAATATGGTATAAAAATATTTTCACTTTAACAGCATTGTGTGTTTTCATATCCTTTTATCTATACTTATACTGTCGGATTCATTTCCTTTCTCTTAACTTATATATATATATTTACAGCGCCACATACTCATGCCATAAAATAGAATATTTGATGTCATATTTCAAAACCGTCTCCTTTTTTCAAACTTCAAAAATTTTTTAAACAGACTGAATGACGGATTACCACTCGCTTTTCTCATTATTCTGTGATAAATAATTTCTTATCTTATGCCCTGAAGATGATCTAATTAATAGATCGAAACACTGCAGCGTCGGCCAATAACTCACCACTTAACCCATTTAAACCTGTGTTTTTTCATTTTCTTTATATATATATATATATATATATATATATATATATATATATATATATATATATATATCGGTTGTTTCATATTATTATTAATCACTATCATGTGCACCTTGTATAATTTTGGTCTTTTTTACCTCTGGGCTGGATCTTTTGAAACTCCCCCCCCCCCTTTTTCATAGTCGTTTCCACTCTTTAAGTTCCTGATTTTGTATTAGCGTCAATATTTGGTACTAGATCCGTGAAGGATGTATCTCCACATCTGCTCTAGTACAATCATTGTTTTCACTAAATGAGCGATCACGTATCTCTTATTAAGTTTATTACCGGAGTTAGAAGTACCAGGATTAAAATATTTTTGAAAATATTTTATCAGCTGTGCCCAAATGGTCTTTAAAACATAAATAAATTTATTGACATTTCCGTGTTGCTATGTATATGTTTATCCAACTCCCTTCCTGCCACAAAGTCACTTTTTAAATGGAGTATAGCTGGTTTGTATTCAATCTTCCTTTTCTTTGACTGGTTGCCTTGGGTTTGTCAATCATTATTATTTAGGACTATTAGACTAAGCTTAGCCAATGAGTAAATAGTAGGGCAGACTGGGCTCTAACCATGGCCAGGTAACCAGTCTAGGAGAAGGAAAACTCTGAATTCAAACCTGTTAAACTCCGCTTAAGAAATTGACCTTGTGTCACATCCTGCTCATGCGGAGAGGTTGGTATATATGCCACAGGTTCACTGAACAACATTCCTAAGGTTGTGAATTCAGGTATTTCTTGTCGGACTCTGTTTCGAAGAGAAGGTTCCCAAGTTCGAGAAGAAATACCTGCAGAAGGCCGAAGGGCACATCGGCCGAAACGTTGTACAGATTACAATAAAGATGAGGACAATAGTCTGAATAATACAAACATTCTTCAGATTATGAATTCAGTTTTTAGCTTTTCTTAAACTGGTTGCTCTATCAAAGCTAAAGAACCCAGTCTGTCCTATTATTTACCCATAGCTGGAGGGGGCATAGATGGATTCATGCATTAGTACAAAGTGACAAACAAACAGACCCGTCTATGATTTTTAACTCGGGTCACCGATTCCATTTTCTGCAACAATAATAGTTACGTTGAGTACCCCTCCAAGATTGGTATGTACGGCAATGGGCATAATAGTCCCAGGAAATTGATACATAAAAAAGAAGAAAAAAAACTTCATACCTGTTGTTGTTTACTAAACTTTTGCTCAGTTTGGCAAAGAGAACTCAGGTTGTTTACAATACCTGCTGTTACTAAGTGGTCACACATCTAAGTTTCACTTAATGAGCTTAGACTAGTTTGGCACAAGGCCAAAAGTATGGGGCACCCAGACAGAATTGAACTTACTAACAATGGTCTTCTAGTTTAACTTGCTGAACATTACAAGCATGTATGCTGCCCACACTGTCCCATAACATTTATTAAACTTTAATATATGTTTCAGATGTTAAATCTAATAACTATTATGGGACACCGCCCTGTTGGTGGGGCGTTAGAATGCACCGACTGCACCTTTGCAGAGGGGTAAGACTCCCCCCAATGGGGCCACCTGTTGGCCGTGGGTGGCGACCCGTGATGCTTAAGGATAGAACCCAGGTGGTTGAGCAGTCCATGACTTGCAAATCTCCACTTTGGTCCTTACTTAGGCTAGACGGGCGGTCGGAGATCAATTGGTTTGTCACGTCAAACCCTAGCACCTATATGATTGCCCCAACCCTATTGCCCTTATGGCAAGCCCCCAACCCTTTTTATCATATATGTGCTGGAAGGTGGTGGCTGAGGGTTTATATGTCCTGTAAAAGACGTTAAACTCTATCTGATGGTGAGGTTCCAGTTTTGGAGGTTTGGGGAGTGTGGAGCACCCCTTCATCACCATTGCTCCCTAGTCCACTCTGACCTTGAGTGGTAGTACCTGTTAGGGTCCAATCTATGGGTTAAATAGAAAAACATGAGTTTATAAAAAAAGATTGCGTATCTATAAGAATGACTTTATTTCAAAACTTTATCGGCATTAAATGACCCACTGAGGTTGATATGCCGTAAAACAAAACAAACAAATATTATGGGATAGTGGTGGCTGAGGGTTTACATGTCCTGTAAAGACGTTAAACTCTATCTGATGGTGAGGTTCCAGTTTTGGAGGTTTGGAGCACCCCTTCATCACCATTGCTCCCTAGTCCACTCTGACCTTGAGTGGTAGTACCTGTTAGGGTCCAATCTATGGGTTAAATAGAAAAACATGAGTTTATAAAAAAGAGATTGAGTATCCATAAGAATTACTTTATTTCAAAACTTTATCGGCATTAAATGACCCACTGAGGTTGATATGCCGTAAAACAAAACAAACAAATATTATGGGACAGTGGTGGTATTAAAAGCATTTGTTATCAAAAAGAAACCAAATACTAATCTATTTTGTCCAAATGTTTAAACTGACTTCCTGACTAATGTCACTTGCTGTCTTTCTACAACATAGGCAAAAGTATTATTGGCTACGGGCCCAAAGGCCAATATGGCTCTAGTTTTTTTTATTTAATTTGTAATTTTGATGGTGAGGAAAAAAAAAAAGTGGCCAAATGAATGCCTATAGACTCCTGAATATCATACTTTTTTTTCCGAAGCGTAAATGTTGTCTATTTTGAAGTTTTCCGTGGGTACCACCAATTTTCCCCATGAAATTTACCCCCCACTATATTTAACATGATAAAACTTGCATAAAGGTTAGTATTATCTTGAAATTTTTTATTCACTCGAAAGAAGAAGCATTAAACAAACTCCTAATGATTTTTAAAAAAGATTTTCGGCTTACAAAAATAATGAAAATTATAAACTGTTATAATACTGTTATTGTTGTGGTAATTGATGTCAGCTGTTATTACATGAAGTGTTTTCAAATTTCACTTAAACTATACACTCCTTACTTTTTGTTTGATGTTCATATTTCTTTTTCTTTTCTTTTTTAAAAATTTTTTTTTTATCAGTTCTTTTGGCCATTATCATGTAGTGTTATGTGTGTTCTGTCTGTGAAAGTTTATGAATGCCACTAGGATAGAATTTAGAAGTATTAACCCTTTAACTCTTAATGTCCTATACCACCTCATTCCACCTGGCCAGAAGTCACATTCGTTTTCCTAATCTACCCAAACGATAGCCTTTGTTTAAATGTAATATTAAATAGTCTTTGATTTAACTCTTAAAGTCCTATACCACCTCATTCCACCCGACCAGAAGTCTCATTTGTTTTCTTAATCCACCCCAAATGATAGCTTTTATTTAAATGTAATATTAAACATATTTATAAGTCTTTGATTTAAGGGGAAATAACAGGTAACTTTAGATACAAAGGTCATTTTTAGCCATTTTTTAAAAAATCCTTATAGGAATGCTCTGGACTTAGAAAATTCTCAACAGGATGTTAAGAGTTAAGGGAAATAACAGGTAATAGCCATTTTTTGATAAATCCTTATAGGAATTGGACTCTGGACTTAGAAAATTCTCAACAGGATGTTAAGAGTTAATACAGTTTGGAAAATTTTTTTCATATTTGAGATGTGCAGTGTTTTAGAAAACTTGATATCATTTCATAATCTAATAATTTGACCAATTCCCGTTGTAATGGTCTCGAATTTAGACAGCATGTGTAGAAATAAGTCAAAATACTATGTTTAATGTTTAAATGCCGTTTTCTTTTCTAAGTGAATGAAATTTACCTGGAAAAAAAAAAAAAAAAAAGAAAGTGACTCCTAAAGCATTAAGCATAAAATTTAGTTTTTTCTACACATGCTGTTGAGGAATGAGATCATTTGAATGAGAATTTTATATATATATATATATATATATATATATATTAGTGAAAAATTTGGAAAAAACACTGTTTCAAATAAAAAATGACTGATATTTATTCAGGCAACGCTGTAGTGTTTCAATTTGTTATATATATCGGTCATCTACAGACACGTGTTTCGACGTTTACGTCCCATCAATGCGGCTAGACTTTATTTCACAGCTACCCCTAACCATCAGACAGAATTTTCATCTGCCAAGTTCCTTACCCTTGCGACCGTCAGCAACTGTCAGTCCAGGGTGAACAATTAATTGATACATACTTACAGGATATGTGATTTTTACAATCACCAAAGAACTCAAGTCTGTAAGCTAACTTGCTAACTATAAATTCCTGATGAGTTTGTCTCAATAACATATTCCTTAGCTCCAAAAATGAATAGCAATTTTTATTTTATGACTGTTAGTGAATTTGTGAGTACTTACGATAAAGGTAAAGATTAATGCTAACTCTTGTCTCTAACCAGAAATGTGACGTCTTCTATTTTTACATTAAAGTAGTTAATATTTCTGTCTGAATATTACAGATTCATACTTTTTGTGTAAATCAATATCTTCAGTAGGCCTTGGTATGTTGAAAGACTTGCTCAAGGCTGAGATTTTTTTTTTGTTGCTCAAGGGGCTCATTTTTGCATCAATACTGATTAAAACCTTTGGTCTATAATTTTTTTTTTTTTTTTTTTTTTTTTTGTATGAGGCATGGTTCCAATACCATATTATAAATGTTAATAAGAAATTTTTTTTTTTTTTTTGTTTTTTTTTGTTAAATTTTTTTTTAACCTAAAGACTGCTGAGATGGTCGTGTTCAGTATTCTTTCTTGTGAATCTACGGTTGCTGTGCATTCAGAGGAGAAATGCAGTCGGCATAATGGAAGCCTGTGAATTGAGCTTTTTGCAATTTTTCCAATTTGTTAAACAGAATAACTTTTGTAACTGATCAATGGTGGCGTCTGCCGAGAGAATTCTCTAGTGTAGATGTCCAGCTGCAGAGGGCGGGCTCTTGCTAAAAATAATGATATTGATTTCAAGAATATGATATAAGCAAGTGCTTTTCTTGCAACTTGTGTGTACCTTGTTGTGATGGTAGATAGTGTAAAAAAAAAAAAAGAATTTGGGAGGTAGAAAGAGAAGTCATCAGATGAAATACTTGCTGAAGGTCTCTGCATTCACAAGTGCACATGTATGCACCACTCTGCGTTAGTCTTATACTGTGCATATTTATATTTGGCATCTGCGTTGACTAAATTGTTAGCGTGCTACATTTGGTATGTTGTCTATTGTAATAGATCTTGGAATGTCCAGGAATATTTACTTTGTGTCACTTAGTTGTTTAGTGGTGATAATGGTCCTTTGCCGGCAAGATTTTAGGCACTAATCTCGGAAGACTTTCTGAAGAATTAGTATTTTAGGTATCAACAATTTTTTTTTAAATTCTCTAATTTAACCATTTTTAAATTTTGTAAAAAAAAAAAAAAATGTTCAAGGGAGTTAATCTTGGGTATATTAACTACTAATTACAGTGTTGTTTGCTTTTTGTTAATAAGATAATAGGAATAGCAGGGAAGAAGCCTTGAAACTTTGGTAATTAGCCTTTGTAATTATTATATAAACTAGCAAGAATATGCACCCTCTGGGCATAAGTATTTAAATTTTAAGTTCTGGTGATTTTAATACAAATTTTTCTGAATTTTTGCGATGAGGTTTAATAATTTGTATTATTCGAACTACCTGAAAAACATGAAGATGGCTGGAGGGCACATCAGCTGAAATGTGGTGATAACAAAGATGAGGACAATAGTCCGAATAATCGAAGTAATCATGCTGGTTACTTCGAAAGGGCTATATACAAGTCTTTTTTAAAAAATATATATATGTATTTTTTTTTTTTTTTTCAACAGGTCCTTTTCAAAGATATATATATATATATATATATATATATTTTCAACAGGTCCTTTTAGAAAAATATATATTTATTTTCAACAGGTCCTTTTAGAAAAATATATATTTATTTTCAACAGGTCCTTTTAGAAAATAATATATTATTTTCAAACAGGTCCTTTTAGAAAAATAATATATATATAATATTATATATTTCAACAGGTCCTTTTATAATATATATATATATATATATATATATATATATATATATATATATATATATATATATATATATATATTCAACAGGTCCTTTCTAAAAAAAAAAAAAAATATATATTTTATATATATATATTTCAACAGGTCCTATAAAAAAAAAATATTTATATTTTCAACAGGTCCTTAACAATAAAAAAAAAAATATTTATATTTTCAAAAGGTCCTATAAAAAAAAATATATTTTTCAACAGGTCCTATAAAAAAAATATTTATATTTTCAACAGGTCCTATAAAAAAATTTATATTTTCAACAGGTCCTATAAAAAAAAATATTTATATTTTCAACAGGTCCTATAAAAAAATATATATATATATATTTATATTTTCAACAGGTCCTATAAAAAATATATATATAGTATAAAAAAATATATATATATATATATTCAACAGGTCCTATAAAAAAATATATATATATATATATTATATTTTCAACAGGTCCTATAAAAAAATATATATATTATATATTTATATTTTCAACAGGTCCTATAAAAAAATATATATATATATATTTATATTTCAACAGGTCTATAAAAAAAAATATATATATATATTCAACAGGGTCCTATAAAAAAATATATATATATATATTTATATTTCAACAGGTCCTAAAAAAAAAATATATATATCCTATAAAAAAATTATATATATATTTATATTTTCAACAGGTCCTATAAAAAAATATATAATATATATATTTATATTTTCAACAGGTCCTATAAAAAAAATATATATATATTTATATTTTCAAACAGGTCCTATAAAAAAATATATATATATATTATATTTTCAACAGGTCCTATAAAAAAATATATATATATATATTTATATTTCAACAGGTCAACAGGTCCTATAAAAAAAAATATATATATTTATATTTTCAACAGGTCCTATAAAAAAAATATATAATATATATTTATATTTTCAACAGGTCCTATAAAAAAATATATATATATATATTTATATTTCAACAGGTCCTATAAAAAAAAATAATATATATATTTATATTTCAACAGGTCCTATAAAAAAATATATATTTATATTTTCATAGCAGGTCTAAAAAAATATATATATTATATTTATATTTTCAACAGGTCCTATAAAAAAAATATAATATATTATATTTATACAACAGGTCCTATAAAAAAAAAATATATTTATATTTCAACAGGTCCTATAAAAAATTATATAATTATATTTATATTTCAACAGGTCCTATAAAAAAATTAATATTTATATTTTCAACAGGTCCTTTTAATATATTTTTTTTGTTTCAACAGGTCCTTTTAGAAAAAATAAAAACAGTATTTACAAATGCTAATTATAAAAGAAAAAGAAAAAAAGATTGAAGATATTCATCTTTACTTGTAATATAAAAATGTTTTGGATGTTTTGGTGATTACACTGAAATTATTATTACTGCTAAAATAATATCAGCTGTGCTAAACAGTTTAAAATATTAGCTTTTTTTTCTTTTTTTTCTCCAATCTTTTTATTGTCTATAATTTTCAGGACAGTCATTAACATACCAGAAATTGTTCAAACAGTTGATTCTCTGGTGGAAAAAAAAAGAAAAGATGAATAATTATTTTCTTGTTAATTTCCTGATGAGATACTTCCCTTAAATTTTCATCTGAAAGTTGGGGAGTCGAGCAATTCTTACCAAAGTGACTAGTCTAAATCTTCTCTTATATTTTTTATTTATATAATTTTGCTCTGTGCAGGCCCCGACACTAACTTTTTTCATGACCGTCCCGAACGGGGTTGGATCGTCCCAAATGGGATTTAGACCGTCCCGAAATCAAAATATTTTTGTTTAATTCATTAGCATCATCTATACTTGTCAATCATCAGTAGCATAATAACATGTAATAAAACATTAAGAAAAGCTGAAGCAGTGATAATTCTGGATATTTGGACAAAAAATCCATTTCCTAGTGTTTGGAGCTAAAAAATACTTTTTTTTTTACTTTAAGTTACCCTGAGTAGGTTAGTAGTACATAATTTGGTCCTTTTAAACTATCTCCCTCCACCATTATTACAAGGCTTTGAGAATAGACCTGCAGTGCTGTAGCCTCATTTTGAGGTCAACATTCGGGCAATCACTGGACGGCCAATATTGGAATGTAGTACTAACTTTTAGGAAACATTTTTACCGTCCCTGGCAAACTGTCCCGGATGTAATTTTTATTGTCCCCGGGATGGTGTTAATATCGAGCCCTGGCTTGTGACTCTGACAATAAGAGCACACATTGAGCTCTGCAAACTACGACACTTAAAAAAAAAAATCTTCTATGTCGTAAGGAAGATTTCTTCTCCGGATTTTTGGATTATATATATATATATATATATATATATATATATGCAATGACAGAAAACATGCTCAATATACTCTTCCAAATCACCACATTGGACGCACTCTGGTGAAATTACCAGTTCGGCTGTGAAGAGCCTCTTGCCAACCCAGAGAGCATCCCAAATCATCAGCCAGGTGAGAGGAACGAATCACCTGTCATCTTATAAGTGGAAGACAGTATATATGCAAATTAGACATTGACATATGTGTATTTTTAACTTTCTTAGGAAGAACTCTGAAGAGTTCCAGAATTTTATTGATTTTTTAAATCATTATTGAATTATATCATTTAATCAGTAAAATACAAAAAAAAAAAAAGTTTTGTACTTTTAAATAAACAAAGATATATGTGAAATTTCAATGCGGAATGGCATTTTTTTCCTAAGTTATAAGACCTACCACAATATACCTTGTGTGTGTGTGTGTGTGTGTATGTGTATATATATATATGTGTGTGTGTGTGTATATGTATATATATATATATATATATATATATATATATATATATATATATATATATATAGAAATAAATCCTCTCTACTTACGTGTTGAGCACTTTATATTTGTTATAACGCTGACTTATCTGAGTAACACTTATACCGCCCAAATATTGAGACCAACCCAATATTTTTACCAGTAAGTCATTTCTTATATATATATATATATATATATATATGATTCTTTTTATCAATATTACTTGGCAACATCTAATTTCCCATAAAATGTTACCAAAGAACAAAAGCTCTCTAGGACAAACATGGGTCATGTTCAAAATATTTTGTTAATATTATGAAAACTGGGTTTGTAGAGAGTTAAGCTATTTTTTTTATAGTTTTTTTAAAATAAGTTTTGCATGTTTTGATAGGAGTTAAACATAACTCTCTAAGATTGATAACTTGAATATCAGGTCTCACTACCTATGCTTTTTTTTTCTTTTGAGAAAAAGTAAAGAAATAAGTTGTTTTTGTTATCTTGAAAGGATTTGGGGGTCTGGGGACTCTTTTTTTTCTTTCTTTTTTCATTTCTTTTTTTCTTTCTTTTTTCATTTCTTTTTTTTTTTTCTTTTTTTCTTTTTTTCATTTCTTTTCTTTCTTTTTTTTTCATTTCTTTTCTTTTCTTTCTTTTTTTCATTTCTTTTCTTCTTTCTTTTTTTCATTTCTTTTTTTTCTTTCTTTTTTCTTTTTCTTTTTTCTTTTCTTTTCTTTCTTCTTTTTTTTCATTTCTTTTTTCTTCTTTCTTTTTCATTTCTTTTCTTTCTTTCTTTTTTCATTTCTTTCTTTTCTTTCTTTTTTTCATTTCTTTTTTTTTTTCTTTTCTTTTTTTTTTTTTCTTTCTTTTTTCTTTTTTTTTTCTTTTTTCTTTTTTTTTTTCTTTTTTTTTTTTCTTTTTTCTTTTTTTTCTTTTCTTTTTTCTTTTTTTTCTTTTTTCTTTTTTTTTTCTTTTTCTTTTTTTTTTCTTTTTCTTTTTTTCTTTTTCTTTTTTCTTTACTCTTTTTTCTTTTTTCTTTACTCTTTTTTTCTTTTTTTTTTTTTTTCTTTACTCTTTTTTCTTTTTTTTCTTTCTTTCGTCTTTCGTCTTTTCGTCTTCGTCTTTTTCTTTTTTCTTATTTCGTTTTTCTTTAAAAAAAATTTTTTTTTTATCTAAGGAATCTTTGTTATTATCTTACACTTAAAAAGAAAATATTTAACTATTGGCAATTTCCTGCTGTTAAAAGGGTTTCCGCGTTGATATCCAATCAAACTTTCTTCCAAAATATGAATAACGTTTTAAGGTGATTTATGATTTACCCTAGCACAGTTGCCTATGACACTAAACTGTATCAGGTGGTGAGGCTCCAGTTCTGGACATCTGGAGAGTGAAAAGTACCCTTTCATTGACATTACTCCCAGGTCCACTCTGACTAGTCACACCTGTTTAGGGTCCTATCTATGGGTCAATTAGATCTGTCTAAATTTTTTTTCTACTTATTGCTATGCATGGCAACCAGTCTTGGAGAAGGAAAACTCTGAATTCAAACCTGTTAAACTCCGCTTGGAGTGGTCACTATTAGAATAGGCTAAGTCCTAATTAGTTATCTATTTCATTAATTTATTTTTTAATATCAATTTTTTTTTTTTTTTATACTAGATATTTACCACATATCCCACGTGTACAGGTTAGGTACAAGGCCCTATTAATGTGGGACCACCCACGAACTAAAGCTCATTGGTTGCGGGAGCAAAAAAAAAGGATTGATCCTGTCGCATTCCCCCTCAAGGATGGGGGGGCTCAGGCACTGGGCTATAAACCCAGCCCTGCCCTTTTAAATCAAGGGGGCAGGTGTTACATGGAAGGATAGCCCCCTGGTTAAAAAAAAGGATCTTGTTTCACTTCCTGCTCGTGTGGAGGGGTTGGGTAAATACATATACTACACTTTTATCCACAGGAGGGGGAAACAGATACTACACTTTTATCCACAGGAGGGGCAAACAGATACTACATACTCATCCTGAGATAAGTTTGAAAGAAAAAAAACAGTTACACATTTTGGCCAACCAGCAAAAAACTTATGTTAATCAGCTCTGTGCAGACACTGGATACCGTCTAGAAGACTTACCAAGAGCGATGGCCAATAGGGACAAATGGTGAGAGAATCAAGGGAATCCGTGCTGTCAGATGTTCATATGAAGAGTATATCTACAGCTTCAATAAATTAATGTGAAAATTTCCCTAAGTTTTTCTTAGTCTGGTAGGTATTTACCCAACCCATTCACCACAAGTAGGATGTGACACAACATAACAAATATGGGGTATCCAGTGAGGATCAAATTCTCTATTCAATAGTAATAGATCTGCAAGACTAGCTTATAACCATTACACCATGTCTAATTTTGCTTAGTCTGGTGTACAGTCCTCACAATACTTAGACTATTTCCTGTTCTTAAATGGTCACCCGCCCATCTCTAAGCAACCTTATTATTGCTTAACTTAAGTGATTTAGTGGGAACCTGGCTTTAAGCATGACTTGACCATAAGTCATCCAGCAAATTTAATGCTATTTTTCTTTATTTTTATTTTTTAAATTTTTTAGTATTTTCATTGTCATCTGTACAACGTTTCGGCTGATGTACCTTCCGGCCTTCTTTAGGTTTTTCTTTACCGGACTTAGGAACCTTCTTGTCATAATTGGGAGCCATCATGGAACTTTGAATCTAACCCTTTATTCAGACCATGGAGGTTTCCTGTTCCTATTCCACTATCCATAGTTCCATGATGGCTCCGATTACGACAAGAAGGTTCCTGAGTCCAACCAGAAATACCTGAAGAAGGCCAGAGGGCACATCGGCCGAAACGTGTACAGGTGACAATGAAGATAAGACAACAGTCCAAATAATATAAATTATCAAGCCTCATCTCAAAAATTCAAAGAAATAGTGTAGATAACAATAAAGATGAGGACAACGGTCCAAATAATACAAATAGTAGTAATTATCAAGTCTCATCTCAAAAATTCAAAGAAATAGTGTAGATACCAATAAAGATGAGGACAACGGTCCAAATAATACTAATTATCAAGCCTCATCTCAAAAATTAAGAGAAATAGAAATTTAAGATTTTTTCTTCTTAATTTAAAAAAATTTTATTTATTCATTTATTAAAAAAAAAAATCCTGGTTCTAATTTGATTGCTATTAATCCGAAATGGCTGCCAGCATTTTTCACTTGTGAAAACTTTTATTCTTTAAGACTTTTGATAAATTTCTTTTTGCTGTATCTCTTCCTAATTTAGTTCGTTAAGTCCTGATCTTCTAGCCATGCTGCATTAATTACGTTTAAATGTTGTGATGTTATATAATTACCTTCAGTGTTTCTTTTGGTGTTTACCGTTTCCTGAAGTATCAAAAACAAAAAATAAATACATGCACTTGCAGAGATGCTCATAGGTATGCATCCTGCATCCCTAATGCACAAAAACCAAAAGGGATGCAGTAAAATCATGTCCATGCATCCCAGGACTCTAACAAGTACTACCACTCCAAGTGAGAGTGGACCTGGCTGTAATGGTGATGAAAGGGGTACCATACACTCCCCAGAGCTCCAAAATTGGAACTTCACAAAGTTCTTCTCTGTGAACATGCATTCAGGAAGCCAACATCCAGTAAAGGAAAAGTCTTAATAACAATTAAGTTAATTTCAAATAATGCGCAAGTGCAATTAAGAACACATTTTATGATATTTTCTTGTTAAAACAGGCAGTTGTATTGATTCGAACAAATTCGTATTTTCAGTGTAGATTTACGGTGAAATGAAAATGGCCGACCGAAAACATATGGCTTCCTCAAAGTGAAATAGACAATGGAAGATTACTCTTCATTTATGTAGCTAATGTTCAGATTACCGGAAAAGATTTGTTTGAAAATGTTAACATAGATGTCATTTTGTTCTTCTTGTGAGAAATATATAGAAAATTATGAAGCGGGTTACCGCAAACTATTCCCTTACAAAACATGTCTCTCATATATATATATATATATATATATATATATATATATGTGTGTTGAGTAAGTTATATATATTATGCTATGTTATATATTATGTTAAATTATACGTTATGTTATATATATTATATTGTATATTTTATATGTATTATATATATATGTATTAGGGCCTGTTTATTTCTATATATTTAATAGCATTACAGATACCACATATGTAAAAAAAAATCTAAAAGGACGAAGTAAAATCATATCCATGCATCCCAGTGTTTTTCTTTTTTCTTCCCTCACCATTTCAAGCTAACTGTAAATACATTTCAATTGCTTCTTAGAAATGAATTACACAGGATAGGTTACAAATTAGGAGGTAGATAGCTTTAGTTGTTTCCCCAGATCATAAATAAAAACCCTACAATCTATTAAGAAACTTTTAGTTGTGCCCCATAAATTTTCCCGGGGACTCATTCAAAGGAAGTATGTGCATTCCAGGACGCACTAAATCAAAAAGCTATCAACTGCACCCGATCATGGTTGAAGAATGGGTCGCCTGAAACATGTTAATAGTATCAAATGAAGGTCATTTACTTGTACAGAATAGCCGGGATTTGAACTCTCATCGCCAATTCCATTTCCTATGACACTAAGCACACCTCCAAAAACTGTCCATTTTTAAGTGGAGTTTAACGGGTTTGAATTAAGTTTTCCTTCTCCTATACTGGTTGCCCTACCAAGCTTGAATCAACATCAATATTAAGTAGTAAAGTCATCGTGGCGACCTTATGTCGGTATCAGCCATACAGTGAGGGAGACTATCCCCTTTTCACTAGCGCTAGACCAAGGAGATTATTTTATTTTACCATCACCTCCTCACTTTACTGCACAGATCCCTGTGCTACTCATACGCTGAGTAGGCGAGAGAAACAGGAACCTTGTGATTCCTAGCTAAACCGGCCCTCTATCATTTATTGTCCTTGGGAGGTTCTCTGCACGGCATCCAGTATCTGCGTTGAACTGGTCAATGTAGGTCCTTGCTGGACAGCCCACATTGGCATGTCCATCTGTTGGTTTCCACAGATTTATCCCTAGCTGAGCTGCCCTGTCGGCTGGGGTGTTAGAATGCACCTCTGCAGAGGGGTAAGACTCCCCCAATGGGGCCACCTGTTGGCCATGGGTGGCGACCCGTGATGCTTAAGGATAGAACCCAGGTGGATGAGCAGTTCATGACTTACAATACTCCACTTTGGCCCTATCTGGGCTAGACGGGCAGTTGGAGAGGCCCCCTCCGATCAATCGGCTGGCCACATCAAGTCCTAGCACCTATATGATTGCCCCAACCCTATTGCCCTTATGGCAAGTGCCAACCCTTTTTTTCATATGGGTGTTAGAAGGCGGTGGCTGAGGGTCTATATGTCCTGGGAATGATGTTAAACTCTATCTGATGGTGAGGTTCCAGTTTTGGAGGTTTGGGGAATGTGGAGCACCTCTTCATAACCATTGCTCCCTGGTCCACTCTGTCCTGGAGTGGTAGTACCTGTTAGGGTCCCATCTATGGGTTAAATGGAAAAATGTATTTAAAAAATTAAGTATCCATTAAGAATTGATTTATTTCAAAACTTTATCAGCATTAAATGACTCACTGAGGTTGATATGCCGTAAAACAAACCAAACCACCCCCAAATCTCATGACCCTGTTTAGAAACCCTGATTTAAAGAATAAATTAAGAGTTTTGAATTTTAAAAAAAAATTGAAAGATAAAAATGGCTGCTTTGCATAGAAGAGATTAAAAAGATTATAAGAAACAAATCTTTGTTAATAAAATGGCTTCAATCTTAATATAATGGAGATTGTGTGTTTTTCTGTTTTTATTTATTATTACTACTCATCACAATTCCCTTAGTTATTTACGCCCCCCCCCCCATCATGTTGAGAAACCTTGTTTTGAACAATGTTGTAGACATTTTTTTCTAAGAGGTTAATTGGGAATAAGAATTGCAGTGTCTTTTAGGCCAGTTGTCTCAGTTACCTGTTAATTCTAAACCCCATATAAAATTTCTTTATTTGCCCCATATCTTTGTGTCATTAATCCTTTCCTGGGTAGCATGTCTTGCCACCTTCTCTGCTGGTGTGAGGGAATCTCTCCCCCTCCCCCATATGTGTAACCTATATTTATGCCTGCTCAAATATGTGGGACACATTGTTTTCACTCAAACTTCTTTCCAGGTTTCTTCAGTGACACCTGTACTTCAACCTGCACCTGATGACATTAGGGTCATTTCCAGGTCATCACATTCCACACCTGCTTCCAGATTTCCTTTATAACATCAGTGTTTGAAGTATAAACTAGATCACTTGGGCAATTATTCCTAAAAATTCTATTAATAGAATAGGCCAAAGTAAATCCAATTCACTAAAAATGTTTCTTTTTTCATTCTCTTTTAAGTTTGTTCTTTCTTTTTTTTTCTTTTTTTTCTTTTTTTTTCTTTTCTTCTTTCTCTTTTTTTCTTCTTTTTCTTTCTTCTGTCTCTCTTTTTCTTTCTCTCTTCTCTCTGTCTCTCTCTTTCTCTCTTCTCTCTTTTTCTTTCTCTCTGTCTCTCTTTCTTTCTCTCTGTCTCTCTTTTTTTTTTTCTTTCTCTCTTCTCTCTTTTTCTCTTTCTCTCTGTCTCTCTTTTTCTTTCTCTCTTCTCTCTCTTTTCTTTCTTTCTTCTTTCTTCTTTCTTCTGTCTCTTTTTCTTTCTTCTTCTCTCTTTTCTTTCTTCTGTCTCTCTTTTTCTTTCTCTCTGTCTCTCTTTTTTCTTTCTTCTCTCTCTCTTTCTTTCTCTCTGTCTCTCTCTTTCTTTCTCTCTGTCTCTCTCTTTCTTTCTCTCTCTTTCTTTCTCTCTGTCTCTCTCTCTCTGTCTCTCTCTCTTTTTCTCTCTCTCTTTTTCTCTCTCTCTTTTTCTCTCTCTCTCTCTCTCTCTCTCTCTCTCTCTCTCTCTCTCTCTCTTTTTCTCTCTCTCTCTTTTTCTCTCTCTCTCTTTCTCTCTCTCTCTCTTTTCTCTCTCTCTCTTTTTCTCTCTCTCTCTTTTTCTCTCTCTTTCTCTCTGTCTCTCTCTCTGTCTCTCTCTTTCTCTCCTTCTCTTCTTTCTCTCTTCTCCTCTTTCTCCCTGTCTCTCTCTTTTCTCCCTTTCTCTCTCTTTCTCTCTCTCTCTCTTTCTCTCTCTCTCTTTTTTGCTTGGTGTAAGGGAATTAGGTATATAGAAAAAACATATATGATAGAAAATAAATTTGTG
>CM042168.1:47545999-47553499 GCA_023376005.1 Doryteuthis pealeii
AGGGTTTCTTTACGACTTAGCGAACCTTCTTGTCAAATGCGGACCATCATGGAACTTTGATCTTAACCCTTATTCAGACCATGGAGGTTTCCTGCTTCCCTATCCACTATCCATAGTCCGGATGGCTCCGATGACGACAAGAAGTTCCCGAGTCCGACCAGAAATACCTGAAGAAGCCGGAGGCACACGGCCGAAACTGGTACAGTGACAATGGAGATGAGAACAACAGTTCAAATGAATGAAATTAAGCCTCATTCAAAAAGTCAAAGAAATAGTTACGATACCAATAAAGATGAGGAAACAAACGGTCCAAAAATACAAAATAATACTAATATCAAGTCTCAATCCTCAAAAATCAAGAAGATAGTTTACGATAACAATCAAAGTGAGGACAAACAGTCCAAAAATAGAAATTATCAAGCCTCATCTCAAACAATTCAAGAAATAGGTAGATAACAATAAAGATGCAGCGAACAACCAGTCTCCAAATAATAGAACATATCAAGCCTCATCTTCAAAAATCCAAAAATAGTGTAAGATAACAATAAAAGATGAGGACAACAGTCCAACATACTAGAACATTATCACAGCCTCATCTCAAAAATTAAGAGAAATAGAAATTTAAGATTTTTTCTTCTTAATTTTAAATTTTTTTATTATCATTTATTAAAAAAAAAAATCCTGGTTCTAATTTGATTGCTATTAATCCGAAATGCTGCCAGCATTTTTCACTTGTGAAAACTTTTATTCTTTAAGACTTTTGATAAATTTCTTTTGCTGTATCTCTTCCTAATTTAGTTCGTTAAGTCCTGATCTTCTAGCTTGCTGCATTAATTACGTTTTAAAATGTTGTGATTATATAATTACCTTCAGTGTTTCTTTTGGTGTTACCGTTTCTGAAGTATCAAAAAACAAAAAAATAAATATATGCACTTGCAGAGATGCTCCATAGGGTGCATCCTGCATCCCTAATGCACAAAAAACCAAAAGGGACGCAGTAAAATCATGTCCATGCATCCCAGGACTCTAACAAGTACTACCACTCCAAGTGAGAGTGGACCTGGCTGTAATGGTGATGAAAAGGCGTACCATACACTCCCCAGAGCTCCAAAATTGCAACTTCACAAAGTTCTTTCTATTGAACATGCATTCAGGAAGCCAACATCCAGTCAGGAAAAGTCTTAATAACAATTAAGTTAATTTTCAAATAATGCGCAAAGTGCAATTAAGAACACATTTTATGATATTTTCTTGTTAAAACAGGCAGTTGTATTGATTTATTCGTATTTTCAGTGTAGATTTACGGTGAAATGAAAATGGATCCGACCAAACATATGGCTTCCTCAAAGTGAAATATAAACAATGGAAGATACTTTCATTTATGTAGCTAATGTTTCAGATACCGGAAAAGATTTGTTTTGAAAATGTTAACATAGATGTCATTTTTCCTTCTTGAGAGAAATAAAGTAATATAGAAAATTATGAAGTGGGTTACCGCAAACTATTCCCTTACAAAACAGTCTCTCATATCTATATATATATATATATATATATATATATATATATATATATATATGGTGTGTGTTGAGACGCTATATATATTATGCTATGTTAGATATTAGTTAAATTATACGTTATGTTATATATATTATATTGTATATTTTATATGTATTATAATATAATATATGTATTAGGGCCTGTTTATTTCTATATATTTAATAGCATTACAGATACCGCATATGTAAAAAAAAAAAAATCTAAAAGGACGAAGTAAAATCATATCCATGCATCCCAGTGTTTTTCTTTTTTCTTCCCTCACCATTTCAAGCTAACTGTAAATACATTTCAATAGCTTCTTAGAAATGAATTACACAGGATAGTTACAAATTAGAAGGTAGATGGCTTTAGTTGTTTCCCCAGATCATAAATAAAAACCCTACAACCCTTTTAGTTGTGCCCCATGAATTTCCCGGGATCTATTCAAAGGATATGTGCATTCCAGGATGCACTAAATCAAAAAAGCTATCAACTGCACCCGATGATGGTGAAGAATGGGTCGCCTGAAACATGTTAATAGTATCAAATGAAGTCACATTTACTTGTACAGAATAGCCAGGATTTGAACTCTCATCACCAATTTCATTTCCTATGACACTAAGCACACCTTTAAAAACTGTCCATTTTTAAGTGGAGTTTAACTGGTTTGAATTAAGTTTTCCTTCTCCTATACTGGTTGCCCTACCAAGCTTGAATCATCATCAGTATTAAGTAGTAAAGTCATTGTGGCGGCCTTATGTCGGTATCAGCCATACAGTGAGGGAGACTATTCCCTTTTCACTAGCGCTAGACCAAGGAGATTATTTTATTTTACCATCACCTCCTCACTTTACCGCACAGATCCCTGTGCTACTCATACGCTGAGTAGGTGAGAGAAACAGGAACCTTGTGATTCCTAGCTAAACTGGCCCTCTATCACTTATTATCCTCGGTAGGTTCTCTGCACAGCATCTAGTATCCGCGTTGAACTGGTCAATGTAGGTCCTTGCTGGACAGCCCCACATTGGCATGTCCATCTGTTGGTTCCACAGATTTATCCCCGAGCTGAGCCGCCCTGTCGGCTGGCGTTAGAATGCACCTCTGCAGAGGGTAAGACTCCCCCAATGGGCCACCTGTGGTTTTGTGGGTGGTGACCCGATGATGCTTAAGGATAGAACCCAGTGGCTGGAGAGCAGTTCATGACTTACAATACTCCACTTTGCCCTATCTGGGCTAGACGGGCAGTTGGAGAGGCCCCCTCCGATCAATCGCTGGCCACATCAAGCCCTAGCACCTATATGATTTCCCAACCCTATTGCCCTATTATGGCAAGTGCCAACCCTTTTTCATATGGGTGGCAGGCAAGGTGTGGCTGAGGGTCTATATGTCCTGGGAATGATGTTAAACTCTATCTGATGGTGAGTTTTGGGAATGTGGAGCACCCCTTCATCACCGGAGAGTGTAGTAACTGTTAGGCGTCCCATCTATGGGTTAAATGGAAAATAAAAAAAAAAATTAAGTATCCATTAAGAATTGATTATTTAAAAAAACTTTATCAGCATTAAATGACTCACTGAGGTGATATGCCGTAAAAACAAACCAACCACCCCCCAAATCTCATGACCCTGTTTAGAAACCCTGATTTAAAGAATAAATTAAGAGTTTTTAAATTTTAAAAAAAAATTGAAAGATAAAATGGCTGCTGCTAGAAGAGATTAAAAAGATTATAAGAAACAAATCTTTGTTAATAAAATGCTTCAATCTTAATATAATGGAGATTGTGTGTTTTTCTGTTTTATATTCTATTATTACTACTCGTCACAATTCCCTTAGTTATTTACGCCCCCCCCCCCCATCATGTTGAGAAACCTTGTTTTTAAACAATGTTGTAGACATTTTTTTCTAAGAGGTTAATTGGGAATAAGAATTGCTGTGTCTTTTAGGCCAGTTGTCTCAGTTACCTGTTAATTCTAAACCCCATATAAAATTTCTTTATTTGCCCCATTTCTTTGTGTCATTAATCCTTTCCTGGGTAGCATGTCTTGCCACCTTCTCTGCTGGTGTAGGGAATCTCTCCCCTCCCCCATATTGTTAACCTATATTTATGCCCCGCTCAAATATGTGGACACATTGTTTTCACTCTAACTTCTTTCCAGGTTTCTTCGTGACACCTGTACTTCAACCTGCACCTGATGACATTAGGGTCATTTCCAGGTCATCACATTCCACACCCTGCTTTCCAGATTTCCTTTATAACATCAGTGTTTTGAGTATAAACTAGATCACTTGGGCAATTATTCCTAAAAATTCTATTAATAGAATAGGCCAAAGTAAATCCAATTCACTAAAAATGTTTCTTTTTCATTCTCTTTTAAGTTTGTTCTTTCTTTTTTTTTTCTTTTTTTTCTTTCTTCTTTTTTCTTTCTTCTTTCTTTTCTTTCTCTTCTCTCTTTTCTTCTTTCTCTTTTTTCTTTCTCTCTTTTCTTTCTCTCTTTCTCTCTCTTTTTCTTTTCTCTCTTTCTTCTTTTTCTCTCTCTCTTTTCTTTCTCTCTTTTTCTTTCTCTCTTTTTTTTTTCTCTTTTTCTTTCTCGCTTTTTCTTTCCTCTTTTTTTTCTCTCTTTTTTTCTTTTTCTTTCTCTCTCTTTTCTTTCTCTCTTTCTCTCTGTTTTCTTTCTCTTCTTTTCTTTCTCTCTTTTCTTTCTCTCTTTTTCTTTCTCTCTTTTTCTTTCTCTCTTTTCTTCTCTTTTTCTTTCTCTCTTTTTCTTTCTCTCTTCTCTTTCTCTCTCTTCTCATCTCTCTCTCTCCTTTTTTCTCTCTCTCTTTTTCTCTTTCTTCTCTTTTTCTCTCTCTCTTTTTCTTCTTTCTCTTTTCTTCTCTCTTTTTCTCTTCTTTCTCTCTCTTTCTCTCCTCTCTTTCTCTTTTCTCTTTTCTCTCTTTTCTCTTCTTTCTCTCTCTGCTTTCTCTCTCTCTTTTTCTCTCTTTCTCTCTCTGTCTTCTCTCTTTCTTCTTATCTTCTCTCTCTCTTTCTCTCTCTTTCTCTCTTTCTCTCTCTTCTCTCTTTCTCTCTCTTCTCTCTTTCTCTCTTTCTTCTTCTCTCTCTTTCTCTCTTCTCTCTCTTTCTCTTTCTCTTTCTCTCTCTTCTCTCTTTCTTTTTCTTTTTTTTCTCTCTTCTCTCTCTTTTTCTTTCTTTTTTTCTCTCTTTCTCTCTCTTTCTTCTTTTTCTTTTTTTTTCTCTCTCTCTCTCTCTTTTCTTTCTTTTTTGTCTCTCTCTCTCTCTCTTTCTTTTTCTCTTTTTTTTCTCTCTCTCTCTCTCTTTCTTTTTCTTTTTTTTTCTCTCTCTCTCTCCTCTTTCTCTTCTTTCTGGTTTGCTTGTGTAAGGGAATTAGTATATAGAAAACATATATAGATAAAATAATTTGTGTGAAACTAGAATTCCCTTTAAGCAAAAGAAGTAAAACTATCACTGATAAGAATTAAGAGGATTAAAAATGTGCATGTAGCATATTTCTTTCACAGCATAACACACAGCTTCTTCCATCTTCACAAGATTCACAAGTTCACCACAAAAAGGTTTTGACCCTTAAACAGAATTGTTGACCCTTAATAGTTAAACCTTTTTTTTTTTTTAACCTTTATAATTCTATATTTAACAGAATATTATAAAACTTTAAAAAAATTAAAATTGAGCCATTGAATGGAACAAAAACATTTTAGGCATCTAATATTACATGTTATATAATGTGAGGCACTTGTGGTGTAATGGTTATCGTCTTGGGGAATGGATTCTGCATGAGGCTGTTTGCATTTCACATAGCGCTAATAAAGTAAAGTCGACAGGGCGGCCTAAAGTTGGTATCAGCCAGACAGCGAGAGAGTCTATTCCCTTTTCACTAGCACTAGACGAAGAAGATTGTTTTTGGCGTCTGAGGTGGAGCACAACACCTACCATCAGCTCCTCACTTTACCACATAGATCCCTGTGCTACTCATACGCTGAGTTGGCGAGAGCTGGTATCGAACCAGGAACCTTAAGGTTCCCTGCCGAACACTCTACTGACTGCCAAACAAGAAGGGACTGACTTAACTCTTAACATCCTGTTGAGAATTTTCTAAGTCTAGAGCCCATTTTCTATAACCATTTATCTAAAATGGCTTTTTCATTTAAAGTCACCTTTTATTTCCCTTAAATCAAAGACTTCTGAATATGTTTAATATTGCATTTAATATCATTTGGGGTAGATTAGGAAAATGAATGTGACTTCCTGTCGGGTGGAATGAGGCGGTATAGGATGTTAAGAGTTAAAGCCATTAAATATCTATGCTATTTTACGTGTTTATCCTGTATTACACTGATAATAATTTTGAGAACTTACTGAGAAAAGGATTTTCTTTCCTTTTTAGATTATTTAAAATTTTTTTAATTATTCTATATTTGTCTATATGACTAATATATATAATTTTGTCTTATGACTAAAATTCTCATTGTTTGTATAAAGGTATGTAACCATAATCCTGCAAAAACAGCATATATTATAAATACTTGTATTAGAGCAACGTAATTAAAAACAGCCTTGTCGACTGCACCTCTGCAGTGGGTTAAGAAAAACAAGAATAAATAAAACAAAAATGTCTTCAGCATAAGATAGGGTTGACATGCCATAAAATCCAGCCAACCAACCATTTTTGTCCCATTTATAATCAGACCAAATTGTTAAACTGACTTCAGCATAAAATAACCCAACAAGGGTTGACATGCCAAAAATCCAACCATTTTTTATCCCATTTATAATCAGACCAAATTGTTAAACTGACTTCGGCATAAAATAACCCAACAAGGGTTGACATGCCATAAAATCCAACCATTTTTTTATCCCATTTAAATCAGACCAAATTGTTAAACTGACTTCAGCATAAAATAACCCAACAAGGGTTGACATGCCATAAAATCCAACCATTTTTTATCCCATTTATAATCAGACCAAATTGTTAAACTGACTTCAGCATAAAATAACCCAACAAGGTTGACATGCCATAAATCCAACAACATAATTAAAATACTTTAATTTAAAGAATAAAACAATTTCCAGACTGATATACTGTTCCTCAAGTTAGTCTTGAAAATACTCCATACTTGTGGCCTTGTGTCAGACGTAAGATAGATTTTGTGTAGAAATCATGGGTTGTTTAGTAAGTAAGTAAAGTTGGTGGAGTGGCCTATTGTGTTGGTATCAGCTGGACATTGAGGGAGTCTATCCCCTTCTCACTAGCTTTTGCATCTGAGGTGGAGTACCACAACTATCATTAGCTCTAAGCTGTGCTACTCATGTGCTGAGTTAACAAGGGCTGGTATCGAACCCTGAACCTTGTGGATGCTAAACTAACTGAGCTAAACCGCCCTAGTCAAGTATAAGTAAGTAAAGTTGACGGGCGGCCTAAAGTTGGTATCAGCCAGCCAGCGAGGGAGTCTATCCCCTTTTCAATAGCGCTAGAACAAAGATTGTTTTTTAGCATCTGAGGTGGAGCGCCACACCTACCATCAGCTCCTTACTTTACCGCACAGATCCCTGTGCTACTCATACACTGAGTTGGCGAGGACCGGTATCGAACTAGGAACCTTGTGGTTTCTAGCCTGAATACTCTACCGACTGAGCTAACTGGCCCTAGTCAAGTATAATTACATGAAATAACCGTAGAATAATCATACTAAGTTCCAATTACCGTGTGTGAACTTATAAGTAATGTTCTCCTGTGGACACTGCACATGGGCACATTAATGTGGGCCATCCAGAAAATGATTGACCAACTCTGCACAGAGGAATGAATGACAAGGCAACAAATAGCTGTAACTCAATACAGATCTAACCTTGTTGCAATCTTACTGCAGAATGCTAGAGTATTTATGAAGCCTCATAGCATCCTAGAAACCAAGCAGTCAATCAGGACTCAAGGAATGGAATCACCCAAA
>CM042168.1:47555999-47573499 GCA_023376005.1 Doryteuthis pealeii
CAATATGCAAATTAGCCTTCCCATTCACACTGTAAACTGCTATTTTGTTGTATATATAAATACAATTGCATGTTATTAGTATGGAGATATGGTTAACAGTATAAATAATGTAAAACAATTTTATTAATAATTGAGGTTAAAATAAGGATAAATTCATGGTGAACGTGACGTCAATTACAAAGGGAATTGTGACTTGAGTAGTGATATAGTTTCGGTTACAGACAGAAAAACACACAATCTCCATTATAATAAGATGTGCTTTTTTTTTTTTTTTTTTTTTTTTTTTTTTAAAGCTTTTTTTCCTGTAAGTTATTTTTAATTTTTGTTTTTAATCATTTTAATATTTGTTTCAAAGGATAATATTTTCTCTTAATTTAGATAGGCTTGTACATTTTGCATGTTTGATTTAGCTTGGTTTTCTTTGTTTAATGGTATATCAAACTTTGTGGGTTATTTAATGCTGAAGCAATCCTTTTTTTCTTTTTTTTTTTTCAGTGGTGCTATTTAGGTTTGGTTTCTTTGTTTAATGGCATATCAAACTTTGTAGGTTATTTAATGCCCCTCTCCCCCTTTTTAATAGAACAGTGGTGGTACTATTTAGGTTTGTTTGTGTTTTTAATGGCATATCAAACTTTGTGGGTTATTTAATGCTGAAGCAATCCTTTTTTTTTTTTTTTTTTGTAGTGGTTTTGTAAGTTTGGTTTCTTTGTTTAATGACATATCAAACCTTTTGGGCTATTTAATGCCAAAGCCATTTTTAAAAAAAAATTATTTTATAAAAGTGGTAGTACTATTTAGATTTGTTTTTATTTTTAATGGCATATCAAACTTTGTGTGTTATTTAATACCGAAGCCATCCTTTTTTAAATTTTTTATTATAGAAGAACAGTAGTGGTAGTATCTCTATGAACTATAGCTTGAGGGGTGGGGATTAGGGCGTTCATACTTTTCCCAAGGGTATTTAGTCTGCAACTGGAATTTGAATTCTCTTACAATGATGTTGCAGTCCAGCAAATTAGCCACAACTCCACTGGAGAACCCCCCCCCCTCCCCCCAATTTTGCTTGTATTAAAGTAATTAGAGAAAATTTTAATCTCAACTTGAAATCGGTTTTCCTCCAGGCATCTTTTTGGTCAGACTCATAGTTATGATTCAATTATTCCATGTATAATAACTTTTTTGTATTTTGTGAAAGGAAATAATGATGATAATGATGATGAAACAAAAATCATTTTTAAAAAATCAACACCTCTCAGAGATGCTGATAGGTAGGAGTCCCTGATACACAAAAATCTAAAAGGATGCAGTCTTTTTTTTCTTTTTTTTTTCTCATCATCATTTCAAACTAATTATAAATACATTTCAATAGTTTCTTAGAAATGAATTACACAGGATAGGTTACAAGGTAGGAGTTAGACGGCTTTAGTTGGGACTCATACCCCCCCCCAGGACTCATTAAAAGTAAATATGTGTGTCCCAGGACACACTAAATCAAAAAGCAATCAGCATCACTGTTCTCTGATTATCGCATCCAGTGAGACTAAGAAAAAATGCCAGCAATATTCAATTAATTTATGCATGGAAATGAGAGTGCGTCGAGTTGAGTCAGAAAAGCCTCGATATAACCTGTAAATCCAGCCTGGCTAGAAGATATCACTAAAATAAAGCATCACTTAAAGGCCACCTTCAGCAGCTATTTAGGTTGGTGATGAGTGACATCCTATTTCCACCCTCTTAGCAGGGTATAGAATATACCAATTGCATCTCCTGCGGAGGGGGTGAAACACCCACAAAAATAGGGATGCCAGTGGTGAGGACTCCAGTTCTTTATTCAATTGGTTATTTTTTTTTTTTTTATTAGTTGTTTTTTTTATGGCATGTCAATTCTTGGATTATTTCATACCAAAGATGTTTTTGTTTTACTCATTCTAGTTGGGGATTCAATTTAAAACCGCCCTGTCGGCTGGGGCTTTAGAATGCACCTCAGCAGAGGGCTAAGACTCCCCCAATGGGGCCACCTGTTGGCCGTGGGTGGCGACCCGTGATGCTTAAGGATGGAGCCCAGGTGGATGAGCAGTTCATGACATGCAATACTCCACTTTGGCGCTATCTTGGCTATACGGGCGGTCGGAGAGGCCCCCTCGATCAATCGGCTGGTCACGTCAAGCCCTAGCACCTATATGATTTTCCCAACCCTATTGTCTTTATGGCAAGCCCCAACCCCTTTTTATCATATGGGTGCTAGAAGGCGGTGGCTGCGGGTCTACATGTCCTGGGAATGACATTAAACTCTATCTGATGGTGAGGTTCTAGTTTTGGAGGTTTGGGGAACGTGGAGCACCCCATCATCACCATTGCTCCCTGGTCCACTCTGACCCGGAGTGGTAGTACCTGTTAGGGTCCCATCTATGGGTTAAATAGAAAAATGTATTTATAAAAAAATTGCATTATCCATTAAGAATTGATTTATTTCAAAACTTTATCGGCATTAAATGACCCACTGAGGTTGATATGCCGTAAAACAAAACAAACCAAAAAATAAAATAAAAATGACTTGATTCAGCATTAGATGAAATGGCCTGAAAAGAGTTGATATGCTGTAAAACGAAACGACCAACCAACATTTTGGATTTAACCGAGAACCTGTTTTCCGTTTTTATCCAGGTTGCATTTTTAAGTACATTGTTAACCTAATTTAAATAATTACTTGCAAAGCTCAACAGCCAAATTTCCTGTCAGCTTGGCTTGTTCAGAGAGAACAAGTGAGAGAGAGAGAAAAAAAAATATTTGAATTACATCATCTTTCTCTCTCTCCATGACAAGATAGTCATTCAGACAAGTTCACTGTTTATTTTAAGCAACTGGCTTTACTTTAAATAGAAATCTTGTATGTTCTTTTTTTAAAATAAGTTTGTTTCCCTTCATTTCATTTTTTTTTTTCTTTCCCCCAATTTTTTTTTTTTTCCTTAAGAGTTAAAATTCTAAATTTGTCTCTGTAATGAATAATTAACATAATAATACTTAAACACATTCGGTTATTGGACCATTTCGGATGATTATCTGGTGACTGTGTCAGTGCATCAACATTACTATTTTTGGTGCTCACTTCACCATAAACTATTCTAGATTCCACTCCCTTTTTTTTTTCTTCATAAAACTGGTATTATTCTTTTATCATATAAATGGTATCATATACTCGGCGAGTATTATCTCTAAAATCAAACCAACCAAAGCAGATGAATTATTTTTAGTTAATCTATATAAAGAAAACAATGTTAGGCACATTTGTGTTATGTATATATATATATATATATATGTGCTTAATTAGAGTCGTACCTAATTTTGAAAATTAATTAATTAATAATGAATTAGGCGGGAATGCCTATTTAAATGTATGGCTGAACAAATCGAGAAAAATCAATCTCTGTATGTACATTTCGGCCTATTAGGCCTCATCAGCAGAGCTATAGATAGGAAGGCCGCCCTGTGCGTGATTTGAAACCGGACTGCCAAGCTGACAGGCCGATCCCATTTCAAATCACTATAATAGGCCGAAATGTACATACAGAGATTGATTTTTCTCGATTTGTTTAGCATACATTTAAATAGGCATTCCCGCCTAATTCATTATTAATTAATTTTCAAAATTAGGTACGACTCTAATTAAGCACATATTCTCCCAAAAATTGTCGGCAAAAAAGCCATTCCAAACATACCTTGTTTACAACTTATATATATATATATATATATATATATATATATATATATAGGTATGCCCGCCTAATTAATTAAATATTAATTGATTAACTTTCAAAATTAGGTACGACTTCAATTAAGCACAAATTCTCCCAAAAATTGTCTGCTAAAAAAAGCCATATCAAAACACACCGTGTGTATTTACTTCTCATACTGTCGTGTAGAAAAAGTCACTATAAGAGGAATAATACCTACTTCTAAACAAAACGAAAAATCTAAGAAGGTCCGCAGGGTGTAGGGGTTACGGTCCTTGCCTTTCAGCTTGACAGTCAGGGTTCGAATCACGCACAAGGCGGTCTTCCTATCTATAGCTCTGCTGATGAGGCCTAATAGGCTGAAATGTACATACAGAGATTGATTTTTCTCAATTGTTTAGCCTCACATTTGAATAGGTATGCCTGCCTTATTAATTAATTAACTTTCAAAATTAGGTACAACTTCAATTAAGCACATATTCTCCCAAAAATATATATATATATATATATATATATATATATATAATGCTGTTAAAACTAAAATTTGGAGTATTTACTTAAAACATTGTTTTTTTTTTCTCTCTTTTATTCTAAGGATGCATACTGGAAAAACTAAGCTCTTTATGAGGTTGTCATAGCAACATAATTAGGATTTCCAGTTGTTATGGATATTTTTTTAAAATGTGGGAATGAAAGATATGTTGTATTGTGCTTATTTAAGCTATCAATTAGAGGATTTGAAAATATTGAAAACCCCCCAAAAAACAGAATAAACTATCTTTTAAAGAGTATTTTTCCCCTAATTTTAAAAAAGTTCTTTAAAAATTTATTCACTTGGAACAGAAAAATTATTTGGATGGTGAAAAATACTGAAAATTTTATATTTGATTTTTTTTTTTTTTTTTTTTTTTCTTCTGATTTTGTAAAATACACATATTTTTCTATTTTCTTTTGGATTAAAAAAAAAAAAAAAACATCCTAGAAAAAAAAATCTTTATTACTGATTTACACACATTTAGTAAAAACATGTTCATTAAAAAATTGTTAAATCAGTAAAAGACAATTAAAATATCAAGTGATTTTCCCAACCCTATTGCCCTCATGGCAAGCCCCAACCCCTTTTTATCATATGGGTGCTAGAAGGCGGTGGCTGCGGGTCTACATGTCCTGGGAATGACGTTAAACTCTATCTGATGGTGAGGTTCCAGTTTGGAGATTTGGGGAATGTGGAGCACCCCTTCATCACCATTGCTCCCTGGTCCACTCTGACCCGGAGTGGTAGTACCTGTTAGGGTCCCATCTATGGGTTAAATAGAAAAATGTATTTATAAAAAAATTGTATTATCCATTAAGAACTGATTTATTTCAAAACTTTATCGGCATTAAACGACCCACTGAGGTTGATATGCCGTAAAACAAAACAAACCAAAAAAAAAAAAAAAAATATCAAGACTTTGAAACATTTTGCAAATGTAAAAAAAAGGCAATGAACAAATTGGCTTAATTAAAAAAAAAAAAAAAAAAATTTTTTTTAAATTCTATTTATAGCATTTTCCAGTAAAAATAGTCAAGGTGAGTCTTCAATACACAGGTTGATCTCACAGCCTTGCGTAGATAGATCATATACAAAAATATGATAGTCCTCAAATACTCGGGTAGCAGAGATGCTGATAGGTACATGTCTTGCATCCCTGATGCACAAAAAAATCTAAAAGGTCTCAGTAAAATGATATCCATGTGTCCCAGTGTTTTTCTTTTTTCTTCCCTCACCATTTCAAGCTAACTGTAAATACATTTCAATAGCCTCTTTTCCTGGAGACTCATTCAAAGCAAATATGTGCATCCCAGGATGCACTAAATCAAAAAGTTAACAGCATCACTGAGGTAGATCACATTCTGAAAGGTTTTGTGTTTGTTATGACTTCACAGCCTTGTTTAGATAGCTCATACCCAAAAAATATGATAGACTACAAATACTCAGGTAGACCCACATTCTACAAGAGAGCCCACCACTTTTTCTCTGGGGATAAAAAAATTCCCATAGTTCTTTAAAAACTTCTTTTCAATCTAAAGGAAAAGAAAATGTACTGGGGTTTCACTTGCTCATGATCAGTAATGATTATTATCATTATTGGTGTAAGATTCAAAGGTTCTGACAAAGTCATAACTCGTTGAAATGCAAACAAACTCCCATAAAGGCTGAGGGACAAAACATTTAATATGGTACAGCACATGAATAAACAAAGGATACATAAATTGCATAGAAGTGTACATGAAACATACATACCTATACAATAGTAATATGAACATAAAAGCAACAGACATGAGACTAAGAATAGTCCATGCTGGGAAATCACTTACAGTAATGTAAGGGGGGGGGGTGCCAAAGCCCCAACAAGAAAGGGGTAGTCATAAGACTACCTCATTGTGTCTTGTAGGTCGAGCAGCAGGCAAAGAGAGAGAGAGAAATTCAAAACGGCCGCTTAAATACACAAGGCTCCTAGCGGGAACCAGCGACACTAAACGGGCAGACAACTCCCCAGGCAAATACGAAAATAACCCCCAAATTAGCATTGCAGTCTCAGAAAACTATATAATTCTAGTGCCTCTGAAGGTTACAACACCTTCTGTGACTGTGAAGTCTGTTCGGAAAAACAGCCCTGACCTCAGATGTCGCATGTGACGGCTGTCCCTGAAGATGCGCCGATGCTTTGTTGTCGTCACTTTCTTCTGAACCTCTTGGCTTCATGTTGTTGCGTCAGGGTGACTTCAGAGATAAATAGTCCGCCAATAGAGAACCTGTCGCCACCGAGGGCGGTCCTGAGCCAAATTTTTCCCAGCTGGAAGGGGGGTAATGCCAAATCACCCGAGATCATTCTTGCATGATAATTGCTATTGATTTGTAATAATTGATTGGTTTCCTCATGATCTCTTGAATGAATTTGCTTCTTCTTGCTTGGTCATGAATTGGCTTTTCTGCTGTGTCTTTTGTACTCGGAATATTGTTACAAGTATTTTTGTTTATTGTACATAGAATCACTTTGTTTTTTTTGTTTTTTTTTTCATTGTTGTGAATATTTGGTCTCTTGCCAGTATAAGGAGCAATATCTCCTCTGTGCCAAACCTTAGTTAATTTCACTTGCCTAGACAGATGGAAGTCTCTTCTTCTTCAGCTATGTTATTCTCAATATGTTTGTTTGATTTCCAAACATGTTTCTTTTCTTTGTATTGCTCTATTATTACTAAGCTTAAAAGATCTTTTGGAGAAGATATTTTCTTCAGTTCATAATCTTAGTATTAACTCTCTCAGTCGGTAAATATTCCAGTATTTCTCTGAATTTTTGAGATGAGTATTATTTTTGAGATTAGTATTATTTGTATTATTCGGACTATTGTACTCCTCTTCAATGTTATCTGTACAATTTTTCAGCCGATGTGCTCTCCGGCCTTCTTCAGGTATTGGACACATGGCCTAGTGGATAGAGGGGTTAGGTTAAGACAGTTCTAAGTGAGTTATTTTCTTCAATTCATAATCTTAGTATTAACTCTCTCAGTCGCTAAATATGTCCAACATATCGAACTACGGTTTTGACTGGGCAGTCCGATGGCTTCGGCCCTGGACTGTACAAGTTAACTTCATTGATCCCAGGGGCCATCCCAACCCCCAGAAACACCTACCCCCTTGATTTAAAAGGACAGGGCTGGGTTTATTGCCCAGTGCCTGAGGAGCCCCCCTTGAGGGGGAATGCCGACAGGATCAATGCATTTTTTGTGCCTACCACTCATGAGCTTCGGCTTGTGGGTGGGCCCACATAAAAATACCCTTGTGTCATGCCCTCATAAGTGGGATGAGAGGCAAATACCTCTCAATCGGTAAAGCACCCGCCTTTGAATTGCAAGGTTCTGAGTTTGATACCGGTCCCCGGCATCAGGTTGGTAATCTGATCTGTGTGGTAAATTGGGGAGCTCAGCAAAAACAATATCCCTGATCTAGTGCTAGCAAAAAGAGGATAGACTCCTTCGCTATATGGCTAAGACTGACAATAGGCCACTCTGCCAACTTTACTTTTTTCTTTGCTTTTCTCGGCTGAGGCAGTAGAATACAGACTGTACATTTGCAAAGCGGTAAGATCCCCCTCCAATGGGGCCACCCGTTGGCCGGGGGTTGCAACCCGTGAGGCTTAAGGAAGTAACCCAGATGGCTGAGCAATCCATGACTTACAACACTCCACTTTGACTATTTCTTAGGCTAGACGGGTGGTCGGAGAGGCCCCCTTCGATCAATCAGGTGGTCACGTCAAGCCCTAGTATCTATATGATTGCCCCAACCCCATTGCCTTTAGAGCAAACCCCAATCCTTCTTATCATATATGTGCTAGAAGGCAGTAAGTGAGGCTCTTAGTGTCTTGGATATGTTGTTAAACTCTATCTGATGGTAAAGCTCCAATTCTGCAGCTCTGGGGAGTTTGGAGTACCCCTTCATTACTATTACTCCCAGGTCCACTCTGACCTGGAATGGTAGTACCAGTTAGGGTCCCATCTATAGATTAAATTTAAAAAGACAATGTGTATAAAAAAAAGTTGAGCTTTATAAAAAATATTTTTTGAAAACCCATCAAGAATGAATGAAAGAAAACAAAACATTTTTGGCATAAAATAACCCAACAAGGGTTGACATGCCATAAAACCAACCAACCAACCAACCAACCAACCACAGTTACTATACTTTAAAGAAGATAAGTGTTAGAGTTATCCCCTTATTTATTTACTATATATTAAAGTTCCTTTATATACATTTATATCATAAAGATTTTTTCCTAGTCTGCTTGGAGAGCTTAATGTATGACAATTATACAGAACAATATTTTTTAATTTTAAATAAGAAAAACAATAGCCAACATAGCCGGATTTTAAGTTCTTATTTCAAATTTATATGCAGACTTTTTGAAGATTTATATATTTTATATATATATATATATATATATATGAAATAATTTTCAAAATATGTGAAAAATATATGCAGTAAAATATGTGAAAAATATATGAAAAATTTTTTTTTCAAAAAATATTTTCAAATATATATGAAATAATTTTCTAGTATTGAAATTCAATCATGATGGGACATACTTGGAACTGCCTTTTGGCTTTAAAACTTAATTCCATAAATTAACGATTTCATGATTATAGATCGAGGGCTGGCCAATAAACGAGACAGACTTATAGATAAATACACACGGTATTTATTTGCAATTATAATGTCAATTCTATAAAAAGGATATGATTTGATATTGAACCAGGTGGCAACCAAAGATGGCCTTCAGCAAGTCTTATATAAAAGAACCAAGAAAAAAAGGAAAATTTAAATAAAACATCTGTATGATGATACGAGCAGTTATAAGTCTTAAAAAAAAATGTTGATGATGATGATAGGCTTTCTGTATCAACTATTTGGTAGCACCGAATTGCTGTCTGCCTGAGCAATCAACATCTTTGTATCCAAGTTGATCATGAAAGGTCTGAAGCTTGTAGGATTCTAGCTTTCATAATCCATTGGACGTTTGCCAGGTTAATGGTAATTCTATAGAATTTTTATACTGCTTGTCTTTGACAATGATAATCATTTGTAGTGGTTATGATTCATGTGGCCATTTTAGAGCTGTAGTTAAAAGCAGTTTTACAGTAGAGATCCTTTGTGGTATAAAGTTTGATCCTTTCTTGAAGTAGAAAGATGTAGTATCCGTTTTAATCCTTGTCTGTTGATCTCAGATTTGATCCTTTGTTGAAGTAGAAAGATGTAGTATCAGTTTTAATCCTTGTCTGTTGATCTCAGAGTTGATCCTTTGTTGAAGTAGAAAGATGTAGTATCAGTTTTAATCCTTGTCTGTTGATCTCAGAGTTGATCTTTTGTTGAAGTAGAAAGATGTAGTATCAGTTTTAATCCTTGTCTGTTGATCTCAGAGTTGATCTTTTGTTGAAGTAGAAAGATGTAGTATCAGTTTTAATCCTTGTCTGTTGATCTCGGAGTTGACCGCGTCTAGAAGTAGAAAGTTGTATGATCCTTGTCTGTTTATCTGTCCTTCCAGTGAGTGATTTTAGAACAATTTATCAATGCCTTTAAATCGTAAATTAAATACATGTTTGGATGTTTTTGATTGGCCAATTCAGCCGCCAGTGTTTTGGAACAGTCTATAAATATAAGTCATGATCTTTAATTCTTATACCTAAAATACTTCAGTAGCTGGCATTCAATTTTTTAAATTTTAATTTTTTAAAAATTTTCTCTATTGTGGATTATTCGGATCATATGACCTTTAGGCACCCCTTTTGCGATCTCAATTGATAAGGACATGGTTTTCATTTACACTGTCAAAATCCGGTTGGTTGTTAGGGGTTAGTTTTATAATTAAAAAAAAAAAAACTCTAAAAATCGTCTGTTAACAAACAACCAGAATTTGACAGTAAATGAAAAAAATGTACTTATGAATCGAGATCGCAAAAGGGGTGCCTAAAGGTCATATGGTCCGATTATTCTATAGAAGTGAATGTCTATTATTAAAGTATCCTTTTAACTTTTTAATGCTATAAACCAACTTTGATAAAATTTTAGTGTAAAAAAAAAAACTTGTTTTATTCTCTCGATATTTACACTTTAATTTGCTATTTTTATTTATGTATTTTTTTTTTTTCATTTAATTTTACTCAGTATGTATTTACTTACAATATATTTAGTTTTTCTAGATTTAAAGATACCAAGAGAGCAGCGATAATACTGAGTTGTTGGTATTGGCAAAAAAATTCCTTACTTATGAATTTATAATAGTTATGCTTACTTATGAATTTATAATAGTTATGCTTACTTATGAATTTATAATAGTTATGCTTACTTATGAATTTATAATAGTTATGCTTACTTATGAATTTATTATGTTATATTTATAATAGTTATGTTACTTATGAATTATAATAGTTATGCTTACTTATGTTTATAATAGTTATGCTTACTTATGAATTTATAATAGTTATGTTTACTTATGAATTTATAATAGTTATGTTTACTTATGAATTTATAATAGTTATGTTTACTTATGAATTTATAATAGTTATTTACTTATGAATTTATAATAGTTATGTTACTTATGAATTTATAATAGTTATGTTTACTTATGTTTATAATAGTTATGTTTACTTATGAATTTATTTCTGATAAATTTTCACAACAATTATCAGAAATAAATTTATTTCAGCTACCTTTGCCTCTTCAAATCTGATTTCATTATGAAATTAGACTTGAAGAAGCAAGGGTAGCCGAAATAAATTTATTTCTGAAAGAAACCTCTTGAATTCTTCTAACCAGCTATACTCTAGTGGAAGGGTTGGGTAAATATATACATTTGCCCTCATAGGAGATAAATAAATACCCAATTTAAATTTAATTTTTTTTTTTTTTTTTTTTTTTTTTTTTTTTTTTTTACTGACTGAAAAGAGCTTTTTAGGATTAAGGAGCACTCTTAAGAATTTTGACGGGGGGAGGGGGGGTTCTCCACTCTATTCTGCAAGCACTTGTTTCTCTATTAGCGATAATTCGTGAGTACAATTCTCCATCTTTTACGACTATTTCATTGTATTTTCTGCACATTGTTTTTGTTCTAATTTCTATTGAAGTGTTAAGAATGTGCACTGTCATTTTTTTCTTCTTCTGCTGCTGCAAAACTACAAAGGAATGTAATGAACTATTTTCCTTGAAGCAAACATTCGTTTGCCTCATTTTTTTTATTTTTTTATTTTTTTATTTTTTTTTTTTTTAAAGGTTTGGGTGGGAGGTGCATTTTGTGCATATTATCTTATCCACTCTTTTTGATTGGATACTTTGACCAACATTATCTTAAGGTTACACATGCTTGTGTTGAGTTAAAGATTTATTTATTTATTTGGACCATATGACCTTTAGGCACCTCTTTTGCGATCTCATTTCATAAGGACATTTTTTTTTTTCATTTACACAGTCAAAATCCGGTTGTTTGTTAACAGATGATTTTTATTTTTTTTTTTTTTTAATTATAAAACTAACCCCTAACAGGTTTGCCTATCGTTTTCAATGTTTACACGCTGTTCCATCAGAGAGACGAAGAATAGCACATGCAAAATTGGCAATAGAACAACAAGACATGTATATTATTTTATAACATAATTTTATTCAGGAAGTCGAGCTTTGAGAGGAGAAAAAAAAATGGAACGTTCATAAGCTATATATATATATATATATATATATATATATATATATATATATATATATATGACAGTAGCTCAGTCGGTAGAGCGTTCGACTAGAAACCACAAGGTTCCTAGTTCGATACCGGTCCTCGCCAACTCAGCGTATGAGTAGCACAGGGATCTGTGCGGTAAAGTAAGGAGCTGATGGAAGGTGTGGTGCTCCACCTCAGATGCCAAAAACAATCTCCTTGGTCTAGCGCTATTGAAAAGGGGATAGACTGACTGGCTGATACCGACTTTAGGCCGCCCCGTCAACTTTACTTTTTACTTATATATATATATATCTGTAATGGGGGATATTCATCGGGTCGCCATCAGTTTCGGTTTTAGGTGGGATGACATGACGAGATGCAATATAGCTTTTTTTTCAGGGGTCATAGTCGGTTCAGACATAGTTATACACATATAAATTGAAGGAATATAAAGGTGACAATTTTAAATAAAAGTTCCATGACGGAATGCGGCACTTATCTTTATTGTCGTTGATTCATTTCTTGGTTCGGCTCATATCTGTGTGGATGACCACTCTGGGTCTAATTGCTTCTATCCGCATGAAGGTGATATCGGGGTTCCAAGTAGTAGTCCATAGTAGTAAAATTTTCTTCTAGGCCGCATGAAGACGATTAATGCCTACCCTCAATGGGGTTAGGAGTCCCACTATATTCAAAAAGGGTCTCGAGTAAAAACTAACGTGGTGATAGAAATCTCTTTCCCCTCCCCCTAAAAAAGTAATGATGAACGTTTCTTTCAATCGCACAAAAGTGCCTACGTGACGATGACTGGGCAAAATTCGGCTGTGGGGTCCTTCTGGTAATTAGTTGTTGGGGTCATTAATAGGACACGTACCTCAGTTCTGACGTCATGCAATTCTAAGAATATTCTGGGACATTCTCTTTTTAGCTTTCGAGTTTCATTCTATTTTGCCTATAATTGATTTTGATTTGCGTGTTATACATAACACCCCTAACAAACAACCGGATTTTGAAGTTGCAAATGAAAAAAAATGTCCTTATGAAACGAGATCGCAAAAGGGGTGTCTAAAGGTCATATGGTCCATTTATTTTATTTCTTAACAGAATTTAAACATTATTCAGAGATGCTGATAGGTATACGTCCTATGTCCTTAATGCATAAAAATCTAAAAGGACCCAGTAAAATCGTATCCATGTATCCCAGTATTTTTCGTTTTTCTTAGATAGGATGTGACACAACATCAATTTTAACGATGAACAACAATGGCCTTTAAGTAAGTTAGCTATAAAGACAATAGCTTTTGTTATGTAATGATGTATCAACCTTCAATTTAATGCCAGTCATCCTTGTAGAAGAACAGTAGTGATACTATTTAATTCCTAGCTGGGGAGATGAGAAGGCTTTATACCTTTCCCAAGAGTATTTGTCCAAAAGTGAATGTAATCTAGTGTGGTACAAGATTAAGTATGCGGATTGTTTCTACTCACAAGAATATTGAATTTGTACATATGTGCAAACATACAGGACTGATATTGTGGTTTGCAAGGGGTTTGAATGTGCTGGTGCACTGTTTGCATGGGGACTGAAAGTGCAGATGGGTGGTTTGCAAAGGGGCTGAATGTGCTGGTGCACTGTTTGCATGGGGGCTGAATGTGCTGGTGCGCGGTTAGTGAGGAGGCTGCACGTGCCGGTGTGTGTGGTTTGCAAGAGACTAAACCTGATACCACTGCAGTAAATGGGGGAAAAGATTGTCTATTGATCTTTTCAATTTTTTAATGACTCTTAGAATATTTTAGTAGCCTAGACCAGTGGTTCCCAACCTATGGCCAAAATGGGCCACAACAAATTTCAGGTGGGCCAAGGAAATATTATAATTCTATATGGTTGTATCTTGATTGAATAAATATCTTATGTAAAATGGAAATATTTTTTCTATTATAATAAATTCATGGGCCATGAACTGAAAAAGGTTGGGAACCCCTGGCCTAGACTATGGAATCGAAGACCAAATGAATTTGCCGCACATAGTTTCATAAAATGTTACCAAATGAGGCCTATTACTAAAAGTAGGCCCTATTGCGATCCACACACTTCTATCGGTGTTGCAGTGCTTGGATCCCATTTGTAAAAAAGTGTTGGGTACTTTTTACACTTTGACCGTTACTTTTTTTAATCTACCTATCTATTCACTGTAGATGACTGGGTCATTAAAGGAAAAAAAGTGACAAAATTTCCTCTGATGAAATAAACCATATTATTAAAAAAAAAAAAATTTTTTTTTCTTCAATGCCCACCTGGCTGGATTAACACCAGTTCTTTTTACGTGAGAAATTTTTTATTTTTATGGATCATCCAGCAAGGATTGAACTCGCTATTCAGTAATAATGGATCTGCGAAACTAGCTTGCTCTAAGTATTGTTTTTGTTCCCCCCCCCCATTTTGTTTTCTTAACCTTTTTCTCTTCCCCCTTTCATTTTTATAATTACCAATTCTTTTTTTTTTTTTTTTTTTTTTTTTTTATTTAAAAAAAAAAAAAAATTTTTTATGGATTATCCAGTAAGGATTGAACGCGCAGAAAAAAAACAAAATAACAATAAAAAAAACAACTTTTCACTTAGAGCAAGCTAGTCTCGCAGATCCATTATTACTGAATAGCGAGTATTCAGTAATAATGAATCTGCGAGACTAGCTTGCTCTAAGTGAAAAGTTTTTTTTTTTTTATTTTTTTTTTTTTCTCACATTTTTTTTCTTAACCTTTTCTCTTTCCCCCTCTTTCATTTTATAATTACCAATTCTTTTTTTTTTTTTTTTTTTTTTTTTTTTATAGATTCAAAAAAAAAAATGTGGATTTTATTAAAAGATGTTTTCATAGTAATTGGCTAATTTGCTTATTTTTATCTTTGTTTTACTTTTTGTAGGGTTTTGAAGTCAGGATTGAAAGTTTTCCTACATTGAATATAAAGTAAGACTGTTACACTCTGACGCAGGCAATACCAAACAATACATCAAGAAAGGATTTTCTGCTACACTGTTAACAGATTAAAATGAACAGGTCTCCTATCTTTTTATGACGTATTTTTCAATCCTTCCTTGTTTCTTAAAAAAAAAAAAAAAAAAAGGAAAAACAAAAACTACTCAGGTTTTTAATAATCCCAAAAGTTGTTTTTAGCCTGGGTAGCACTCTGTGACCTTACTAGTATGCAATTGAAAAAAAAAAAAAAAAAATTAATTCCTAATTTAAGAGAATGCTTTGTTTTAACATTATAATCAGTTTTTTCCCTCGTGTGTTTGTTTGTGTTTTTACATTTTTAAACTAATTCCCTTTTTGTAGAATTGTTTTTGTTTACCATTTTTTTTTTTTTAATTGAGTTAATCAGTTTAGTCTCAAACTAAGAATAATTATACTCAGTGCTTGATCCAGATTTTTGTGGATTAACCCCCCCACACACACGCAAATCCCTGTTTGGTTAATTTAGTTGATTGGATTACTAACCTCTTGTTTTAATCTGAACCATGTCTGATATTTTGGTGTATCCATTTCCGTGTATCCCATTTCCGTGTATAGTCCATAGATGAATCCATAGATGATATTTAATATATCCCGTTTCCTTGTACCGTCCATAATGATATTTAATATATCCGTTTCCTTGTACCGTCCATAGATGATATTTAATATATCCCGTTTCCTTGTACCGTCCATAGATGATATTTAATATATCTCGTTTCCTTGTACCGTCCATAGATGATATTTAATACATCTCGTTCCTTGTACCGTCCATAGATGATATTTAATACATCTCGTTTCCTTGTTCATAGATGATATTTACATCTCGTTTCCTTGTATTGTACCGTCATAGATGATATTTAATACATCCCGTTTCCTTGTACCGTCTATAGATGATATTAATATATCCCGTTTCCGTCGATGATATTTAATATATCCCGTTTCCTTGTACCGTCTATAAATGATATTTATATATCCCGTTTCCTTTTACCGTCTATAAATGATATTTAATATATCCCGTTTCCTTGTACCGTCTATAAATGATATTTAATATATCCCGTTTCCTTGTACCGTCTATAAATGATATCTGATATATATCCCGTTTCCTTGTACCGTCTGTTGTATCCCGTTTCCTGTACCGTCTGTAAATGATATTTGATATATATCTCATTTCCACATTGGGTGGATACTGGATGCTGCACAGAGGACCTCCTGGAGATTGTCATGTATATCTGTGACAGGATGATTTTTCATAAAACCTTATACTATCAAAATAAATATTATTAGATATTATTTATTACCAAACTCTACAGCATTGAAACTGCAATGCACTCAATCAAAACAGATGTTATTAGGTATTATTTATTACCAAACTCTACAGCATTGAAACTGCAATGCACTCAATCAAAACAGATGTTATTAGGTATTATTTATTACCAAACTCTACAGTATTGAAACTGCAATGCACTCAATCAAAACAGATGTTATTAGGTATTATTTATTACCAACCTCTACAGTATTGAAACTGCAATGCACTCAATCAAAACAGATGTTATTAGGTATTATTTATTACCAAACTCTACAGTATTGAAACACTTTGACTAAAAAGATTATATTACCATTATCATGTGCCGATAGCATGGTTTCCTTTACTCTCTCTGGCCATTCATTCCTATCATCCATCACTCTTGGCAAGTCCTCTATACAGCATCTAGTGTCTGCATAGAGCTGATGGATGTAAGTTTTTGATGGTTGACCAACACTGGTATGTCCATGTGTAGAAATCCAGAGGAGAATGTTGCTTATGAGTTTGTCCTTGCTAAAATCGAAATTTTCTAAGTTATCTCTTCATTATTTGTTACTGTATTTTTCTTAGAATAATGGTATAGGAGGTTTTAAATGGTAAAGAGACAGAAACAGAGAGAGAGAGCTGAAATAGGCACTTGTGTTCCTCAGATGAAATTAGTTAAACATCTCTTAAAAGTATAAATAAAAACAGAATAGGGCCATGCTCAAGTGTTTTCTTTTATTAATATTATCATTATTATTATGTTTATTTATTTTTTTTTTCTATTTTGAAAAATTGTTTATAAGTTTAAGGAATGTACATAACAAAATAGTATAAATGTTATATTTTGTATTGGTACTTGAGACTTCTTATTTCATTTTATGGGAAATACTCCTTTCATATTTTCTATTTATCTTTGAAGTAGTGTATATATATATATATATATATATAACACATACAGTACTATTTTGGCATAACTCTTCAGTGCAGCAAGACTTGCAGGCTGCTTCAGTCTGGGATTGAAACTTGACCAAAAACAGAATAGTGCCATGCTCAAGTGTTTTTTTTATTATCATCATTATTATTTGCTCCTTTTTAGTTTTCACATCAGCATTAGCTGATGGTCTTTCACTGGAGTCTGAGTGACAGCAAGTCTCCTCAAGTCTCCAGGACTCTTCTGAGTATTCTATTATTATTATTATTATGTTTATTTCTTTTTTTTTTTTTTTTTTT
>CM042168.1:47578499-47623499 GCA_023376005.1 Doryteuthis pealeii
AATTCAACAAAAAAATCGCCAAAAAAACGATGACTGAAACTTAACCTAAATTTTTATGTAAATTTTAAGGAAGGATTAAAAAAACATGTAAAGAATTATGTTTTACAGTCTTTAAGACGGGAGAATGTTTGCCGTTTTAGTTTTCTCTTGAGCATGTATGTATTCTTTTTAAGGTGGTTTATTTCATTGTTATAATCAAATTTATTGAGAATTTTGTTTTATATATATATATAAGTTTGGGCTCTGTTTTTAGGGGGTCGGTGACAATTTACAATTTTAAATCTTTAATAAAAAATTAAAGAAAGGAGTTGGTGCTGACCTACGAAATTTTGGGCATACCTATAATATATGTGTGTGTGAGTGTGTGTATATATATATGTGTGTGTGAGTGTGTGTATATATATATATATATATATATATATATGTGTGTGTGTGTAACTTTTTATTTTATTTATTTATTCATTTATTTATTTATTATACTTGTGAAAAGGTCACAAAAGAAAACAAACGTATTAAAACTATTATTTGGTAACTTGATATTAGAATTAAAAAATAAATAAATAAATTGTACAGAACAATGCCGTTTGCTTATATAAATTGATACCTATAAAATAATTATTATCAAATAATTCCTTTCTTTTTAGTGTAAAGGTTGTGTTTATTTATAAACACTTTTTTTTTTCTTGAAATTCATGATTGATATAGTCATTATTTCGTGACAATTTTCTCTCTCTCTCTTAGAGTCTGTGATTATTCAATGATACACGTTGTCAGTTGAAAGAGGTGAAATTTATGGCCGTTATCTTATGACCTAGAGAGAAAGGTGATTTGACCTGTAACTTATTGACCTAGATATCTGCTGCCTCAGAATGCGATCTCGCTTCCCAGACTCCCGTGCCGTATTTTTTTCCTGTCTTTTTTTTTTCATTTTTTTTTTTATATACATTCCTGATTGATATATATATATTTTTTTATTTTATTTCTCAATGTCGAAACTCAAGAAGTCCACGTGTCAAACAAAAATAAAACCGTTGACCGGGGATATTTTCTTAGTAATTGGTAATCTATACATTCTGTATTCATTTGAACTTGGTTTTAACATAAGATTTTTTTCTCTCTCTCTTCTCCTTCTTCTTTCTATTGAATAATAATAGCAAATAGAATTCGTACTGAATATTTAGTGCTTGGAGGGGGGGGGGTTATTGAATGCATGTTAGGGCATTTCAGCTGATTGTAATTAAGCACACAGCTGGTATTGTTAATTCACGAGGCTATGCAATCGTTAAAATTAACTTATTTAGGTAAGACCTTGTATTTTTTCTGAAAGTGAAATTAAAAAAAAAAAAAAAAAAAATTGTACTACCTCTACTCTGGCTGTTATATTCATCGGATAAAAGCTATATGTAAATGTAACGATTGATTTCCACGACATGTAAACCCGTCTAGGGTTATTTTATACCTAGAGGTCAAGGAATCGACTTGATTGAACGTTCATATTAACATTTTTGGACCATATGACCTTTAGACACCCCTTTTTGATCCCTTCTCAGAAGGACATGTTTTTCATTTACACTGTCAATATCCGGTTGTTTGTTAGGGGTTTTAGGGTTATAATAAAAAAAAAATCCTCTAAAAATCGTCTGTTAACAAACAACCGGATATTGACAGTGTAAATGAAAAATATGTCCTTCTGAATCGAGATCAAAAAGGGGTGCCTAAAGGTCATATGATCCACATTTTTTGTGTAGTTTAAGAGTTTTATGGGATTTTTTTGTTTAACTATTTTAGCTCAGTCGGCAGAGTGTTCGGCTAGGAATCACAAGGTTCTTGGTTTGAAACCGGCCCTCGCCAACTCAGCGTATGAGTAGCACAGGGATTTGTGCGGTAAAGTGAGGAGCTGAAAGTAGGTGTGGCGCTCCACCTCAGATCCTAAAATAACCTCCTTGGTCTAGCGCTACTGAAAAGGGGATAGACTCCTCGCTGTCTGGCTGATACCGACATTAGGCCGCCCCGATGACTTACTTTTATTTAACGTACTGGACTGCAATATTGTAGTAATTGAGTTTGTATTCGATTTGCGCAATTAAATTCACTTTCAGACTAATACACCTGGGAAGGTACAAATCTCCTCATTCCTCCAGCTATGGGTTAAATAGTACCACTACTGTTCTTCTACAAGGATGACTTTGTAATTAAATAACCCACAAAGGTATTAACTCTTTGCCTATCAAATTCACCCCCAAAGCTCTCGGTGTCAGTGAATAAATTGGCGAATATTACCGGATTATTCCATTTAGCTGGTTCCCTATTGTGAAAGGATCAAGTACCAGTCTCAGGGTTGGTTCACAGACAAAACAAAAGATAGCAGGGGTGTTCACGTGCTCAGTGAGAGAGCCGCTGCGATCGGTTTAAAGTTGGCAAAGAGGTTTTTTTTTTTTTTTTTTTTTTTTTTTGTGAAGAATTATAATTAGTATTTCATAGTTATCCACAGAGCAATAATTTGTATGATTAATAAATGACTTTCAGGTTGAACGCAAATACCTAAAAATTATCATTCATTTGCAAATTAAACTGGAAATTGCTTTATTCTATTTAAAAAAAAAAAACAGACAAAAAAAAACATTTTTAAGTCTGGAAACTTGTCCCATAATAGTTGATACATTTAGTGTATGAAATATATATGCAAATGTAACACCTATTATGGGACAGAGGTAGTGTTATTTTTATTGTTATTATTTTTTTTTAATTACTTTTTCTTTATCTTGTTTTTGTTATGTTTTTATCAAAACCTTCAGGTTGTTATTTTAAGACTGTTAACAGCTTTGGATGTGAAATAAAGAATAAACTTCCAGTGAGATTTATTTTCAATCTGTGATGTTTACCTAAGGTTCTTAAAATAACAAACTGAAAGTTGTGATAAAAAGCTTTGGAAATAAGATGAAAGAAACACTAGCCGAAAAGTAATATTACCTCTGTTCCATAATAGTTATTACATTTGCCTATATGAAAGTAAGTAAACAAACGATGTGTTTATTTTTGATATGGCCTTTTTAGCCGACAATTTTTGGAGGATATGTGCTGAATTAAAGTCATACCTAATTTTGAAAATTAATTAGTTAATAATTAATGAATTTAGGCGGGCATATATGTTCAAATGTAAGGCTAAACAAATCGAGAAAATTTCAATCCCTGTATGTACATTTCGACCTATTAGGTCTCATCAGCAAGGTTATGGACAGGGAGACTGCTCCGTGTGTGACTCGAAACTTGACATTTGGGTTCTGTTTTTTGGGAGGGTCATATCATTTTAATTTTAATTTTTAAAAAGTTTATTCCAAAATTTGTGGGTTCTGTTTTTTCTGGGTCACCCAGTAATATCATGTTACTCAACTAGGAAATAACCAACAAATGATTATTATTAAATAGAAATAATATGTTGATCATATAATTGTGTATAAAATAGTATTAGATAGGGATATTTGATATAATATATGTTTAACGGCATATCAACTCTTTATGGGTTATTTAATGCTGAAATTTGATTCATTTCTAAATTTCATTGCAATCATAACTATATATATATATTTTTTTTTAAACTCTGAATTAAAACATGTTAAACCACTCTTTAAAAAAAAAAAAAAAAAAATGACATAACAATGGTGGCTAAACTTGCAATAAAACAATAAATATAAATGCAATAAAATAAAACAATTACTAACCTGACTTACCAAAAAAAAAAAAAAAAAAGTCAAGTATTTTGAATCGGATTTTTAAAATTAATTTTTATTTCAAAATTTAGTTTGATGTGTTGCTAAACGTCGTCAAAATTTTCCACTTTAATTTTGACGATTTGCAAGTTTAGCCAAAATAGTATTAGTAAATATGTATAGCTCGTACACTAAATGCATTAAGTAGTAACCATTTCTTACCAGAAACCATTTATCATAATATTTACCTGTATTAATTTTATTGTATTATTAGACAAATTAAATTTTTTTTTAATTTTTAAAATTTAAAAAAATTTTTTAAAATTTAAATAATTTAAAAAAAAATTTAATTTTTACAGTTAAATATATACTTAATTTTTACATATTTTAAAAAAATAAAAATTTTTTTTTTTTTTTTTTTAAATTTAAATTTTTAAAAATTATTATTGTATTAGTAACCATTTCTTACCAGAAACCATTTATTTGTCTTCCGGAAATCAAGAAAATTTTATATCTTAAAACTTGTTAGCCTTAAATTTGATGTTGTGGAATAGCTAATTATATTCTTTAATTTTCGTCCTATAATTATACACGGTATTCTGTACAGGTATTTAAAGAATTTTAAGTGTATTAATTTGTACCTGTATCTGTTAAATAAAATTCTTTCCTTTTTTTTTCCATTTAAGTTTTATCCTATATGTGGTAGACATATTTTAAGAATTTTAAATGAATTAATAAAGATCAAACAACTTCTACTTTTAGAAGTGTATTAATTTGCATTTAAGTAGACTTTCATTCATTGTTTAATTTATATTTTAAGTATATATTAATCTGAGTGGTTGGTATATATATATATATATATATATATATATATATATATATATAATCATACACATGTGGAGGTGTTTGTTGTGTAATGGTTATTAGCGTAGGAAATGGACACAGCAAACAGAATTCATATCCTGGACCTGGCTGTTTGCATTTCACATAGTATGAATCAAAATATCCAATCTCCAGGTATTGGTGAATAGGACAGACTGGGCTCTTTAACCTTCGGATGGCAACACGGCTAGGAAAAGTAAAACTCTGAATTATAATTGTTTATGAAGGATTATTATTAGTTTCTTGAAACCATGGATACAAACAAATGGGTTATTTCCTAGTTGAGTAACATGATATGACCCCCCAAAAAACAGAACCCAAATTATTTATTTTCCCATTAAACTAACCCTAAACCCCAAACCTAACCCTTGTTGGACTTAATTTTAATTTTTTTTTTAAGTTTAAGTTTTATTCCAAAATTTGTGGGTTCTGTATTAATTTGCATTTAAGTAGACTTTCATTCATTGTTTATTTTATATTTTAAGTATATATTAATCTGTATCCCCCAAATCTGTCCCCAAGCTAATAGGATAAACAATTCACTACTTGTATAAATTTTATCATGCTTACCTATTTAAGGATATACATTTTTTAAAAGATGAAGCATTATTGTAGTTGCTGGCAATCCTCAGAAAAAAAATGGTGTTCTTCCAATGTGTGATCTACCGAGTTGTTTACATTCCAATATGTGATCTACCCATTAACTACCCATTATTTTCCCATTAAACTAACCCTAAACCCTAACCCTGTCTTCTTTTTTCCTAGTGGATCACATGCCATGAATAGTATATCAATGGTTTCTAATCCACTATGTGATCTACCGAGTTGTTTACATTCCAATATGTGATCTACCTATTAACTACCCCTAACTTCTTTTTTCCTAGTAGATCACATGCCATGAATAGTAGATCACAAATGTTCGGTAGATCAAAAAAAGTCATGGGATCATAAAGTATCAAGATTGAATCCTTAAATTTTTAAAAAAGATTTTAAAAATCTAAATGAATTTGACAAATCCATAATATATAATATTTGATTGTAAATCTGCTCTGGTATTTTAGCATTGAGCACCTTCATATGCCAATACTTTTCTCATTCATTCTATTATATATATATATATGAATATGGGCACGCTCGTTGGAGGTGCACAGGATCCAGGGGTTAAGTCCATGATAAAACAAATACAAAGTGCTCAATACAAAGTAGAGCAAATTTATTAAAGAAATGGATACAATAGAAACCTACTCGAGTTTCATCGTTAGAATCATCAGGGTTAAATCCACTGAATTAATCGAGTTACCGATTAATTGCAGCTGATCACATGTATGTAACGTAAAATCTTATTCAATGAACATATGTGTGATCAGCTGCAATTAATCGGTAACTCGATTAATTCAGTGGATTTAACCCTGCTGATTCTAACGATGAAACTCGAGTAGGTTTCTATTGTATCCATTTCTTTAATAATATATATATATATATATATATATATATATATATGACTTAAATACAAATTTTTTTTTTTTTCATTGTTAATAACAAGTATAATACAAAGTGGTAGTCACCTTAATTATTTTTAGACTAAACTTGACCCTAAGCAAGTTCAAATTGGTCTCTAATCAGTAAAGATTTACAATGATAACCTCCCCCCCCCAGACACACAAAAAAAAGTAACAACATGCTTCTAGTACCTAGACAAGGTCACAAGGTCTTAAATGATTCAGCCGGAGGAGGAGGAGGTGGGGGTGGTAACAATGTTTCTTGGAAATATTTCAAATGAAAGAGACCATAACGTAAAGGTTTGAAGTATAATTCCATCCCCTTCCCCGCTTATTATTAGTGGCAATATTTCTACACTATTGTTATTTAACCATTCTACTTTCTTTAAATGTTTAAGTGGTTTTCCCTAATATCCTTTATGATCTCAAATTGCATTTTGCACATAAAAATTAAATTAAATCTTTAAAAAGTACCATGTATATTATTTGACATAATAAAAATAGAATAATTGAAAAAAAATTAAGGACACTTAAATTGCTATCAATAAAGTGTGTGTGCATATATATATATATAATTATGTATGTTATGTTCTTGTGAACATTTTTTTTTTTTTTTTTGTCTTTTGAAGCATTGGAAAAAAAACCAAGAAAAACAGAACAAATATCAGAATTTTAATATTCAATTGTTGTTCTGTTCCTGGTTTGATCAATTCCGATATTTCGGGTGAACTTCACCCTTTTTCAAGGTATATGAGACGGTCTGGAGAAAAAAATTAAATGCTGTATATGAGGACAAAAAAGTGTGTGTGTGTGTGTATATATATATATATATATATATATATATATATATATGTGTATAAACACGGTTTGTTTTAGAATGGCTTTTTGCCGATAATTTTTGAGAGAATAAGTGCTTAATTGGAGTCGTACCTAATTTTGAAAATTAATTAATAATGAATTAGGCGGGAATACCTATTAAATGTATGGCTAAACAAATCGAGAAAAATCAATCTCTGTATGTACATTTCGGCCTATTAGGCCTCATCAGCAGAGCTATAGATAGGAAGGCCGCCCTGTGCGTGATTTGAAACCGGACTGCCAAGCTGACAGGCCGCCCGCCTAATTCATTATTAATTAATTAATTTTCAAAATTAGGTACGACTCCAATTAAGCACTTATATATATATATATATATATATCTTAGCAGGTTTTGTTAAAAACCACAGAACATTTCTTCCTAATGATCTTCAAGCCTTCTTGTTTTTCTTATGAGGGTCCAGATAGTAGAGAAGGTGCCCCATTTTTTGTACCATGTATTTTGTACCAAAGCACTTTCAATCATGTCCCTGGTCGTCTTCAAGGGGATTATTGGTTGTATTTTTTTAATTTTTTTTTTTTTCATTCTGTTTATGATGAGTTTTATTCATTTGGGAGGGTTCATTGAACTTTTTTTGTGGGTGCAAAGGTTTTTATTGGAGGTGGAGGTGCTAAGGGTAGTGTGTTAGTTATTAAAAATGTTTTGTATATTGTATTGGTGTTGAATACTCATATATATATATATATATATCAATCAAGGAAATTACAGTTGCTTACAGTTGTCGCTATTACTTGTTTTGTTGCATTCAATAGGTTTGATCAATAAAAACTGAAATTGGTATTTATCCAGCTCCCCATGAGAGCAGATTCTGACATAGGGTCCCTAAAATACTTACATGTGGCTAATTTCAGAAATTGTTCATTTTCTATTTATTTTTTATTTATTTATTTTTAAAAAATTTCCCTTTTGGGATATATTAGGGATTGGCCTTGACTCTATCCTGTTAAGTACATATATATATATATATATATATATATATATATATATATATATATAAGATAATCTACTGAGTCAGACGAACCTACTATTAGTTTCGCATAAAACTCTGAAGAGCTTTATGCGAAGCTAATAGTAGGTTCGTCTGACTCAGTAGATTATCTTTATTACTTGGCTCTACTTAGGTATCGAGCACTTTTTACAGATTAGCTTCTCCTAGCGGTTATATGAATATATATATATCTTATATACATATATATATATACATATAAATTGTTTTTTCTTTTGGCCAAATACTATACCAATAGATTATTTTTTGTTGGTACGAATATCTTGGTCTTTTCTTTTTTTCAAAAATTTTTTTCTTCCTGGTTGATGTTTGGTAGTATATTTTTACAATCAAACTCTCTGCTGGGTTTTTTCTCTCCGCAAGGATCTACCAACACGCTTGGTATATTAAATTATATATATATATATATATATATAGTGTGGGATTGTCACTGTTTCACTTTTTACTGGAACGGTGTGCCAAAGGCGTATTATTGGTAGAGTGCTCAATATAAAATAGAGCTGTTATATAATATAATATAATAAGATAAATATATAAAGGTTTTACATATCTATTTATTTGGTGACAAAGGAACATTCACAACCATATTGGTTTCATGCGATAGCAATCATCAGGTGAAGATGTTACAAATTTGTAACATCTTCACCTGATGATTGCTATCACATGAAACCAATATGGTCGTGAATGTTCCTTTGTCACCAAATAAATAGATATGTAAAACCTTTATATTTTTATTTTATTATATATATATATATATATATATATATATATATAATATAATCTACGTTAAGGTAGCCTGTTACTGACAGTTTCTCACCTATGCGATTTTCAGACCAAGTGTATGTGAAGATTGCATAGGCAAAAAAATATCAGTAAGCAGGTGCCGTTGATTCCATGTCCATGCTACCTTAACTTAGATCTAAATGCTCTATCCATGATCTAGAACATTGTTTACTTATAAATATAGCACCCATATTATCTATATAATATATATATGCATACACACACACACACACACCAACTTCTCCGCATGAGCATGATGTGACACATGGTCAATTTCTTAAGTGAAATTTAACCTTCTCCTAGACTGGTTACCTAATCAAGGTTAAAGATCCTAGTCCACCCTACTATTTACCCATAGCTGGAGGGAGAATAGTTAGATGCATACCTTTCCCAAGGATATTAGCACTGTGGAATGCAAACAGCCTCAACACCCCTGTTAACATAAGCAGTGACCAAATAAGATCAAAGACTGGTTGTCTAACCAAGTTTAAAGAGCCCAGTCTTCCCTAGGGAGAATAGTTAGATGCATACCTTTCCCAAGGGTATTAGCACTATGTGAAATGCAAACAGCCACTTAACATGCCTGTTAATATAAGCAGTGATCAAGTCAGATCAAAGTCTGATTGCCTAACCAAGGTTAAAGAGTCTAGTCTTCCTACTATTTACCCATAGCTGTTTGAAGAATAGTTGGATGCATACCTTTCCCAAGGATATTAGTGCTATCTGAAATGCAAACAGCCTTGTCCAGGATTTGAACTTAAGTTGCTAAGTCAATAACCTACTATGATATGCATTACACCATTCACCTCCCATTTTTTTTATTTTTTCTTTCTTTTTTTTTTGATAAAAAGATAAAACTATTAACAGGAGTTGATCTTCTCTAAACTAATATGTTTCAACTTGAAAACATGATAGTTTTTATTTATACTATCTAAATGTTTCAGACTATTGTCCTTGTCTTAGTTTTTATTTTTTATTTTTAATACTAGCTGTTTACTTAACGGCTTTAGAATAACAAGCTGTAAGTTTTGATAAAAAGATGAGGGTAGTAGTCTAAGTTATATAAATAGTGGTAATAATAACTCCTTGTCTCAGATTAGACATACTTATATATATATATATATATATATATTTGTGTTATATATATATATATATATATATATATATTTGTGTGTTATATATATATATATATATATATATATATTTGTGTGTTTATATATATATATATATATATATATATATATATATAATGTGTAATGTTGTAAAAATTGAAAAAAACACAAGTTTCATTAATGAATGATGTTTATTAAACCTACGCTGCAGTGTTTTGGTCTGTTTCGATAGACCTTCATCAGGGCATTTGTTGGTTTAAGAAAAAAAATAAAAATTATTGAATTAAACAAAAGTCTGCGAGCTTCTGTTTTTGTTGATCTTCAAATGGGAATAGAAAAGTTCTCAGCTGTTCTCCCCTCAGCTGTGTTTCATTCTTCCCCACTCTCTCTCTCTCTCTCTCTCTCTCTTTCTATGATTCTTCCCCACTCTCTCTCTCTCTCTATCATTCTTCCCCTCTCTATCATTCTTCCCCACTCCAGTTTATTACCTGTACACTAGCGCTACAACAGGGAGATTGTTTTTTTGTGTCTGAGGTGGAGCGCCACAATTACCATTACCTCCCCACTATGATGCACAGATTCAAGCTGTGCTGAACTGGCAAGTGGCGGTATTGAACTCTGAAGTTTTTGCTCAGGAATCAACTATAATTACATGAAATAAGCCACTGGAAATTAAATAGAAAATTATATTATTATTATGTCATAATTAATGTTCTTATATATTATACTAGAAGCGGCTACTCAGCGTCGCTTGGGTAGAAGGTGGGGGGTGCAAAAAGTTAGTCTCGCAGATCCATTATTACTGAATCGTGAGATAGATCCTTTCAGAATGCCCCATTAAAATCCCTACGTTAAAAAAAAAAAAAAAAAAAAATTTGCGTTGATCCAGCCTGGTGGGGCATTAGAAAAAAAAACTACACAGACACTCTGAAAAAACATTAATGTCTCCTATTTAAAATAGTCGATGCTGTTACTATTTAATTTTTATTCTCTAATTATCTTCACAAATATAAATCAAATCTTCATTATCAAAAAGCAAAATATGGTGATAGTGAATGGGTGTATATATATATATATATATATATATTATATATATATATATATATATATATATATATATATATATATAGAGTATGAAAAGGTGGAATGAAAACATCACACAATACTGTTAAAGAGAAAACAATTTATAATATAATCATAGCTGATATTGATCAATATTTCGATTTTACAAAAATCATCATCAGAGCTCATTTACTCCATGGTGTTTGGGTCGGAGATAAATGTCAAATCAGTTCAAAAACAAAAAACCTTAATTTTGCAAAAAAGAACGAAAGTTGTTACATTATTCACCAATGTGGGCATTCGCGCCATATTTTTGTCGGTCATGCCGATGTGTATAACTTTTTTGTCGGTCAACTCTTCATTGTAGCAGATTTTGAGATGTTGGCAACAAGACGAAATTTATATATATATATAAATTACAAAATTTATATATATATATATATATATATATATATATATAAAATTCACCAGATATATTTAAAAGAAATATATACACGCATTTTCATGCACACGCGCATGACAACATACACACACGTACAAACAAAAAAAACTCATTCACGTAAATATGCAATACGAGAATACAGTTATAAAAAAATACCATCTGTAACATTTTAAAAAGAAAAAAAAAATTTTCATTTAACTAGAAATGCCATAAGACGACAACGACTTCAGTTCCAGTGTTCTTCTGAAAAAGAGATTTTATCTCGGAATATCAAGAATAAATTACAGGTTAACAAACAACACCATTGTTACCTTATTATTTTTTCTTTACACCTGCATTGTGATAGCCTTCAAAATCAACCTCCAAACCAATATATATATATATATATATATATATATATAATATATATATATATATATATATATAATTTGTTATTAATTGTTTTATTTTCGTAGTTGCCTAGGTTGAGATAAAAAAAAAACAAAAAAAAAAATTAAAACAATATATGGGGGTGGGGGGTGACAAGACTTTCAGACCACTCTGTACAATTTAATTTATAAACTTCTTCTCTATTCCTTTTTAACTACTATCAATTCTTCCTTAACTTTTTTTTTTAACACTCCTCTTCCTACACCTTCATTTGATTTTTTTTTATTTCCTTCCTCTCATTTTATCCTTCTTTCTTTCTTTCTTTTTTTTGTCAACATCACATCACACTTCTCCTCCTCTTCCTTCTTCTCTTCCTCCAACTTATGATTCTTTCATATAATTTATCTTTTCTTCCTACTCCTCCTACCCTCTCTATGTACCTTATTCATGTGATGCCTGATTATTGATTCACATTTCCTCTGGAAATCCTCTTGCATTCCGGTAGTTACTACTACTACCACCACCACCACCACCTTTTTGTTTTCTACCTCTTCCTCCTACTCCTAAACTTGGTACTTATTGATTTCTCTTTCTTCAATTGACAGAAGTGACCCCCTCCCCCCCCTTTTCATTTTCTTTCTTTCTTTTTGTCTTTCTTTTTCCTCTCAGCTGATAGCATATGAGCAGCAGCAGCACTATCAAATAGACACACGTCGTATCTCGGATACATGTGATGCTTTGGCACATGTGACTAGTTGCAGTAGTCTTGCCAAACAACTTAGTGTTGTTATTTTTTTTTTTCTTTCTTTCTTTTTCTCTCTCCAAAGGAGAAGACTAGCTTCCATTAAATTATTATTGAATGTAGCATTATTATTACCATGAATGACCAACCTAGCATTATTATTACCATTATTATTATGAATGACCAACCTAGATGAATCCTAGCATTATTACCATTATTATTATGAATGACCATGCCTAGCATTATTATTACCATTATTATGAATGACCAACCTAGAATGACCAACCTAGCATTATTATTATGAATCCTAGCATTATTATTACCATTATTATTATGAATGACCAACCTAGCATTATTATTACCATTATTATTATGAATGACCAACCTAGCATTATTATTATTACCATTATTATTATTATGAATGACCAACCTAGCATTATTATTACCATTATTATTATGAATGACCAGCCTAGCATTATTATTACCATTATTATTATGAATGACCAGCCTAGCATTACTATTATTTTGAATGACCACCAAATTTTCTGCATTTATTTTCATTTATTATGGTATTCAAATCATAAGTAGCAATTGGGGGTTGTAATTGGCTAACTCAATTGTAAGATGCATAGTATTGCATAATGCAAATGTTTTTAGCATCATTATTATTATTATTATGAATGACCAACCAATCTGCATTTATTGGAGTGTTTAAATGCTAAGTAGCAAGACGAGGAGGGGGTGATTGGCTGAATTGTAAGATGCATAACAATATAATATTGCATAATACATATGTTTTTAGAATTATTATTACAAATGACCAACCAAGTCCTGCACTTATTTTCATTTATTATGGTGTTCAAATCCTTATTATTATTATGAATGACCAAACAAGTCATGCGCTTGTTTTCATTTAGGGCTGGGTTAGCTCAGTCGGTAGAGCATTCGACTAGAAACCACAAGGTTCCTAGTTCGATACCTGCCCTTGCCAACTCAGCGTATGAGTAGCACAGGGATCTGTGTGGTAAATTAAGGAGCTGATGGTAGGTGTGGCACTCCACCTCAGATGCTAAAAAATAATCTCCTTGTTCTAGCACTATTGGAAAGGGGATAGACTCCCTCACTGTTTGGCTGATACTGACTTTAGGCCACTCTAACTACTTTTTATGTTGTTTAAATGCTAAGTACCAAGACTGGGGTGGGGTGGGCTGAGGTGTGATTGAATTGTAAGATGTATAACGATATGATAATATTGCGTAATTGCTGCCTTTTAAGTCAAAACTGTTTTGTTTTTGGCGCTTCCAAATTTATTTGACCTTCTTCAATCTGTTTTGAAACTGATAAGATTTTTATTTGATACCGAACATCTTTCTTTTTGTTTTTTTTTTTTTTTTTTTTTTTTTTTTTCTTCAAAAGGTTAGGAAATACTAAAATGACAGACATGTCTAGGAAAATAGGCATGAAATTTAACAAAAGAAAAAAAAATCTTGTTGTCACTCAGACTCCAGTGAAAGACCAACAGCTAACGCTGGTGTGAAAAATTCACAAGGAGCAAAATAATAATAATAATAATAATAAACTGTACTAGCAGGACCTGTGAATATACCACAGTATGATAATTTAATTATTACAACACTGGATATGTCTAAGAGCTATTACAAATAGTTCAATATGTAAATAGTATAATAATCTTGATTTAACTCTCTCTTTTTTTTCTTTCTTTCTTTTCATGTTTTCATTGTTTTTCTTCTCCTAGACTGGTTACCTAAGATGGTCAGATTAGTGGCTTTTGATATTTTTAATCTGATTACTTGTCTATATATTACTTATATCTCTCCCCCCCTTCATGGTGTAATGGTTAACAAGCTGTACTCGCAGATCCATTACTAACGAATAGCGAGTTCAATCCTTGATTGATGCCTCATACTTGCAACCTTGTCACATCCTACCCATGGCGAACGGTTTGGGTAAATACTTATTACTAAACTTTCCATTTATTTGTCTGCGTGTGTAATATTTATATATATATATATATATATATATATAATCATCATGTCATGCAAGTAGCACGGATATCCATGACAATCTCATGCCAACCCTCCCTATCATTCATTGACCCCGGGAGCTCCTTTGCGCAGCATCCTGCATCCTCACATAGTTGGTCAATATAGGTCCTGGCTGGGCGGCCCACACTAGCACACCCATGTGTTGGCTTCCACAGGAGTATGTCGCTTATGAGCTCATCCTTGCTTCTCCAGCAGTGTCCCGCATGCCTAGTCCGTCTTGCTCATATGGTTTGAGATTAGGGGCAAGTGGCCATACAGCTGCCTCCTTGTGGGGTGCTGTTTCCACAACTTGTTTAAGACTGCACACAGCATTCTTGTGCAGGTCCCATCTAGCTTATTTTCAAGGTGCTTTGTTAGGGTCCAGGTGGTGCATCCATACAGCAATTATGATATAACCACAGCCTGGAAGATTTGTCGCTTTAGCTTGTCAGCGAGATCGGATTTCCATATGACTGATAATTTGATATATATATATACATATACATACACAGACAACAACCCCTCTGCAATGGTCTTTCTTAAGTAGAGTTTAACAGGTTTGAATTCAGTTTTCCTTCTTCTAGACTGATTGGCTAAGAATGGTTAAAAAGCCCAGCATGGCCTACTATTTACTTATAGCTGAAAGCAGTTGCATTCATACCTTTCCTAAGGGTGTTAGTGCTATGTGAAATGCAAACAGTCTTGTCCAGGATTTGAACTCGGGTCGCCGAGTCCATTTTCTTCAATGATAACCATTACACCCCGAGCACCTCCAAATCTGGATAACCTTAAATGGAATTGAAAATTTAAAAAAAAAATTTTCTTTCTTTAAAGTATAACTCTCATCTTTCAACTAACCTACTTATGGATTTGGCCACTATATATTGCACTCCCCATCCCCTTCCTGAAATCCACTCGGAAAAGTCATTGATTTCTGATAATAGAGGAAAATTTGACAGGAGACTTGCACTCTATCCCTCAGAACATCTTCCAGAATGGACTGGAAAAATAACCTCTGGGAATGCCCATCAATAGTGGAATGGGAGACTATTTTTTTTGGGGGGGGTCTTATTGCTGGAGAGAAGACTATAAGTTTGTTTATAAAAGTTTTGGTTATGGAGGCACATGGCATAATGGTTAGTCATAGGATATGGACTCATTGACCCAAGTTCAAATCCTGGACGAAGCTGTTGGCATTTCCCATAGTGCTAATACCCTTGGGAAAGGTATGCATCCAACTACTCTCCCTCCAGCTATGGATAAAATAGCAGGGCAGACTTGGCTCTTAACCTTGGTTAGGTAACCAGTCTAGGCGAATAAAAAAACCCCTCCGAATTCAAACCTGTTAAACTCTGCTTAAGAAATTGACCTTTTGTCGCATCCTGCTCGTGTGGAGGGGATGGTAAATATATATAAAAGTATTGGTTTCTCTTTAGACAACCTGTATGAATAAATATGACAGTCAGCAGCTATCTTACTTTCTGTTGTGAGGTTTTAAGGGGTCAAATAAGAACAAAACGACGGGTAACAAATGTAGGAAAATGTATTAACAGAAAGTAGACAAATACAATACAGAGAAGTGGAAATTATGTCCGACAAATAGTTATTGGCTTACTCGCATTGGCTTACTCCCAAGCCACAATTATCCCTGTTACTTATAGTAACCCGTCGGCACATTCCATTGGTCAATAGGGTATATCACCTATAACCCTTTCCAAACATACCTATCTCTATTTTATTGGGTTGATATTTTATTTATTTATTTGCTCAGTCTCTGCTATGATATCTAGAGAAACTGGAAGCGGCTATCCAACGCCGCCTGGGTAGAGTGCAAGGGAACCCTGGTGTATTGATTTGTTTACTTTTGAGATTTACAAGAACTCTCACTCTCACCAATTAGCGATATCAATGTGGTGATGTAATAGCACGTCACTAGATTTGGTTCCGTGACGACTAATAGTACCACAGGCATGACTGGAGTTTGAACCCTCTTACTAGGTTGTTGCAGTCCAGCACGTTAGCCATTACGCAGCAGTGACTACTCTGGTATGTATTTGGTAGCTATAGTTCTAGTTATCCTTGAGTTATGCAATGATATTATAAGCCCAGTATTTCCAGTTCTGGGATATGATGTCAAGATTCTAATAATAAAAGTCTTAATATGGCAACCATTTGCAGCCGTTCTTTTAATAGAATGTTGGGATAGCTTTAAATAAAGATGTCTGTACCCTCAAGCAACGTTTAAGTGTATTTTTATTATTATTTTTTTAATTTTTATTTTGTATGTGTGTCTGTAGTGTATCTCTTTGCTAAGGGAAAATTCAAAATATATCTTTATACCTTAAGATCTAACAGTCACACTCCATACATATCTTATTGTCATAGGAAATGGGAATGCAGGCTAAGTTCGAATCCTGTACAAGGCTGTTAGCATTTCTCTTGGTAAAAGCATGAATCCATCTCTTCTCTCTATAGCAGGAGGTAAATATTAGGGCAGATTGTGCACTTTAGCCTTAGTATGGCATCTGGTCGAGAAAGGAAAAACTTTATTCTGGTTAAAAAAAATCAACATTATATCATTGTGTGGAGTTGGGTAAACAAATGCAAGACTTAAGAAACATAGCACTATTTTCATTGGTTATGATTAAAAAAAAAAAAAATATACTACTTCTGTCTTATAATTTGCATATATAGGGGCCGGGTTAGCTCGGTCGGTAGAGCGTTCGGCTAGAAACCACAAGGTTCCTAGTTCGATGCCGGTCCTCGCCAACTCAGCGTATGAGTAGCACCGGGATCTGTGCGGTAAAGTGAGGAGCTGATGGTAGGTGTGGCGCTCCATCTCAGATGCTAAAAACAATCTCCTTGGTCTAGCGCTATTGAAAAGGGGATAGACCCCTTCGCTGACTGGCTGATACCGACTTTAGGCAGCCCCGTTGACTTTACTTTTACTTATATATATATATATATGTGTGTGTGTAGATAGATAGATAAAAGGGTATGAAAACACACAATGTTGTTAAAATGAAAATATTTTTATATCATTTTCATTGCTAATATTGACAATATTTTTATTCATAAAAAAATCATCATCAGAGCATAATGTAAATTAAGTCCGTTTTTAGATGTAAATGTTTTCAATCCAGACTCATCGAGAGAGAAGCAGAAAATAACTTAAATTCAACCCGGAAACATTGTTTTTCCCCCAAAAAGCGTGTAAGCCATGTGATCACTTCATCTTTGTTTATTCGCTGCGTTTCGCTAACGTCATGTACATTTTTCTTTAGTGAAACAGTTTTTGAAAGAACAAGAAATACTTCAGATTTAAAAATAGAAAAATTCTCTTTTTCAAAAAATAATTTTTCATTCTGGGTAACAACTATTTGCTTATGTATTTGATATGCAAATTGTTGTTACCCAGCATATGTATTTGATATACCCGGTAACTCAACTATTTGTGCGTGTATATATATATATATATATATATATATATACTAGCAAGTATTTAAGTTTTAATGTAATAGAATATCGTATTAAATTAGAAACGCTAATGAAACTAAATAAGAATGCAGATAAAAAGATTTGAAACAGAGGGAGTATAATTGAAAAATAGAACAACTGAAACTTACTCTTCCATCACTCCCGTCTTTCATTGTTATTTTTTCTAATTTAAGTATTTGGTTAAAATAGGAAGTAAAGAATAAAATGACAGTTATTTTATCTTGTTAATGGATTTCTTTTAAGATTAATTGAAGAGATTTTTGTTTATATTCATTAAAATAAAACCAAACAGTTAGAAATCATTAATACTAAGCACATATTTATTAAAATCACATTTTAAATATCAATATGCAAATTAGCCTTCCCGTTCACACTGTAAACCGCTATTTTGTTGTATACATAAATACAATTGCATGTTATTAATATGTAGATATGGTTAACAGTATTAATAATGTAAAACAGTTTTATTAATAATTGAGGTTAAAATGAAAATAAATTCATAGTGAATGTGATGTAAATAACTAAGGGAATTGTGACTTGAGTAGTGATTTAGTTTCGGTTACAGACAGAAAAACACACAATCTCCATTATAATAGGATATATATGGATTTCTTGGTGGATAAGATTGGTCAAAGTTGTTGTTATGGATATATGATGGAATGCGTTGGTTTATTCTGACCTCCAATCTTTGGGTAGAGCGCCCAATGTAGCAAAGATGGTATTTGCATTCAAATTTGTAGATTAGGTAACTTTTTAGATATATACAGGGATATACAGCCCCAGAAAGCATCACATTTTTGTGCATTCAGTGCACCAAAGACTCACTCAAGAATTAGCCTGCAGAGTCACTTGTGCAGATGCAGATAAAAAATTTTACTTTTTATTTTGGACACTACGCCATTGTCCTTAGTGGACGGAAAGGATCCAAATAATATATATTAGTTGTTACAATTATGATATATCATATACTAAGCATAACATTTATTTTTGGTCAGAAGTGTAGTGTTTGCTATTGAATGAATAAATTTAAACCTAAACTTGACTAAAATTTTTTTTTTTTTTTTTTTTTTTTTTGCTTCAATCAATTTGTATGTTAATGAGATTAAGGCCATTGTTTTTTCAATTTATTTTTTTTTTTTCCATTTTAATAAAGTCTATAAAATTGCTTGCTGAAGCAAATCTTGCAAAGCTGTTAGTCTCCTTCCATTAGTAGAATTTCAAATTGACAGCCTGTCTGTGAATCAGCTTATGTGCTGCCTCCTGGTAAACAATGATGCAACTTTAAAATTTGTATGATACTACAAGCCAAAGGGTGAGGACACTGTGCTCTACCTGAAGAAACATGCCTGCATAAATATAGGTGGGGAGGGGCCTGAGTTCTTTGCTCGGTTTGGACAATCTCTTACTGGGAATAAAGCAAACTAATACTCAGCTGGCTCTATTTATCATACATTGAGAAAGATAATTTGACTTGAATTCAGTGTTCATAATTTAAAAAAAAATTTTTTTATGAGCCAGAGATATATATATATATATATATATATATATATATATATATATATACACACATATATATATATATATATATATATACATACACACACATACCAACCCCTCCGCACAAGCAGGATGCGGCACAAGGTCAATTTCTTAAGCGGAGTTTAACAAGTTTGAATTCAGAGTTTTTCTTTTCCTAGACTGGTTACCTAGCCATGGTTAAAGAGTCCAGTCTGCCCTGCTATTTACCCATAGCTGGAGGGAGAATTGGATTCATACCTTTCCCAAGGGTATTAGCGCTATGTGAAATGGCAACAGCTTTGTCCAGGAATTGAACTCGCGTTGACGAGTCCATTTCCTATGACTCTAACCATTAGATATACGAGCCAGATATATAAAGTTCTGTGGAGGCACCTGGTGCAATGGTTATCATCATAGGAATTGGATCCCCTCCCATATATATATATATAAGGGCCTGTTTAGCTCAGTCGGTAGAGAGTTCGGCTAGAAACCACAAGGTTCCTAGTTCGATACTGGCTCTCACCAACTCAGCGTATGAGTAGCACAGGGATCTATGCGGTAAAGTGAGGAGCTGATGGTAGGTGTGGCACTCCACCTCAGATACTGAAATAATCTCCTTGGTCTAGTGCTAGCGAAAAGGTGATAGACTCCCTCACTGACTGGCTGATACCGACATTAGGCCGTCCTGATGACTTTATATACCTACATTTCTGTGCTCAGCATGGGTATGAGTACGTGGATGCGTACCGTCATGCTGGAAGAGGTGATCGTGTCCTCTGTTATGTTGTGGATGCAGCTACATGACACACCTGGTGTTGTTTCAATTTGCATAATTTTCGAAGGCATGTTGCTTTTCAAAAATCTTAAAATCTTAAAAGCTATATAAAATATTTAGGTTGTCTGTAGAAATAGCTGTATCATTCATACCATATGGTACTGTTAATTCCGGATTGTATTGATTGTGTACACTTATAATTTACCGAAATATACTGATTATGTGAGCTAAGAAAACTAGGCTAAGCTACTGGTAGGTTTCATAATTTGCCGATTACATTGGTTAACATAAAAAAAAAGCTAGGCTAGACTAGGCCAAAGTCAGATAAATGCAACTAATAATGGCTATTTTGAATTGAGTTGTTTTTTGACAGGAACCAATTAACGATGTAGCATGAGATGTGTTATATATATATATATATATATATATATATATATATATATATGGTAGTATGATATATATAGTATATGTATATGTATATATATATGTATATGTATATATATATATATATATATATATATATATATATATATATATATATATATATATATATATATATATATATATAGTATGAATATATATAGTATATGTATATATGTATATATATATATATATATATATATATATATATATATATATATATATATGGTAGTATGATATATAGTAGTATATGTATATGTATATATATATATATATATATATATATATATATATATATATATATATATATATATATATGGTAGTATGATATATAGTAGTATATTATATGTATATATATAATATATATATATATATAGTATGAATATTAGTAGTATATGTATATGTATATATGTATATATATATATATATATATATATATGGTAGTATGAATATATAGTATATATGTATATGTATATATGTATATATATATATATATATATATATATATGGTAGTATGAATATATAGTAGTATATGTATATGTATATATATATATATATATATATATATATATATATATGGTAGTATGAATATATAGTAGTATATGTATATGTATATATATATATATATATATATATATATGGTAGTATGAATATATAGTAGTATATGTATAGTATATATATATATATATATATATATATATATGGTAAGTATGAATATATATAGTATATGTATATGTATATATATATATATATATATATATATATGGTAGTATGAATATATAGTAGTATATGTATATGTATATATAATATATATATATATATATATAATTATATATGGTATATGAATATATAGTAGTATATGTATATATGTATATGTATATATATATATATATATATATATATATATATATATGGTAGTTATGAATATATAGTAGTATATGTATATGTATATATGTATATATATATATATATATATATATATATATATATATGGTAGTGAATAATATAGTAGTATATGTATATGTATAATGTATATATATATAATATTATATATATATATATATATATGGTATATGAATATATAGTAGTATATGTATATGTATATATGTATATATATATATATATAATATATTATATATATGTAGTATGAATATATAGTAGTATATGTATATGTATATATGTATATATATATATATATATATATATATATATATATGGTAGTATGAATATATAGTAGTATATGTATATTATATAATATTATATATATATATATATTATATATATATATATATGGTAGTATGAATATATAGTAGTATATGATATGATATATAATATGTATATATATATATATATATATATATATATATATATGTAGTATGAATATATAGTAGTATATGTATATGTATATATGTATATATATATATATATATATATATATATATAATGGTAGTATGAATATATAGTAGATATGTATATGTATATGTATATATATATATATATATATATATATATATATATATATGTAGTATGAATATATAGAACGAAAACGAGTTGAAGAAACTGAGTTTAAAAAATTTGTACCCATCAAAAATGAATGAAACAAAACGTCAGCGGCATAAAATAACCCAACAAGGGATGACATGCCCTAAAATCCAACCAACCAACCAACCAACCAACCAGGTTGCGCAACCGGTTCTTGATTTATTCAAGATGGCCGGGTGCCTTTTTGGAGAGATCTCCCGCGTTCNGATCGTACATTGCATTTCCGACATGAGCAAAGGAAGTAATTTCGTCACATTACTCCCTGGCGTCACTCAGACCCAAAGTGGTAGTAGCTGTTAGGGTCCCATCTATGGGTTAAATGGAAGAAAATAAGTTTAAAAATGTGTAACAGGGAATAAGACACAAGGGATTGGACAAAAATGGGTTAGATAATGCTGCTTAAGTTTGCTTACCAAGTAGAATCCAGGTCGCGCAACCGGTTCTCGATTTTTCAAAATGGCCGTTCCTTTTTGGAGCAGATCTCCCGCGTCTGATCGGTACAATTGCGTCTCCGAGAAAATAAAATGACGAATGGTTGACATGCCGTGAAGATCTAGCCAAACTAACCAGAGTCGCGCCCTACCGTTTTTCGAATTATTCAAAATAAACGGGTCCTGTTTGGAGACGATCTCTGCGCATTGCGTACTATTTGGCATCTCCGAGAAAACAGAAATGACCGAATGTGTGACATGCGTAAAATCTAACCAACCATCCAGGTCGCGGCACCGGTCTCGATTATTCCAAATAGCGGGTACTTTTGTGGAGATCCCCGCGTTCGATCGGTACAATTGCATCTCCGAGAAAAGCAAGCAAGTGATTTTTCTATCATCGAACGATTTCAAAACATCGATTGATTAAAACCGAAGACAATCTTTGAATATTTTCCCGGGAAAGGTACACACATGAACACGGACAGTAAACAGCCGTCTTATTTAAACCATTCAACCCATAACCGTCCAGTACGTCCTGACACATACGCACGCACCGCCCATACCTTCCGAGCCCCACCACGCCGGATTCCCAGTCCCTTTTCGTACGATGATAAACACGAAATTTCCATAGGGACATCTTGAACAGAGTAAATACGGCATTTTGCTTCATTGCGTCGTCTCACAAATCCGTACAGTTGGCGATGGCGAGTGAGGGACGGAGGAGTGAGACGTAAATAAGCGATTCGTGCATTTTTGTAGACAGCTTTATGAAAACGGCGCTCCTATGCCAGTGCAGAGACAAAGGCGACGCGAACTTAATCCCTGGTCCGACACCAACGAATTTGTCAGCGAACACGCCACCTAGCCGGCATTGTTTCCTCGCAAGCGCACGGACTAATCATTCTGTGCGCAATTATTTTCATTTTCTATATAACGAACGTTTTTCGGTTTGCAGACTCAATATAGCGAAAGGCAGCCTAATCGTCCGCTGATCAAACTTCACAATGTGTGTTTATCTTATAATTAATTTTTTCTTCTTCTTGTTCTTGGACAAATTCGAGTGAGAAAAGGTTTTTACTGATAGTTTTGCTCAGCGTAGAGCGTTCGGCTAGGAATTATACGGTTCCTGGTTTCAAGAACCGACCCTCGCAACTCAGCGTATGAGTAACACAAGGATCCTGTGCCTAAAGTAAGGAGCTGATGGTAGGTGTGGCGCTCCACCTCAGATGCTAAAAAAATCTCCTTGGTCTAGCGCTAGTGAAAAGGGATTAGAATCCCTCGCTGTCTGGCTGATACCGACTTTAGGCCCCGCGACTTTACTTACTATCTTATCTATCTATCTCTATCTTCTCTGCTCATATCTCTGTCTTGTTGGCTCATTTCCCTTCTTCCTCTGTTCTGTTCTGTCTGTCTGTCTGGCTCTCGTCTATTACCCGATCGTCCTCTATAGTGTTTATATATTTCATTCATTCTTTCTTTATATCCAATTTTGTTTAATATCTATCTATCATTATCTCATTGTTACTATCTGTCTCATTATGTCTGTCTGTCTGTTTGTACGTTCTTTCTTCTCTCTCTCTCTCTCCTCCCTCTCTCCTTCTCATATATATATTTATATATATATTATCTTTCTATCAAATTATGTATATCTTTATCTATCCTCCTATCTCTCTCTCTTATTCTTCTGATGGCTAGGTGTTCATCTCTCTCTCCTTTTCCTCTCTCTCTCTCTCTCTCTACCACACACACACACACACACACACACACACACACACACACACACAACATATATATATTCAAATTCCATATATATTTCCTTTATTTCTGTCCTGTCTATCAAAAATTGTTTAAATCTATCATACAGCCATCTCATTTGTTCATAGCTTGAATCTTCTTCTTTCTTACCATCAAGTTTGGTTCATATCTATCAATCTCATTGTTTTATCTATTATACTTTTTCTTTGTTTTCTATCCAGTTTTTTCCTATCTGTCTATCTATCTTCTATCATATCTATAATCTCACTGTTACTAACTCTCTCCCTCTCCTCTCTCTCTCCTTCTCTCTCTCTCTCTCTCTCTCTCTATTATAAATATATATTATACATATTATATATAGTATATATAAAGTAAAAGTTTCTATTAATTGTGTTCAATTTATCATATTCTGGTTCGATTAACCCAATACTGGGTCTATCTATCTATTCTATCTATCTATCTCAACCTATTCTTGTTACTATCTCTTTCTCTTCTCTCTCTCCTCTCTCTCTCTCATATATATATATGATATATATATTATTATGTGTGTGTGTGTGTGTGTATGTATGTTATGCGTTTGTGTTATTTGCGTGTGTGATTTATGAAATCTTTTCAAATTCTATCAAGTTTGTCATTGTTTTTTCTCGATATTTCTTCCCCTTTTTTAGCAGCTTCATTCCAATCATGAATTCCAAACTTGGAAAAACCTTTTCCAATTTGTCATCTTTCACTGAAGTGACAAACAAACAAACAAACAACAGTCTTTGATGGACGAAGAAATAACGTAACTTTCACGACTAAAATATTTCAACAAGCTCAAATATTTCCTCTCGTTCTCGGACGAAAATAATTGTGCATATCAGAACCTGTGGATATACCACAGTATGATAATTTAATCTATTTACAACGTTGATATGTTACTTAAAAGCTATTGCAAATTTATGTTTCAATGTGAAACTAGTGCCAACCTGTGGATTACCACAGTATGATAATTATTACATCGTTTGATTATGTTTTACTTAAGAGCTATTGAGAAATAGTTCATATGTAAAAAGAATGATATCTTAATTTTAAATCCCTCTCACTCTTTCTTTCTTTCCTTCTTTTCATCTTTTCATTAGATCGTTAAACAGATAGCGTTATCGCTTCCGCACACCAACATCTTCCCCCCCCTCTAATTTCCCTTCTTTCTTTCTTTCTTTCTTCTTATTATATTTTTCTGTTTAGCCGCGTCCTTTTCGTTTCCTTTCATCTATAAGTAAAACATATAGTCCATTACTCAGCTGAATTGAGGACATTCATTAGAGAAATAAGTTTCGCGGAAGAGTGACACCAGATATCCCATAATTACATCTTGACTCTTCTTTGAGTTGTCTTTTACTGAGTTTTTGGTCTACATCTCCACGTCGATCCCTCTCTTAGTGAGAGTACAGATCCTTGTTGGCAGTCTGTCATCCCCAAATCTTTTTATAGTGGCCAAGCCATCTCAGGGTTGCCTGGTACTTGTATACGCTAATTGACCATAAAAGTACTTAAAAACCTTGACACAGATCTGTATTGTTTTTTTACTAAACTTTGCTCGTCTCTGTACACAGGCTGATGGTTTATAAAGTTACCTATTGTTGTGACGTTTCTTAGGGAAGAATAAAGATACAAAGAGGAAAGTGTTAAATTATTAACAAGAAAGTTATACAATATATACAAATGAAGAGCGGTCCACGAGGTCAGATCAATTGTCTGATCAGACCGCTGGAATAATGGCTCTCGTCTAAGAATTTACCTGCTTGCTAATTCATAGCTGGAGATTCGATCGGTGTGTGGTCATACCATAACATCGTATTATGATCACTAGTAATCATCATCTAATTCAAATTAGTATCTTCATAATTTTATGACTTATATCACAACTAGATTACATAGAACTGTAACGATTTGACTCCCTGCTGGGGATGAGTTGAGTGGCAAAGTTATCTCCCTTGCCGTTCAAACTGCCACTAGATGGCATACTCTTTCTTTTGGGGAAGAGAAAAAAGAATACACATGGGGTCTATGGTAATATTCAACATTCACGATTAATCCAATGCAACATATCATTATCAGGTTGTGTTAACAGCATGTATACACATGACTCTCTCTCGACAACTGTCCCTATCCATCATATATACATGAAGATAATTGAAAAATATGTCAAAATTTGATAAGCAACAAATAATTAGTGGAATTATGTTTTATTTTTTCCTTTTCTTTTTTTTTTCTCTTTTTTCTTTTTTTTTCTCTTTTTTTTTTTTTTCTTTTTCTCTTTCTTTTTTCTCTTTCTTTTTCTTTTCTTTTTTCTCTTTCTTTTTTCTTTTTCTCTTCTTTTTTTCTTTCTTTTTTCTCTTTTTCTTTTTTTCTTTCTTTTTCTTTCTCTTTTTTTTTTTTTCTTTTTTTTCTCTTTTCTTTTTTTTTCTTTCTTTTTTTTATTTCTCTTTTTTTTTTTTCTTTCCTTTTTTTTCTCTTTTTTTTTCTTTCTTTTATTTCTCTTTTTTTTTTTTTTCTTTTTTTTCTCTCTTGTTTTTTCTTTTTCTTTTTTCTTTTTTTCTTTAGTTCTAGAGATCTTCTGTATGTTAAAGTTTTTTTTCTCTATCTTATCTTCACTACTCAAATTAAGAACACAACTTTTGTGTGTGTGTGTGTGTGTGGTGTGTGGTATGTTGTTTAATTTTTTAAGGTCATCATTCATTCTATTAACATTAAATGACACTTATCATGAACCTTGTCTTATATATCTTTCTAGATTTTATTTTACTTGTATAAATAAGTACACCCTAACAATTATATAAGATATTGTCTGTATATATATTAGCTGAATGTTTCATCTAAAGATTGTATTTTTCCAAATACTTCTAGTCTTGAGACTGACATGAGGAGGTGAGAAAACAATTTATCCTTCTCTACTGGATAGTATTTGACCACTTAAAAAAAAAAACTTGTTATAATAATTTGTTTATTTCACTAATAAGCCCAAAAAGTGTTTTAGGGATGCTATCAAAAACTACATCAAAACTCTCAACATAAACATTCATGAGTGGGTGGGAGAAAACAGCTATGAATTGTGCAGTATGAAGAAAACTTCTCTATGATAGCTGCATTGAATTAAAAAAAAAAAAAAAAATTAATTTAAAAAGAAATGCCATAACTAGACTGCTTCAGTTCCAGTGATCTTTTGAAAAAGAGATATTATCTCGAAAATTCAAGAATTAAATACAGGTTAACACACAACATCATTGTTACCATATTATTATTTTTTTTCCCTTTACACCTGCATTGTGATAGCCTTCTAAATCAACCTCCTAACCAATATATATATAATATATATATATATATATAAAATGTTGTTCTGGTTCCAACGGGAGAAAATTCAATATTTTATAAAAAAAGGAAGGTCCGCAAAATGTATTTTGTTCTCAGAAAAATTTTTTAAATTCTCTTTATTTTACATATGCAACACGTGTTTCAGATCTTCTGGTATCTTCTTCAGGCTTTGATTGATAATATATATATATATATATATATATAACCAAATTAATACCCATAGAACAACACTTCCACTCAAATGGTCAGGATTTATTTTAACAAAGATGCTAAATTCACAATCATTGAAAAAGCCACCAACATAAAATCAGTAATTGAAAGGAGAGAAGACAAATGGAAAAACAAAATAAAAGGCTATAACCCATTTAGACTTAATAAAAAACTTAATTATTCAGCCTCGTCACTCAAACTTGGAAAAATAAAAAACACTCCCAAACCTAACAAAAAAAAAAAAGCTCATTAACCAGGTGACTTCACCACAGAGACTTATCTACATATAAAAAAGCAATCTAAGAGAATATTAGATGGTCTTCACTCAAAAATTGGTTTGCTTTGTTTTACGGCATATCAACCTCAGTGGGTCATTTAATGCCAACTAAGTTTTGGCTTCATAGCTGTAGTTAGGTAGAAAAAATGTGTGTGTGTGTGTGTGTGTATATATATGTATGTATAGATTTTAACTATTGTTTAATTGTTCATATTTTTGAGTACAATCCCACTTCTGTTAGGAAATGTAAAATCCTGGATGGTCTTATTTTCGTGAAAAGTTTTTTTCAAATTATTTGCTTGGTAGTATTTCATTCGCACTAGATCAAAGTCTACACACTCTAGCAGTATAGGTTTCACTGTAAATCTCTCTTGGCATGTAATACATATTGGGGATTCTGTGCCCTCTAGTAAATGATGATGGGTGATGTAGGTGTGGCCTATGTGAAGGTGGGTCAGCAAATGATTGTCACTTTGTCAGTACATTTTCTGTCCCTTCTTTTGTGGCTTATCAAATGTTTTGAACAAAAGAAAATAGACAGGAGACCTCTGACCTGTTGAATAGTGTTTGTTTGAAAGAGAAAAAAAAATGATATCGTGTTAAGTATTCACTTTTTGTAAAAGTATAAAGTTAAAATTTTATCTGATTTTCTGTTATTGCCATTTATTTTGTTGCTTATTCAGCAATATAAATATCTTGAGATAAGAATGTTTTATAATTTGCTTGAAGCATTGTGTTTATATTGGTTTGGTGGTTGGTTTTGAAGGCTATCACAATGCAAGTGTAAACAAAACTAAGGTAACTATGGTGTTGTTTGTTAACCTCTAATTTATTCTTAATATTCCGAGGTGAAATCTCATCAACAGAAGATTTCTGAAACTGAAACTAGCGACCGTTCATGTTTTGTGTCTATCTTCCAAATTCTGTGTGTTCATGTGTGTGTGCGCGTGTTTATGTGTGCGCTTATGTGTGTGTGTGCGTGTTTATATATGCGTGTCTGTTCAACAGTCTGATTATCATTCCAGGTTTGACTTACCCTTTTTTTGTTTTATCATTAAGCATTAGCCTGTTTGTTTATTTCAAGGCCCATCTGACTCTTTTTGTGCGTGTGTTTGTGTTTATGTGTGTGTGAGTCTGTTCAACAGTGTCTGATTATCATTCCAGGTTTGGCTTGCCCTTTTTTTGTTTTATCATTAAACATTAGCTTGTTTGTTTATTTCAAGGCCCATCTGACTCTTTTTGTGTTTGTGTTTATGTGTGTGTGCGCGTCTGTTCAACAGTGTCTGATTATCATTCCAGGTTTGGCTTGCCCTTTTTTTTGTTTTATCATTAAGCATTAGCCTGTTAGTGTTAGTTTATTTCCAGGCCCATCTGACTCTTTTTGTGCGTGTGTTTGTGTTTGTGAGTCTGTTCAACAGTGTCTGATTATCATTCCAGGTTTGACTTACCCTTTTTTTGTTTTATCATTAAGTATTAGCCTGTTAGTTTATTTCAAGGCCTATCTGGTTCTCTCTCTCTTTATATATATATATATATATATATATATATATATATATATATATATATATATATATATATATATATATATATATATATATCTTGGGATTTTTCAACACTGAATGCTAAAATGGCTACTCTTCAATGTGTTTACCCTGGTAATTTATTGCCTGCTACTCTGTTTATTCTGAATTTGATTTCTGCTAAATAAAGCAGAGTAGCAAGAAGCACACTTGATGGCCAAGTGACTGTGAGTTGACTTAGTAAACTTGCCAATCTTGCAATGGATATTTCAATAATCGAAATGGAGAAAGTGCAGTGCATAATTTTCTTCTTTTTTTTTTTTTTTTTTTTTTTTTTTTACACGTTATGAAGTGCAGGCTTAGAACAAGCACTTTGTTTTCATTTGTTGTTATTGATCTTGGATAACATCTGTGGCATGGTGAAGGGAAACTTGCTGCATGGGCAACTGCTCGTCTTACATGCAATCTTATCAAGTGCCCAAATTGAGGTTGGTTGGTTGGTTGGTTGGTTTGTTTTAAGGCGTGTCAAGTTATTTGATGCTGAATCAAGCCATTTTGATAAACAAAGGGTTGCTTACACTACCTGCCGTGGCTTAAGTGGTCACCCAATTAAGTATTGAACAGGCTCATTACTGCTTAACTTCCTTGATCTATTTACCCAAATGTATCAGATTAGTTGTTTTTTATATTATAGGATTACCCAACCCTTTGGCTCTTTTTATTTATTTCTTATAAAAACAATGATTCTACTTTCAATGTAGCCACAAATAATTTAGCTTTGATAAATTTACCATACAATGAATTTACTGACATGAAATTTACCGTACAATGGTTGTAGGCACAGGAAATGAACTCGTTGACCTGAGTTCAAATCCTGGACAGAGCTTCAGTTCACATAGTGCTAATGGGAAAGGTATGAATCGAGCTACTCTCTCTCTCCAGCTATGGGTAAATAATAGGGCAGACTGGGCTCTTTAACCTTGGTTAGGCAACCAGTCTAGGAGAAGGAAAACTCTGAATTCAAACCTGTTAAACTCCACTTGTGGTGGTTACTAGTAGAATAGGTTCAGTCCTAATTAGTGATCTATTTCACTAATTTTTATCTTTTTTTTTTTTTTAATGAATGAGGCGGAATAGGATGTTAGAGTTAACTCTTAACATCCTATTCCGCCCGACTGGAAGTTACATTTGTTTTCTTAGTTTGCCCCAAACGATAGCTTTTGTTTAAATGTAATATTAAACATATTTAGAAGTCTTTGATTTAAGGGAAATAACAGATAACTTGAAATGAAAAGGCCATTTTTAGCAATTTTTGATAGGAATGGGCCTCTGGACTTAGAAAATTCTCAACAGGATGTTAAGAGTTAAAAAAAAAAAAAAAAAATGAATTTTTCAGATACAAGTGAAAAATAGTTAATCTTTTTTTAATTTTTTTTTTTAAACTTAACTGTTCAGACAATGTGAGTAGCACTAAGCTTTGGTTTCCATGATGATAAATGTCTATTAAAAAAAAGGTCTTTCTGGCATAAAGCAATAACTAATCCATTTGTTTGTGCCTGTTCTTCTTCAGATGTTGCATGCAAAAACAAAACAAAAAAAAAAAAGAACTGTTCATGCGCTGCTTGGAAACGTTCTCTCAAAGATGTAAACAAGCCAAACTCGTTTGACATTTGATAGTTTCAGTTATTTCATCTTGGTGGCTTTTTAGTTTGTGGTTAAAATCATCTCCGTCTTTTCTGCTGTCAAATAGAAATGTAAGTGCGATTTGCTCATTGTTCTTAGTTTCCTCATTTATATTGTTATGTACTTCATCCCTCGACGGGTACATAAACAAGAGTTCTGATGTGATAGAGAGAGAGAGAGTGGACCAACATAGAGACATTAGAGAGAGAGTGGGAGAGAGAGAGTGGGAGAGAGAGAGAGAGTGGACCAACATAGACATTAGAGAGAGAGAGTGGACCAACATAGACATTAGAGAGAGAGAGTGGACCAACATAGACATTAGAGAGAGAGAGTGGACCAACATAGAGAGAGAGACCACATAGAGAGAGAGAGAGAGAGTGAGGACCAACATAGAGAGAGAGTGAATGGACCAACATAGAGAGAGAGAGAGAGTGGACCAAATAGAGAGAGAGAGAGAGTGAGAGAGAGAGAGAGAGAGTGAGTGGACCAACATAGACATTAGAGAGAGAGAGAGTGAGTGGACCAACATAGACATTAGAGAGAGTGAGTGAGTGGACATTAGAGAGAGAGAGTGAGTGGACCAACATAGACATTAGAAGAGAGAGAGAGTGAGTGGACCAACATAGACATTAGAGAGAGAGAGAGTGAGTGGACCAACATAGACATTAGAGAGAGAGAGAGTGAGTGGACCAACCAACATAGACATTAGAGAGTGAGACCAACATAGACATTAGAGAGAGTGAGTGAGTGGACCAACATAGACATTAGAGAGAGAGAGAGTGAGTGGACCAACATAGACATTAGAGAGAGAGAGAGTGAGTGGACCAACATAGACATTAGAGAGAGTGAGTGAGTGACCAACATAGACATTAGAGAGAGTGAGTGAGTGGACCAACATAGACATTAGAGAGAGAGTGAGTGAGTGGACAACATAGACATTAGAGAGAGAGTGAGTGAGTGGACCAACATAGACATTAGAGAGAGTGAGTGAGTGAGAGAGAGAGAGTGAGTGGACCAACATAGACATTAGAGAGAGTGAGTGAGTGGACCAACATAGACATTAGAGAGAGAGTGAGTGAGTGGACCAACATAGACATTAGAGAGAGAGTGAGTGAGTGGACCAACATAGACATTAGAGAGAGAGTGAGTGGACGAACATAGACATTAGGTTCTGGGTTCAATATCGGCCCTTGCTAACTCAGCATATTAGTAGCATAGCTTGGATCTGTGCATTAAAGTGGAGAGCTGATGGTAGGTGCAGTACTATGCCTCAGATGCAAAAACAATCTCTTTGGTCTAGCACTAGTGGAAAGGGGATAAGACTCCCTTGCTGTCTGGCTGATACCGACATTAGTCCCCCCTCCATGACTTAAGATAACTATTCTATTTGATAATTCTATATAGCTATTTTTGTTTTTATTTGTATGAAGAAAATATGGTTATGCCAAGACATAGCTAGTGAGAAGAAATAAATTATGGGGGGGGGGGCCCTCATAGCGGGGTAATAATAATGAAATTTATTGTGTACAGTGCTCAGGTGCACCACAACTCATCAAAGTCTCATGTCAAGTACACAGAATAATGTATTAGTGTCAGGAACATGTAAAATCCTGGATGGTCTTATTTTCGTAGTATTTTGTTCGCACTAGATCAAAGTCTATACACTCTAGCAGTATATGTTTCACTGTAAATCTCTCTTGGCATGTAGTGCATATTCAGGATTCTGTGCCCTCATAGTACATATTACAGTAGTAATATGTTTACTGTAGGCATGTATGGGATTCTGTGCATAGTACATATGGTAGTAATGCATGTATGTGGTGGCATCAGGTATAGTGTCGGCGGACTACAGAAAGCATGGAGGCTTTGAAAAATTCAGTGCTTCGGCAGCCTACAACAGACGCGGGCATATGTATGTGAAGTTAATAAAGTAATGTCCCCAGCAAAGGAATTGTTATTCATCTCGATGAAAGATTGAGAAGCCACCACCGGCCTAGAGAAGATGTGACAATAGAGTACAACCACCCAAAAAACATTGTCAACAAGTCTCTTGGGGATCGTATATCCTTTGGTGGGGGCAGGGGTAATATGATCCCTATAGATAATTTATAAACACATACAGCCTCCTTGTTCTTGTGTTCGGTTAGTTAGTGGGTTCTAGGACTTCTAATAATGTGCAATGATGACAATTGTCCGCAGTTTGAGTCTGACTGGCCAGATGTGGATTTAATTGTAAAAAAAATCTCTGGAAGAAAAAAATAAAATAAATAATAGAGGGTTAGATTTTAATCTTTTGGCGTATTTCCATTCACGTTTATCTTTCTGCGAATCTTAATATGTGTCTACTTTGGTTTCTGCTACGGCTGCTGCTGATTTGTCGTTTCCCCTGTCAATGAAGGACGCTGGCTGAAATGTTGACTTAGCAGTAGCAGCAGTTGCTGCTGCTGCTGTTATTTTGAATTGCTAAAGGAGTTTTTAAAGTAAGGATAAGTTCAAGTTACATTTAGACAAGTCGTTATGTAATTTACCATTTTTTTATACGAAGACATTTATTGTTTGTAATACTATACACACTCCCACAATTACAAAAGTTTTTCTTTCTTTTTTTCTTTTTTTCTTTTCTTTTTTTCTTTTCTTTTTTTCTTTTCTTTTTTCTTTTCTTTTTTCTTTTTTTCTTTTTTTTCTTTTTTTTCTTTTTTTTTTTTTTTTTTTCTTTTCTTTTTTCTTTTTTCTTTTCTTTTTTTTTCTTTTTTCTTTTTTTCTTTCTTTTTTTCTTTCTTTTTTCTTTTTCTTTTTTTTCTTTTCTTTTTTCTTTTTCTTTTTTTTTTTTTTCTTTTTTTTCTTTTTTTTTTCTTTTTTTTTTTTTTTCTTTTTCTTTTTTTTTCTTTTCTTTTTTTTCTTTTCTCTTTCTTTTCTTTCTCTTTCTTCTTTTCTTTTCTCTTTTCTTTTTCTTTCTTTTCTCTTTTCTCTTTTCTTTTCTTTTCTCTTTCTTCTTTCTTTTCTTTTTCTTCTTTTCTTCATATGCTTAATTTTTATTAGATATCATTATGAAAGGGTTTTTGAAAAAAGAAAAATGTTTTTATTTTATGTGAAATATAATACAATTAGTGTAAATAAAGCAGCAAAAAATTTGGTGAGGCCTAATAGGCTGAAATGTACATACAGAGATTGATTTTTCTCGATTTGTTTAGCCTTACATTTGATCTACTAAACAGATTGAAACACTGCAGCGTCGGCTAATAAACTTACCACTCATTTTATTTAAACCTGTGTTTTTTCATATTTCTCACTATACTACATACCATCGGATTCACTTTCATTTCTCTTCACACACACTTTGCTGTAGGACCCCATTTTTTAAAATTTAGCCTTGTGGACCCGCAAGAATCTCATGGCTACCAAGGGGGCCATATGGCCCTCAGTTGAGAACCACCAAATCATAGACTCTATAGAAGGTTTGGTGTCAGTTGACAAATATGGCAGCATTCCCAGTGTCTTATGAATTCTCATTTCCTGCTTCTGTGATAATAATTCTGTCCCACTTTTCAAAGTGTACATTTTAGTTTCACTTACCCAGGGATTTTTATCTTGTTGGTCTCCGGAAAGTAGCACGTGTTTAAAAGTGGGTTATAAATATATTGCGTTTTGAGAGTTTAAAAAAAAAAAAAAAAAAAAAAAATTTTTTTTCTCTTGTGTATCTTTTTTTTTTTTTTTTTTTTTCTAAGATTTTCATGTATTGAGATAATTTTCATTTTTAGCCGTAAGATAAGATACATACTTATTTGTAATATACAAAAATACATCGGGATAGATAAAACTCTTGTCTACTTAACTCTATTTCATTCATTCATATTTCCTGTTCCAAAACAGAAAAGAAAAAAAAAGAATGATGCGATCTAAGATGATTTCCTAGAATAATTTAATGAGAAAATGGGCGAAAAAATTCCATAACTTTTGTTTATAATAAAGATTGTCAGCCCCCCCCCCCCAAAAAAAAAATGTATTTTGTTAATAATGTGAATATATTCTTTCACATAAAATACCCTTGATTTTCTGGTTATTGGAAAAATGTCACAAGAAAAAGGTTGTAATTTTGGTTTCTGGCTTGGAGATTTTCAGCTAAATATCTACTTTATATGGTTAAACACAAAGATAAAGATTTGGTTTAGCTAAACTTATAGACAGACATTTAGTCTAATTTAACATTATACATTGTAAATCAAACCACTAGTTTAGCATTATTTCAGCTAGATATCTACTTTATACGGTTAAACAAAAAGATAAAGATTTGGTTTAGCTAAACTTATAGACACAAAGTAGGAGCCTTGTTTAACATTATTCCAGCTAGATTTCTACTTTATATGGTTAAACAAAAAGATAAAGATTTGGTTTAGCTGACCTATGTCCATACAGAGCTGATGTTTTCCTTCTTTTAGACCACCTACCAAGACTAGAGTATCCAGTTTGCCATACTATTTTACCAATAGCCGTGGGGAGAATAAGTGGTTTCTCGTCAAGCCCTAGCACCTATATGATTTTCCCAACCTTATTGCCCTTATGGCAAGCCCCAACTCCTTTTTATCATATGGGTGCTAGAAGGCGGTGACTGAGGGTCTACATATCCTGGGAATGACGTTAAACTCTATCTGATGGTGAAGTTCCAATTTTGGAGGTTTGGGGAATGTGGAGCACCCCTTTATCACCATTGCTCCCTGGTTCACTCTGACCTGGAGTGGTAGTACCTGTTAGGGTCCCATCTATGGGTTAAATAGAAAAACATGAGTTGATAAACAAAATTGTATTATGCATTAAGAATGAATTTATTTCACAACTTTGTCGGCATTAAATGACCCACCGAGGTTGATATGCCGTAAAACAAAACAATAAATGGTTTCTGATTCAATTTCCATTTATTATATGACTTGTAAATTTTCTAGTATAGAAAAAAAATTCTCTTCTAAAGTCCCATTTCTTTTTATTATACTGGAATTTTTTATTTATTTACAAGGGTAATCCCAAAAGTAAGGTCTCCAAAGCAGTGGGGAGGCAAGGAAACTGTACAGCTGTTGGCAACACTGTTGTATTTCTTGTGTGCGCACCTCGCTGCCGTGCTCAGTGTTGGCTTGGCAATTGTTTTGATGGAGCTCCCGATTGACGCTACTGCCAAGTGTGAAGTTTGTGCAGTTATGCATTTTTTTTTTTCCTATTTAACCATAGATGGGACCCTAACAGGTATTACCACTCCGGGTCAGAGTAGACCAGAGAGTAATGGCGATGAAGGGGTACTTCACACTCCCCAAAGCTCCAAAATTGGAACTCCACCATTAGATGTAGTTAAACGTCATACCCAGGACACCCTATATATATATATAGGAATAATGCTAATAACTTCTAAAAAAACATTCCCCCCCCCCCCAAAATGTATAAAGGGTAATCCCAAAAGTAAGGTCTCCAAAGTGCTGGGGATGCAGGGAAACTATACATGTGGCTATTGGCAACACTGCTGCGCCTGTGCACATCTTGCTGCCACACAGTCTTGGCTTAGCATTTGTTTCTGATGGAGCTCCCAATAAACGCTACCACCAAGTATGAAGTTTGTGTAGCTATTCGGTTTTTGAACACAAAAGACATTAAACCAATTGAAATTCCTTTTACCAATTAACAGAAGTGTATGGATGTCAAAACCGTCTGCTAATGGTGTTGGGAGTTTGCCATGATAATATGGTGAATGCATCCACAATGACATGGCAGTGAGCTGGTATTACATGGGAATATAAAAACTGCTATAGTGCCTACAAAAATGCATCAATCGGAATGGCTGTAACGTGGCGGTATATTCACGGTACCAAAATGGATATACGTAACGTTCTAATAGCGATATATGTTGTATAGCGGGTCTTGTCAACGTGCCTCCAAATTCACGACACTAAAAAGGTGTTCGGCACGTGGCGGTCATCTTGTTGATAAAAAAATACAACGCGAGAAATATATCATCATAAGCTGCTTAGCTTTTATTTCCAGGGCTAGTCTCGTGGGCTGTGTCGGAGAAGAGGAAAGGCAGAGAGAAAGAGAGAGAGGACACTGTTAAATTACGGTGATCCCACACTAGGGACCAGAGGCCCGTCCGTTCCCCTAGGCCTCGGAAAGCAAAAAGAGGCCGGTATTTTTCTTCGTCGTTCCACGTCACCACGTGACTTGCGTTTCCAGTCAACACCTCGAAACTTCCGGTTGACATTCAATTCTCCATTCGGGGGGTCACGTCCCGGTCAAACTCATGACACTTTCTTTTAAACCTTTACTATCTCTTATTTCTTCTTCCTCTCTTTTCTAATAGTAGTTCTCGCAAAACTCAGGATATTCCCCATCTTGCTACAATGGCCATTATGTAGAAAAATATACATGTTGAAACTTTGAAATGACGAAGACAACATTGACAATAAGCAATAAACATTTCTGTGATTTCTAAATATTTTGGTGACCTTGCCTTTGGGATTTACCTTGTATTTGTTATGCCTCCTTGAGCATCTTTTCTTTTTTTTTTTTTTTTTTTTTTTTATTATCTTCAACCTGAAAGGGAACAAAAAAAATCTTTGCACAGAACATGTACACTATTAATAAAAACGTAAAGTCGTCGGAGTAGACATGTCGTTATCAGCCTGACAGTGAGAGAGTCTATCCGCTTTTCAATAGCACTAGACCGAGGAGTTTTTTTTTTTTTTTTATTTTTTTTTTAAATTTTTTTAAGCGTCTGAGGTGGAGTGCCACACCTACCATATGCTCCTCATTTTACCGCACATACTACTCCTACACTGAGTTGGCAAGGGCTGGTATCGAACCAGGAACCTTGCGGTTCCCAACAGAACAATTTCTGTTTAGTAATTTATGTGATAGTTTCCAAAGACGCCCACTTAGATTCTTTGTTTTATTGAATAAGAAGATAGACAGAACCAGCCAGATAGCTACTCCGTCCAAGATAAGAAGAAGCTAAAGAAAGATAAGACAAGCTACAAGATTAAGATATATATACCAACCCCTCCGCATGAGCAGGATGCGACACAAGGTCAATTCTTAAGCAGAGTTTAACAGGTTTGAAATCAGAGTTTTCTTTTTAGACTCGTTGCTTATTCAAGGTTAAAGAGCCCAGTCTGCCCTACTATTTACCCATAACTGGAGGGAGAATATTGGCATTCATACCTTTCCCAAGAGTATTAGCGCTATGTGAAATGCAAACAGCATCGTCCAGGGTTTGAACTTGGTTCGACGAGTCCATTTACTACGACTCCAACCATTACACAACATGCCCCCATTTAATCTTAATTAACATTTTATTTATCAACGATGTCTATTAAGATTTTGCTGAGATAGATTTGCCTCAAAACAGCCTGTATTATTAATGTGTTTAAAATCCTGCAATGTGTTGTATATCATTAACGTTTTCATAGTATGTGGTGTTAATAATTTGCATACTGGTTTTAACAAAACCACATTTAATAGATAATTACTTGGTTTTATTGGTCAATGTTGTATACTACATTGGCTGGATTCTTGAAGTAGGATGTGAATGGTGGCTTTCGATCTATATGCATCTGCTGTTCAAAAACTAAGCGAATTCATCCGAAGAATTGACAGTGCTAAAGCCATAACCATTATTAACAGTACCGAACTTTCACCTGTGTAGACCTAAGCTATATTAGAGACCCTCCTCTAAAAGAATTTTTCGGGCCATATGACCTTTAAGCACCCCTTTTTCGATCTCGTTTCATCAGGACATTTTCTTTATTTACACCGTCAAAATCCAGTTGTTTGTTAGGGTTAGGAGTTAGTTTTATAATTTAAAAAAAAAACTCTAAAAATCATCTGTTAACAAACAACCGGATTTTGACGGTGTAAATGAAAAAAATGTCCTGATGAAACGAGATCAAAAAAGGGGTGCCTAAAGGTCAAATGGTCCGAATTTTCATTAAAGTTTTAGAATAGTTATACATGATTATCATTATTAATTATGTCATGTCAACCCTTGGGTCATTTTGTGCTGAAAACGTTTTGGTATTTTCATTCTTGTGGTGTATACAGTTTTCTTTTCAAACTATGTTCCCAACTTTCATGGTAGAGCACTGTAGGGGAGACTTTAGTTGACCTTTCACTGTTTAGCGTAAAAGCAATTACTCGCCTGTTGTTTACAGTCTTGAGTTCTCTGGTGATTGCAAAAACATACATCCTGTAAGTTTGTTTGTATCAATTAATTGTTCGACCCTGGCTGACAGTCCCCGATAGCCGTGATGGTAAGGAGCTTAACAGACAAACATTCTGTTGGGTTTTGCAGCTGGCTAGAGGTTGCTGTTACAAAGTCGAGCCGCACTGATGAGAAGTAAACTTCGAAACACGTGTCTGTAGATGACTAATATATATATATACCTTTTGAAAGAAAGGAAAAACTCAATAAACCGTCATTTTGTAATAAATTTATATCGACCAAAACTTAAAAGGCTTTTAGAAATTTCTAAAACTCCTTAGGAGTTCAGTCTCATCAGACAGTCACAGACAAAATGAATAAAAAGAAAATAAGATTAATAAAATGATTTTATCTGTGACTGCCTGATGAGACTGAACTCCTAAGGAGTTTTGGAAATTTCTTTAAATTTCTAAAAGCCTTTTAAGTTTTGGTCGATATAAATTTATTACAGAATGACGGTTCATTGAGTTTTTCCTTTCTTTCAAAGGTAAATATTGCTCTGTATTTAATCTAAAATATATATTATTATACATTGAGCTCTCTCTAGGGATTTATATAAATCCTTGTATTTGCACCTACTAAAACATGCAATATATTATACAATGAGATTTTGATGATCCCATATAGAATCATCCCTTACGACCAGTTTTGGATACCTTACTGTTTTATATATATATATATATATCTCATTGACAGACACGTGTTTTGGCGTTTCCTGCCTCTTCAGTGTGACTAGACACAACTATCTTTGGCTAGGGTCAAACTCAGACTGACCATTTGACAGCCTGATATCTTATCCCCTCGTCCACTGACAGCTGTAGCGGGGACTGGTGTTTTTAAACTATTAAGTACATAGGTTTTTTTTTCTGTATTTTAAGGTCACAGAGAGATCAAATTTCCGGGGAAACAATCATTGCTTATATGCTTAGTAGTGAGAGTTAATTTAAATTACCAATTAGAGAGCTCACCAAATTTATGGGAGCATATATTAATAAGTCATCCATACACGTATTTCGGCGTTTCATGCCTCTTCAGTGTTGCTAAACACAACTATCTTTGGCTAGTGTCGAACTCAGACTGACCTATATATATATATATATATATATATATATATATATATATATATATATATAAAGGTTTGTTTAGAATGGCTTTTTGCTGATAATTTTTTTGGAGAATAAGTGTTTAATTGGAGTCGTACCTAATTTTGAAAATTAATTAATTAATAATGAATTAGGCGGGAATACCTATTAAATGTATGGCTAAACAAATCGAGAAAAATCAATCTCTGTATGTACATTTCAGCCTATTAGGCCTCATCAGCAGAGCTATAGATCGGAAGACCGCCCGTGCGTGATTTGAAACCGGACTGCCAAGCTGACAGGCCGATCCCATAACCCCAACACTAAACGAACTTCTTAGATTTTATGATTTGTTTAGAGTAGGTTAACATTCCTATATATATATATCAATAAAATCATCCAATTCAATGTTGAACTTTTTTTTGCACTATTGCTGTTTTTGATGAGATTTGGCAATTTGTTCCAAAAATACGTTTCTCTATTAGCAAAATTATTGGTCATGATTTATTCATTGAAGGATGCGTATTGTTTGTATAGAGAAATATCAATGATTAATTATCTTTTATGTCTATTCTTTGCTTATCTCTATAATCTCTTTGGTCATACATAAAGATTATGGATATTAATTGTGGCGTAATGGTTATTGTTGTAAGAAATGGACTAGGCAACCAGGGTTCAAATACTGGGTGCAGCTAATTGGATTTAACTTTATGCTAATGCTTTAGAGCAGTGGTTCTCAACAGGGGGCCATATGTACAGATAATGGATATTAATTGTGGCGTAATGGTTATTGTTGTAAGAAATGGACTAGACAACCAGGGTTCAAATCCTGGGTACAGCTAATTGGATTTAACTTTGTCCTAATGTCCAAGAGCAGGGGTTCTCAACAGGGGGCCATATAACCCCCTCCGGTCATATGTACAGATTATGGATATTAATTGTGGCGTAATGGTTATTGTTGTAAGACATAGACTAGACAACCAGGGTTCAAATCCTGGGTGCAGCTAATTGGATTTAACTTTATGCTAATGCTTTAGAGTGGTTTCTCAACAGGGGGCTATATACCCCCCCCAGTCATATGTACAGATTATGGATATTAATTGTGGCTTAATGGTTATTGTTATAAGAAATGGACTAGACAACCAGGGTTCAAATCCTGGGTGCAGCTAATTGGATTTAACTTTATGCTAATGCTTTAGAGCAGTGGTTCTCAACAGGGGGCCATATACCCCTTACCGGACCATATAATTTGGTCCAGACAAGAAAAAAAATGATTTAATTATAAAAATAGAATAGAACTTTAGAATATCAAATGGCAATGGGTGGGGGATGACACCAGAGTTAAATAGGAATCAAAGAAGTCCATAGGTAAAAAAAAAAGTTGAGAACCACTGTTCTAGGGAAAGGCATAGATCTATTTCTTCTATATCATGCAATTCGCTACAAATTGGATCAGCGTAGTATCTGTGCTCAGTGTTTTTTTTTTTTTTTGTTTTTTTGTTTTTTTTTGGCCCTAGGCAAACAATCAATGAAAGTGCAACTTTGAACAGGGTATGTGACATGTTGGCGGAGGGGGTGGTGGTGGTTGTGGTGAAGGAACCGACCCCCCCCCCCCAGATTAAATTCTCAGAATGTTTTTAAATGAAACTTAAGTATACGTATTTACCTGCCTGGTTGAAGTCTTAATGGTCAAATTAGTTGAAATGACAGCCTTACCTTTATAAGCACCGAGCAACCTGATTCTGTTAAGCAAACTGGGGGGGGGGCGATTTTTTTTTTTTTTTTTTTTTTTTTTTTTTTTTGCTGACAAAGTTGGACATTGCCAACCCATTAATAGTTTGCTGTTGCATCTTAAACATAAACATCTGGTGATAACGACTTTGATGATAATGAGGATAATAATAATAATAATAATAATAATAATAATGATGATCATGATGATAAAATTGAGATTGATATTCTGTAATAATTTGCTGCTTTTTCTTAATCTCCCTCCCTCCTCCTACTAATGGTGATGGGGCACATGTGAGACTTAACCCTTAAATTACTTGCAGGTGGTCCCATTGATTAGCAATGTCCTGAGGGTGCTTGAATTGTTTCAATGTTCAAGTTTTTGCTGCATTGTCACAATGAAAAGGGCAGTTTCTCTCTCTCTCTTTCTCTCTCTCTCTCTCTCTCTCTCTCTCTCTCTCCTCTCTATATTTCATTTTTTCTCCCTCCCTCTCTCTCTATCTATTTATGCACACACATATTTATTTCTCTCTATATATTTTCATTTATATCTATATATATATATATATATATATACACACCAGCAAAACAATAGCCTTGTGATAACAACCTTAAAAATTTAGATTTTTTAAGTTCAATCTCTAACAAAAAATACTGGTTATTTTTAATATCTTATGTGTAAAAAGAAATACATAATTTTATTTCTTCTCACTAGCAATGTCTTTAGATTTATAATTTTTGTATAACCATATTTTCTTGATTACAGAAAAACAAAAGCTATATAGAATTATCAAATAGAATAGTTATTGAATATATATATATAAATATATATAGTCTAGGATAGTCACCGCTTCAGCTTTCACTGGAATGGTGTGCCAAATTGCAGTAGTATTAGGAGAGTGCTCAATATAAAGAATGGAGCTATATAAATAAATATATAAAGGTATTAAATATCTATTTATTTGATGGCAATAGAACAGCTGATTGTTTGGATAGGGCTTCTCTGACTGCCTGTCTAGCTTAAATAAGGGACTAAGTGGAGTATTGCTTGTCATAGATTGGTCAGCCACCAGGATTCTGTCCTTAAGCATCACAGGTTGTCCTAATGCAGAGGTGCAGTTGTTGTATTCTACAGCCTCAGCCAAAAGGGTAGTCTGAATACTTTTTTGTCCAGGATTCTGTCCTTAAGCATCACAAGTTGTCACTCGGGGGCAACAGGTTGTCCTATTGCAGAGGTGCGGTTGTATTCTACAGCCTCAGCCAAAAGGGCAGTCTGAATACTTTTTGTCCAGGATTCTGTCCTTAAGCAACACAGGTTGCCGCTCGTTGCCAACAGGTTATCCTAATGCAGAGGTGCAGTTGTTGTATTCTTCAGCCTCAGCCAACAGGGCAGTCTGAATACTTTTTTTTTTTTTCATATTTTATATATGCATACACATGTGATTATAAAAAAAATCTTTCAATTTCTTTATATATATATATATAAAGGATCGTTAGTTTTCTTTGTCCTATATTATTTTATAACTACATACAGTCAGCCCACTTCCTTTATGTGGAATTAGGAGCACAAGTTTCCCATGAAATGAGAAAACCCATGAATACCTCTACCCCTTCCATAACCAGCCTTAACTCTTTAATACTGTTAACCATATTTAACATGCACTAGAAAAAATGATACAGTTTCATGAATTTTAAATTAGACTAACAGCAATGTAGGTTTTCAGAGAGGCAGGCAATACATTACCTAATAGTATATTATGCAACACATGTATAGTATTTATATTTACGATAGTCATAATTGTTAGTTAATTTGGTTTTTACTGAGTGCCTCATATTTCCGCCCCTTGGGTCGGGGGTCCAGTGGCTTCGGCCCTGGATCTTACAAGCTAATAGCATTGATCCCAGGGGGCATCCCCCCAGGCAACACCTGCCTCCTCTATTTAAAGGGAAAGGGCTATTGCCCAGTGCTTGAGGGGAATGTCGAGGGATCAACATTTTTTTGCACCCACCACTCATGAGCTTTGGTTTGTGGGTGGTTTCACATTAATAGGACCTTGTGCCTAACCTGTACCGCTTGGGGTACATGGTAAATACCGTTTCCTCATATTTCTTAGCCATGTCAAACTAATCTTATTAAATAACATTGATGCTTGCTAACATAGAGAGTAAGAGATTGGTGTTCATTAAGTCTTGCAGCAGTTCTAAAATTTAAAACTTAATAACTATTATTGAATAAATATAATAATATAAGGAGAACATTTTTAAAGAAAACAAACACAGGATGTCATGAACAATGGAAACTCTTTATGTCGATACTCAAGTATTTCGTTTTTTTAAAATGAAAACCTTCTTCAGGACATTTAATATTTGTATGAGTAAAAGATGAAAGATGTTCAGTGTATATTGAATGTGTGAATACTGCACATCTTTCATCTTTTATTCATC
>CM042168.1:47628499-47635999 GCA_023376005.1 Doryteuthis pealeii
GTGTAAACAAATGATTATTAACAAATAAAAAAAAAAAGGGAAAAAATCTGCAATGAAACATTGAAAACATATGAGGGAGTCAAATTATTTGCACTTTTACCATAAGTAAAGTCGACGGGGCGGCCTAATGTCAGTATCAGCCAGTCAGCGAGGTAGTCTATCCCCTTTTCAATAGCGCTAGACCAAGGAGATTGTTTTAGCATCTGAGGTGGAGCGCCACACCTACTATCAGCTCCTTACTTTACTGCACAGATCCCTGTGCTACTCATACGCTGAGTTGGCGAGGACCGGTATCGAACTAGAAACCTTGTGGTTTCTAGCCGAACGCTCTACCGACTGAGGTAACCCGGCCCCTTTACCATAACCTATCTTTATTATTGTCACAATGTGTATGTTTGTTATTGTGGCATTGTAAAAACAACACATTGCTTAACAATTAAAATGTTTTAGCTTGAAGAATAAAGCAATTTCCAGTTCAATCAGTAATCTTTTAATGAATTAATCAAGTCTAACTTAACAAAAAGTGGCCGCATGTCTATTCATTGCTGATTAGAGTTGTTTTCATCTTTAATGGGAAACTTTAATAATAATTTATAATTAAGCTTAGTGATAATTAGTATTTGCAATTAATTATATTATAAATTCTATAAATAATGATTTGACATAAGGGCAATGGCCAAAAGGTGACATTTAAGGGGGTTTATTATAATGATCATCACATTACTACATACATTTTAAGTTTGGTTTATAATTTCTCTAGGTTTATATATATATATATATATATATATATAAGTTAAGTGGTGAGTTTATTGGCCGACGCAGCAGTGTTTCGATCTATTAATTAGATCATCTTCAGGGCATTTGTTGGTATATGGAAGGTAATAAGAAATTTTTTAATCTTTTCTCGTTATTCTGTGATGCAAAATTTCTTATTACCTTCCATATACCAACAAATACCCTAAAGATGATCTAATTAATAGATCGAAACACTGCAGCGTCGGCCAATAAACTCCCCACTTCAACTCATTTAAACACGTTTTTTTTTTTTCAAATCTTTCTTAATATATATATATATATATATATATATATATATATATATATATATATATATATATATATAGTGGTATTTGTGGGAAAAAGTACTTACCGTGAAAATGGTCACAATGGTTAGTTGATGAAATTTCACAATGATAAGACAGCGATATAACAAATATAAAGTGCTCAATACGTTAGTAGATCAAATTTATTATCATAAAGGTACATGGTAATAACCTACTCGAGTTTCACCATAAGGATCTTCAGAGTTAAATCCACTGGATTAATCAAGATATTGATTAATTGCAGTCGATTTCACATTTCACTTTATATTTGACCATTAACACATTATTTATTTTTGTAAGATTTAAAAAATTTTCAAACTCAATTTTTTAAAAATACATTAAAAAATCATGGATGAGACCGTAACAAGTAATCCGGGTTAGAGTAGACCTGGGAGTAATGGCAGTGAAAGTTGTTGTGGACTAGCCTAGCTTACCTTTCGTAGAGTGTAAATGGCTTGTCCAAGACCATTTATACACTCCTGTTTTAGAACAACTTTGTGATTCCTTAGTCTGCTTCAGAGCACTTCGGCCTCTGGAGCGGCTAGGTAAAATTAACAGCGTTGATTCCTCTTTTGTTTATTTTTCTTTCCATATTTAGTAAATTTAACCTATCCTTTCCAAATTGTGTTTTATATTCCTTTTTTTTTTTTTTTTTTTTTTTTTTTAATTAATAACAAAACTTTTGGAATAATACAGATATTAAATTCTAAGAAATGGGTCAAAATATTCATGGGTATATGAATAATTTTATTGTTGACACACACACACACACACATATATATATATATATATATATATATATATATATCATAGAAAGGAAGGGAAGATTTATGGTGTTGAGTTCTTCCTTCCTTTCTATGATAAATATTGCTCTGTATATAATCTAAAAAGTTTATTATACATTGAGCTCTCTTTAGCGATTTAAAGATTCGCTGTATTTATACATACTGGATCATACAATATTAATACAGTGTATCTTAGAAATCACATATAGAATCATCCCTTACTACCAAGTTTTGGATAAATCTCTTATATATATATGTCAGAGTGGCCTATTGTTGATATCAGCTGGACAGTGAGGGAGTCTCTCCCCTTTTCACTAGTGCTAGATCAGGGAGATTTTTTTTTTGTTGATTCCTATGTGATATTTATGTTGAATGGATAGGTTGCATCACTGATTTTGGTGATTTTTTTTAATTTAAAAAAAATTTTTTTTTAAGAAAAGAAAAAGTCCAAACCATCTGCGAGTATATAAACTTAGCTTTATTAATTTATTTATTATAACCAGCTTAATGTGTGAAGGTTTTGCATAAGACTTTGGCTATCTGCTCCTGGCGAATAACCAGTTAATCATTTTATCAGTGTGAGACGATGAAAGAGTGTTGGCTTCAGCCGGAAAAGGCCATGTTGCTTTCTCTCTCTCGAAGATTTGGATCATGTTAAGATGACCTTTGTTTGACCCTTCATGTTATCAACATGGTTATGTATATAAGAACTGACACCCTTATCAAAAAAGATATGCGGTTTGCTCTTATTGCATTCTTATTTTGTTTGTTTTTGTTGTTACATAAACAGATGCAGTGAGTTGGATTAAAAATGGTTTTATGTGGATAATGAATTAATCCAGCATAACTAAAATTAACCAGCTTAATGACTGAATATATACATAAATATACAAACACATTAATGTGTGTGTGTGAGTGTGTGAAATTGATATGTTGAAAAAAACCCCAAAAAACAAAAGATGTTTACAAAAGCATGGGATCATCAGGAGAGAATGTGCAACCGTTTCGGGGCCTTCCTCTCAACGGTTTTAAAAAGCAACATCGGTCCCTCTCTCTCTCTCTCTCTGATGATCCCATACTTTTGTAAACATCTTTTGTTTTGTTTTTTTTGTTTTTTTCAACATCTCAATTTCACACTGTCGGATTAAGTTCCATTTTTATTTCATATATATATATATATTTATATATATATTCGGGTTTGTATTGAGTTACAACCGTTTGTTGCCTAGTCTTCCCAATTCAATGGTAATTGGAACTTTTATTATTCTTCATTACCAAGTGCTGTTGACTTCATTTCCATTACACACATACACACACACACACACACACATACACACACATACACACACACACACAAGTAAACAGAGCACAATATCATGGATAGGGCATTTATATCTAAGTTAAGGTAACACGGACATGGAGTCAACAACGCCTGGTTACTGACAGTTTCTTGCCTATGTGATCTTCAGACCAAGTGCACTTGGTCTGAATATTGCATCGGTGAGAAACTGTCAGTAACCAGGCACTGTTGACTACATGTCGATGCTACCTTATCTTGTGTGTGTGTCTTGCAACCTGATCTCAGTACAGAGAAATAGGAAATTCTGTTTACTCAACTAACGCCTCTTGTTGCCATAACAACAGAAGGAAGGGGAATACAGAAATATAGAAAGTTATATTGAAAGAAAGTGCAGATCCTCATCATCCCAATAAGAGAAGTCTCTTCTGCTATGACTTGGTTTTTTTTAATTTTCTCTTGTATATCTATTCTTGACTCCTCATAACATCTCCACTTAATATCAGATGGTTTGGCTATCACCACTACTAATGTATGAAAATGTTCCCTCTATGAACATATATGCCATACTTATTGCTTCCTGCTGCCCTATCAGTGTGGGGGCTTAGGATGACTGTATCTCCAGCAGAGAGGTAGGACCCCGCCCTCCTAAAAAAAAAAAAAAAAAAAAAAAAAATGAAAAAGTGTGCCCTGGGTTTAAACAGTTTATTTAACTGCATCTGATGGTGAGGCTTCAGTTCTGAGGAGCATGGTGGGCCTCTTTATTGCTATGACTCCCAGGTCCACTGTGATTTGGAGCAGTAGTATATTTTGGGTTCTACATATGGTTCATATAGATCTATTTAATAATGGTTTGTATTTGGTAGCACTCTGTGCAAAAAAAAAAAAAAAATTAAAAGAAAAAAATACTAGATATGAAAATACAATGAAAGTAATTTCTCAAGCCCTAGGCATAAGATAACCTGAGACCGGTTGATATGCCATTAAAATCAATTGGTCAAGTATCAATGCTCATGCACCAGAATGTCTTAAAATAATCTCTGAGGGTGGGTAAAAAATTAATGCCATTTTGTTTAGGTCAGGAATAATTACCAACATGGGAACATTTATCATACATCAAAATAAAGCTGGTCCTCTGTGGATCACATCCCTACTTCTCCACTAAGAAGAGTCAAAAAGTAATGCCATTTTGTTTAGGACAGGTATAATTACCAACACAGGAACATGTATCATACATCAAAATGAAGCTGGTCCTCTGTGGATCACATCCCTACTTCTCCATATAGTTACCGTTTCTCTCAGTAGCAATGTTCCACCTTCAAATGAGAGCATTTATCCCTGCCCTGTAAAATTCTGTTGACTGTTCTTTGAGCCACTTCTTCACTACAGATGTCACTTCCTCATCACTGGAATAATGTTTGATTCTCAAAACCCATTTTATGAGGCCGAAAGATGATAGTCTGAGGCAAACATTATTTTAGTCAAAACAATCTTTACTAATGGGCTAAACATGGCTTTCCACTACGAGCCAAAGTCGAAAAGACAGTTCATGGAGTGGAAGCACATTGACTCCATTAAAGAAAAAGTTCAGGGCTCAGCAGTCAGTAAAGAAGGTCATGCTGACGGTCTTCTGAATCAAATTATTTGAAACTTTGCTGCCAATGATGTGCCCTTTGTATAGAGTATAAATCTGGTGATAGAAAAAACTCTGAGAGAATTGCAATTTTTTTCCCTTTTAATATTTTAGTGATACGTTGTTTTTTTGTTTTTTTTCTTTTTTCTTTTTTTTTTCTTTTTCTTTTTTTCTTTTTTCTTTTTTTCTTTTTTCTTTTTTTTTTTTTTTTTTTTTCTTTTTTTTTCTTTTTTTTTTTAAAGACTTGGACAAGAAAAAAAAAGGGGGGGTAAGGTCTTTTTTGTAAGTTGATATTACCATAAATTTTAAAGTGAGTTTCACAGATTCATGCTGTTTTGTGAATATAATATGGCAAAATGTCTGGTATGAATCCTGCCCCACTGGCTAGCGGTTATGCAATGTGTGTGTGTGGGGGGGAGGGGTTGCAAAAACTGAGGGGTCTCTGTGTTTGCTAGATTTATACTGCCTTTTGGATCTTTATTTTATTTTCATTCACAGTTTAAGGGGTGAAAGCTGATATTAATATGTAGGAAAGAAAAAAACGATTTTGTGCACACATAAAATGCAGATGGTATTTTGTGGTATATATTTACACAATGCTTTTCTTTATTGTCTCTCGATCGGTGGTTCTTAAACTGGCGGGTGATGGAACAATAGTGGGCTGCAACTTGCTCTTCAGGGACCTGAAGTGCAAAAAAAAAAAAAAAAAAAAAAAAGTCGACTGGTCTGTACTAATCTTAGAAAACAAAGTGAAACTAAAGTAATGACCAAATGGTTTTTTATTAATAATAGATATTTGGGGGCTCTTCGCAGAAATGCATCCCTGCCTTCTGCCTTAAAAAATGCTAAGCTAGGCACTTCATTCATTTTCAGCTAGGCACTTCATTCATTTTGTTTTTTGAGCGTGCAGGCACCAGGTAATAAACCCAGCTCTGCCCCTTTAAATCGAGGCGGCAGGTGTTGCCTGGGGGTGAATAGCCCCCAGGATTAACGATGTTGACTTATGTGGTCCAGGGCCAAAGCCACCGGACCCCCCCGGTCGAAACCTGTCTTATCAGTATTTCTCCATTTTGGAGGACCTCTCAGGCACCATGATTTTAAGCCTGACCAAAATCCTTTAGATTATAATGAGAGAGGGCTGTTGCAGACTGGCAAGAGCAACGTCTTGGAACTGAATTTTTTTCTCCCTTTTATGAATGTGCAGCATTGCCACAGCAACAAGAAAAAACACACATCCAACTTTTGTGCAAAATGCAGATCAGAAAATCAAGTTAGGTTGGTTTTACGCGGATGTAGTAGTAAACTGACCACCTGACTCAACCTCTTATTTTCTAACCAATCAGCAACCAACATTTCAAATATCGGGGCTCTTCGAAGAAATGTGACCCGTTCTCCTGCCTTAAAAAAAACACTAAGCAGTGCTAGCTCACTAAGCATGCACCCCCCCCCCATCCTTGAGGGGGAATGCCGAGGGGATCAACGCATTTTTTGCACCCGCCTCCTATGAGCTTCAGTTCGTGGATGGTCCCACATTAATAGGGCCTTGTGCCTAACCCGTACAACATGGAGTACGTGGAAAATATCAACAGGACAGGGTAATTTTTATCTCTACCCACACACACATGAGGAGGCACCTGTGTTGTAATGGTTATTATCTTAGGAAATAGAGCCACATGAGTTTAAATCCTGGATGAGGCTGCTTGCATTTCGTGTCATTTCATAATTTTGTGGTGTAATGGTTAGCAAGGTAGTTTTGCTGATCCCTTACTACTAGATAGGACTGGATAATTTTTATCTCTACCACACACATGAGGAGGCACCTGTGTTTTAATGGTTATTATCTTAGGAAATAGAGCCACATGAGTTTAAATCCTGGATGAGGCTTGTTACATTTCATGTCATTTCATAATTTTGTGGTGTAATGGTTAGCAAGGTAGTTTTGCTGATCCCTTACTACTAGATAGGACTGGATAATTTTTATCTCTACCCACACACATGAGGAGGCACCTATGTTGTAATGGTTATTATCACTGATCCCTTACTACTGAATAGTCAGTTTGTATTTTTCCCAATGCTTCGTACTTGTGCCCTTGTATCACATCCAACCCTGGGTGAACAGGTTGGGTAAATAAATATGTACTGTTGGAAAAGATATGAATTCAACTATTCCCCTCCGGCCTTGGGTAAATAGTAGGGTAGACTGGGCTCTTTAACCATGGCATGGTGACCAGTCTAGGAAAAGGAAGACTCTTAATTCAAACCCGTTAAACTCCACTCAAGAAATTGATTTTGTTTTGCATCCTGTTCGTGCGGGGGTGGGGTTTGCTAAATACATACCCACACCAGTGTGAGTGGGGGGGGTCTACATTAAATGTGCTGAATTGAATGCTGTGTTGAATCCCTTGTCTTACGGTGATGGTGGTGGTGGATAAATACTGTATTCAGTGTCATTCATAATTATTTACAAATGTACTAATGATTATTTTTGAGCCTTGAGTGTGTGTTCCGCCAGAGTACTATGTCGACCCCAGTCTCCACCCCCGTCTCCCCCACGTCTCCCCACCCATGGCTAATTTCATGATTTTATCAGTAGATGAAAGGGAAAAAATAGGAGTGATAAGTATGTATAATAGTACGCTTAAGCAACTTTTCATTTTAGTTATATCTATAAGTTTACTATCCTGT
>CM042168.1:47643499-47695999 GCA_023376005.1 Doryteuthis pealeii
GCCCTATTACCTATATGATTGTCTGACCCTATTGCCCTTATAGCAAATCACCAAACTCCTTTTAGCCTATATGTGCTAGAAGGCAGTGGATAAGGGTCTTAGTGTCATAGGTATAATATTAAACTGCATCTAATGGTGAAGTTCCAATTCTGGAACATGTCAAACACCCCTAACAGTCAAACACTTTATGATGGAATGCAGATTTTTGCTCACATCAGAAACCATTATTTTAAAGCAAACAATATGAAGGATCTATTTGAAAATGTTAAAATTGGAATTTTTCTCCTTTTAAGGGAAATAAAATTATACCATGAATATAGACATGAAACAAATCCAATGCATACAATAATAATTCCCAATAATGCTAACACATGTTAAAACCAATTACTAAAAGTTTATATATGAATACCATATGTATTAACCCCAACCGCTAGGCATATATAACCCTGGACGGGTTGATATGCCGTTAAAAATCAATAAACCAACCAACCACCAATCCAATTCTGGAGCTATGTGGAGTACCCCTTCATTGCCATTGCTCCCAGGTCCACCTGATACAGAGTGGCAGTACCTGTTGGGTCTCATCTATGGGTTAAATAGATTAAAAAAATTAGTTTACAAAAGATGTTTTTAAAAAATTGAGTTTGAAATTTGAAACTCAACAAGAATGAATAAAACAAAATCATCTTCAGCATAAAATACCCAACAAGGGTTGACATGCCGTAAAATCCAACCAATATCTTTTTTTTTTTTTTTTTCTCAATAAGATCCAACTTTTTTTCACCAATGGGATATAAGCACTGCAACACTGAAAGAAGTGTGTGTACTGCAAGGAGGACTGTTGAAAAATGAACCTCATTTGGTCACATTCCATTAAAGTTCAGACTCCAATTATTCTATTATGTATATGAACTCTCTCATCCCCCAGATATGGGTTAAATAGTACTGCTACTGTTGTTCTACAAGGGGGTGGATTTGGCAATGAATAACCCACAAAGTTTGATATGCCATTAAAATAAAAAAAATAAAAAAATAAAACCAAGAGAAACCATCATGAGAACCATCTTGGCCAACCTATGAACTTTCAGTCAATCCCTGTAGTTGTATATTATTAGTCTAATTTTGAAGGCCTACTTTTTTTCAAGCGGAAAAACTGGTACTGGTTTATGAGTAATAATTTTCTGAGGTTGAAAATTTTTCATAAATGGGAAGGACTAGTAGTAACTATTGGCTTAAAAAAAAACTTAATTCTATAAATTGATGTATTTTAGGTTTGTTTTTTTGTTTTTGTTTTTTTAACCATAAATCAAGGGTTGAACTATATCCCATTAAACTTATTTAGGGTGTCCAAAACTCCACCAAGGATTTTTAAAAATAGATTAGAAGTTTGAATTTTTTGATAAATTGATAATTTTCATTTTAAAGAATATAAAGTAAACTACAGTATTTTTTCATAATTTAAACAAACAAAAGAAAAACAACAAAAAAACATACCAACAAATTACAAACAAAAATGCATGTTTAGTTTCTTTTTCAATGGCATATTGACCTTTGTCGGTTATTTATGCCAAAGCCATTCCTGTACAGTTTTTTTTTTTTTTTTTTTTTTTTTTTTTGTGTGTAGGTATTTTTCAGCTTCTCACCAGGCCAAAATATAAATACAACATTGGTTAATGTGGGGTGACCTGCAGGAAGCAAGCCTCTCTACAGTTTTTTTTGAGAATGGGTCTGGTGATGAAGTATCTAAGAATTTTGTTTTAGTCACTTGTAGCCAACTATCAAATATGGTATATGTGTGTGGGGGAGGTCTTCTTGTCTCTCTCTGCTCTCTCTCTCTTCTCTATCTCTCTCTACTCTCTCTCTCTCTCTCTCTCTTATTCTCTCTCTCTCTCTCTCTCTTCTCTCTCTCTCTCTTTATCTCTTTCTCCTATCTCTCTCTCTTTATCTCTTCTCTCTCTCTCTCTTTATTCTCTTTTATCTCTCTCTCTATATCTCTCGTTTATCTCTCTCTCATATCTCTCTGTCATCTCTCTCTTCATAGATCTCTCTGTCATCTCTCTCTCTTCTATCGTCTCTGTCATCTCTCTCTCTCATCTCGTCTTGTCATCCTCTCTCTCTTTATCTTCTGTCATCTCTCCTCTCTTTATTCTCTGTCTCCACTCGTCCATATTATCTCTCTTTAGACTAGGAATAGTCCATGCTGTATAAATCACTTACAGTAATGTAAGAGGGGGGGGCAACGCCCCAACAAGGGGGATAGACCAGAGTCTAACCCATAGCGTCTCATAGGTCGAGCAGCGGCAAAAAAGAGAAAGAGAAGTTCAAATCAGCCGCTTAAATACACCCAAGGCCCTAGCGGGAACCAGCGAAACTAAACGGGCAGACAACTCTCCAGGCAAATACGAAATAACGCCACAAATCAAACAAATAGAAGTAGGAGAGAAATATTTAATTCCGCCTTTACGCGAGTTAGACTGATGAAGTTCCTCACGTAAAGCGAAACGAAATATTTCTCTCCTACTTCTACTTGTTTGAGTCATTATTTTTTGTCCACTTTTCCTTTTACCTATATATATATATATATATATATATATATATATATATATATATATATATATATACACACACACACACATTATTAATTGCATAGAATAAATCTTATCTATGAAAATCTGAATTAGATTTGCCTCAAACAGCCCTGTTATTAGTGCAAATTAAAATCTGCAATGTGCCTTATATATCACTAAGAAATAAAGGTTTACATAATATATGGTGCGGTTAATTTGCATACGGGTTTTAACAAAACCGGGTCTAATAAATAATTACTTGGTGTTATTGATCTCTAATATTATTGTTTTATTCTCCAACGTAGTAAAATCAATCCTATAAATGATTTTGTATAGAAACCAATTGAAATATAATTAAAATAAGTGGAATCTTTTTATGAGTTTTTATTTAATTTCTTTAACTCAATATATTTCATTACACTTATGCCCTGAGGGTGCATATTCTTGCTAGTTTTTATAATAATCAATAACAGAAAAATTTAGAAATTAAATTTTGTAGACAGATTTTTTTTTTTTTTTTATTTTCTTTTAAATTTTATCTTTCATCATTTTAAGCAATATTTGATTTATGAATTAAAATATTCAAGTAGTTACAAAAGAAAACTATAACAAATTCATTTAGCTGACTCGGATTATTTTATTCTACATAAATTCTATAAAAAAATAAAAAATAAAAAAAATATAAAGAATGAAAAAAAAACAAACAAAACACAAAAATGAAACAAAAAAACAAATCCTTGTAAATTTAAAATCTTTAATCCAGATTATGTAAAGTTTTTAAAACTAAATCTGCAAACATTGATAATTATGTAAATCTTTTATTCATCTTGCCAATAAGATTTCTGCCGCAAACTTCTCTGTCCTCTTCTGGTTACGTTGTGATAATTTCTAAATCCTGTTTTCTAGTGTCTCTCTTCTTGTGCGAATAAAGTTATTACCGTTCATAAGTAATTCTATTGATTGTACCTGGGATGTTTTATGGCTGCAAGTCTCCCAATAAAAAAAAAATAAATAAATAAAAAAAAAAGTCTTTGGAAAGATTCTTCTCTTTTTTTTTTTTTTTTTTTTTTTTTTCTTATATTGTTAGTCCAACCTACTAAGCTATATTGACTATTCTTCTTCTTACAGTCTCTTTGTTCCCATTAGGGATTTAGATGATGTGCCCCTCCCTCTCCACACCTTCAATGCCGCAAATAAGAAAGTTCATTTACTAGGTATCAATTGTTTGTTTTTTTTTGTTAGTTTGTTTCTCTAATGATTGAAAAAAAAATCATTATATTCTTTTTTTTTTTTTTTTTTTTTTTTAAATAATATCCATAAATACCAAATATACAAATGTGGGCTGAAAAGTTCATATAATGACGTCATCTCAGCTATTCGTGATTTTTTTTTTCTTTTTTGTTACCAATGGGATACAAACACTGCAACATTGATGGAAGAAGTGTGTGGATCGCATAAAGGAATGTGTTGAAAAATAGACCTCATTTGGTCCTATTCCATGAGAGTACTGTCCTGTCGGCTGGGGCTGTAGAATACACCGACTGCACTTCTGGAGAGGGGTAAACCCCTACCACCACCCAGAGGGAGGGGGCACCTGTTGGCTGTGGGTTGCAACCTGTAATACTAAATGACAGAATCCTCGAGATACCAAAAATGTAACAAACAGTGAGTGCTTTCGGCAGAGGCTATAGAATACACTGGCTCCACCTCTGCAGAGGGGTAAAATTCCTGTTGGCTGTGGGTGGTGACCCGTGATGCTTAAGGACTGAATTCTTGTGTTGAGCAGTCTATGACTTCCAACAATCCACTTTGGCCCTTACTTTGGCTAGAAGGGTAGTCCAAGAGACTCCTTCCAATCAGTCGGCCAGTCCTGTTAAGCCCTATTACCTATATGATTGTCTGACCTATTGCCCTTATAGCAAATCACCAACTCCTTTTAGCCTATATGTGCTAGAAGGCAGTGGATAAGGGTTTAGTGTCATAGTTATAATATTAAACTGCATCTAATGGTGAAGTTCCAATTCTGGAACATGTCAAACACCCCTAACAGTCAAACACTTATTGATGGAATGCAGATTTTTTGCTCACATCAGAAACCATTATTTTAAAGCAAACAATATGAGGATCTATTTGAAAATGTTAACATTGGGGATATTTTCTCCTTTTTAAGGGAAATAAAATTATACCATAGAATATAGACATGAAACAAATCAATGCCATACAATATAATTCCCAATAATGCTAACACATTGTTAAAACCAATTACTAAAAGTATATATATGAATACACTATATGTATTACACCCCAACCGCTAGGCATGATATAACCCTGGACGGGTTGATATGCCGTTAAAATCAATAAACCAACCAACCAACCAATCCAATTCTGGAGCTATGTGGAGTACCCCTTCATTGCCATTGCTCCCAGGTCCACCTGATACAGAGTGGCAGTACCTGTTAGGGTCTCATCTATGGGTTAAATAGATTAAAAAAATTAGTTTACAAAAGATGTTTTTAAAAAATTGAGTTTGAAATTTGAATACTCAACAAGAATGAATAAAACAAAATCATCTTCAGCATAAATAACCCAACAAGGGTTGACATGCCGTAAAATCCAACCAATATCTTTTTTTTTTTTTTTTCTCAATAAGATCCAACTTTTTGTCACCAATGGGATATAAGCACTGCAACACTGAAAGAAGTGTGTGTACTGCAAGGAGGACTGTGAAAAATGAACCTCATTTGGTCACATTCCATTAAAGTTCAGACTCCAATTATTCTATTATGTATATGAACTCTCTCATTCCCCAGATATGGGTTAAATAGTACTGCTACTGTTGTTCTACAAGGGGTGGATTTGGCAATGAATAACCCACAAAGTTTGATATGCCATTAAAATAAAAAAAAATAAAAAAATAAACCAAGAGAAACCATCCATGAGAACCATCTTGGCCAACCTATGAACTTTCAGTCAATCCCTGTAGTTGTATATTATTAGTCTAATTTTGAAGGCCTACTTTTTTCAAGCGGAAAAACTGGTACTGGTTTATGAGTAATAATTTTCTGAGGTTGAAAATTTAGTCATAAATGGGAAGGACTAGTAGTAACTATTGGCTTAAAAAAAACTTAATTCTATAAATTGATGTATTTTAGGTTTGTTTTTTTGTTTTTGTTTTTTAACCATAAATCAAGGGTTGAACTATATCCCATTAACTTATTTAGGGTGTCCCAAAACTCCACCAAGGATTTTTAAAATAGATTAGAAGTTTGAATTTTTTGATAAATTGATAATTTTCATTTTAGAATATAAAGTAAACTACAGTATTTTTCATAATTTAAACAAAAAAAAAACAACAAAAAACATACCAACAAATTACAAACAAAAATGCATGTTTAGTTTCTTTTTTCAATGGCATATTGACCTTTGTCGGTTATTTAATGCCAAAGCCATTCCTGTACAGTTTTTTTTTTGTTTTTTTGTTTTTTTTTTTGTGTAGGTATTTATTCAGCTTCTCACCAGGCCAAAATATAAATACAACATTGGTTTAATGTGGGGTGACCTGCAGGAAGCAAGCCTCTCTACAGTTTTTTTGAGAATGGGTCTGGTGATGAAGTATCTAAGAATTTTGTTTTAGTCACTTGTAGCCAACTATCAATATGGTATATGTGTGTGGGGGAGGTCTTCTTGTCTCTCTCTCTCTCTCTCTCTCTCTATCTCTCTCTCTCTCTATCTCTCTCTCTCTCTCTTTATCTCTCTCTCTCTCTCTCTCTTTATCTCTCTCTCTCTCTTTATCTCTCTCTCTCTCTTTATCTCTCTCTCTCTTTATCTCTCTCTCTCTCTCTCTCTTATCTCTCTTTATCTCTCTTATATCTCTCTTATCTCTCTCTCTATCTCTCTCTCTCTCTCTATCTCTCTGTCATCTCTCTCTCTCTCTCTATCTCTCTCTCTCTCTCTCTCTCTCTCTCTCTCTCTCTATCTCTCTCTGTCATCTCTCTCTCTCTTTATCTCTCTGTCATCTCTCTCTCTCTTTATCTCTCTGTCATCTCTCTCTCTTTATCTCTCTGTCATCTCTCTCTCTTTATCTCTCTCTCTCTCTCTGTCATCTCTCTTTATCTCTCTGTCATCTCTCTTTATCTCTCTCTTGAGCAATTTGGACCACTGGTCGTTAAAAGAGTGCATGAGGAATAAGAATTAAAAAAAAAATAATATGCATCCATTCTGAAAAAGACTTCTTCGCTTGAATTTCGCTTATTTGAGCGAAAATGGCATCTTTTCATGGATGGTTGGGTCTCTTGGCATACAGCTAAAAAAAAAAAAAAAAATATTTGGTTCAAAATGCGCATTAAGTGACTCTCATAGTTAAATCAGTCTCCTGACACTAATCACAATTAACATGTCTGAGTTATTTTGGATCATGAAGAAAATATCTAGAAAACCCCTTTACAAAATCTTTTTAAATACTGCCTGGTTGGATATCTCCAAAAAAGAAATAAAGAAAGGTTTAATAAATTTTATTGTTTGAAGGAGCAATGATTTTTAAAAGAATTTGTTAATGTCCATTTCACCAAATTTTAATTTTTGAATTGTTGAGATTATACAATAAAGTCTCATTTGAAAAGTGTTCTTTTCATAAAATCACTAAGATTTGTCCTTCCACAAATCTGCCCTGTCCTCTGGGGCATTAGAATGCATTGACTGCACCTCTGCAGAGGGGTAAGATTCCCCTCAATTGGGTCACCTATTGACCGTAGGTGGTGACCCGGGATGCTTAAGGATAGAACTCAGGTGGATGAGCAGTCCATGACTTGCAATACCCTACTTTGGCCCTTTCTTGGGCTAGACGAGTGGTTGATCAATCAGCTGGTCACATCAAGCCCTAGCATCGATATGATTGCCCTAACCCTATTGCCCTTATAGCAACCCCCAACCCTTTTTATCATATGGGTGCTAGAAGGCAGTGGCTGAGGGTCTACATGTCCTGGGAAATTACATTAAACTCTATCTGATGGTGAGGTTCCAGTTTTGGAGGTTTGGGGAATGTGGAGCACCCCTTCATCGCCATTGCTCCCTGGTCTGCTCTGACCCGGAGTGGTAGTACCTGTTAGGGTTCCATCTATGGGTTAAATAGAAAAATGTATTTATAAACAAAATTGAGTATCCATTAAGAATTACTTTATTTCAAAACTTTATCGGCATTAAATGACCCACTGAGGTTGATATGCCGTAAACCAAACCAAACCTTCATTGACCACTTTTTACACAAATAATTTTTAAGTGATAAAGAACTGAATAAAATTTAAAGATAAAAAAATTGCACAATTTTTTTTCCCCTCCAAATTTAATTTCTTGGAACACCTTGTGTCTGTTTTCTGGTTTGGGGCTTGAACTATCTTCCATCTTTGTATGTTGTTTTGATCAAATGTTATCTTGTATAAATTGACTTGTCTTTTCACTACCGAATATACTGTGTTGGGTTACCCTCGTTTGGATAACCTAATGTATTATAGGAATGCAGGTGTTAGGTTTGAACTGACACCCCACTAATTCTTGTAAGTCTATCTGCCCTACTATTTACCCATAACTGGAGGGAGAATAGTTGGATGTATAAGTATAGTCCTGTTGGTGGCACTTAGAATACGCTGACTGTATCTCCTGCAGAAGGGTAGGACCTCCCCCCAAAATGGGTGTCTGGGTATGATGCTATATTGCATCTGGTGGTGAGGCTCCAATTGAGGAACTCTGAGGAATGTGGAGTACTTTTTCATTGCCATTACTCCCAGATCCACTCTGATCCAGTGGTTGTACCCTTTTATAGGGTCCCGTCTATTGCTAAAATAGAATTTGAAAATTATTTGTATTTGATAGTGTCAAGATGTGGACTTTTATCTTCTAACTTCTATTTTCTAATCTTATCTTCTAATGGGCACTTAGCCCCCACCTCAGGTACATCGTACCTGCAAAGAGAGAAAGAGCAGGTTAACAGCTCTTCCCTCTTGCAAGACTGTGTGCAAAAAAAAAAAAAAAAAAAAAAATCCTAAAGAAACAACTACATAAAAAATAAACACTGTTCCCTATCTTCTTGGCATAAAATAACCCTAGATCAGTTGACATGCCATTAAAATCAATCAATCATTTGTAAGTAATTGAGTTAATGAATTCATTCAAACTATCATGCTTCTTCTTTTTTTTTTTTTTTTTTCATTTTCTTTTCTTTTATAAATCAATTTTTTTAAATCAATATTTTTATTTATTTTTAACTATGGCAAAGTATGAATATGTCTGTTAGATCAGAAAAAATTAATTACCCCCCCCCTTTTTGTTTGTTTTTGTTTACCCAACCTGCACAGATCTGACAACTTTATACTGATGGTTTGGGTTGTTGCAATAAAAAGCACCTAAAATTAAGATGAAAGAATTACTAGTCAAAAAATATTAATAATGCTTGAAGGGATCATGTTCAGTGTTGCAAAAAATCATCTCCCCAGTTCCTTAAATGTTTTAAGACCAAAATGTTTAAGTGGAAAGATTATGGCACATTTCCAGATCTCTTGTAAAGACCGCAAAGTTTTTCATTAGTGGAGAATTAAAAAAAAGTTGGCTAAACTTATCAGCTTGAAGTATTGATATGAAATTTTTTCCTATTTTTTTAAATTTCCAAAATGAAGCAATACTTTTCCTAGAAAAATATGATGATGATGATAATAATAATATCAGAGGAAGAATTGAGAACATCCAGAATACTGCACTGCTGCAATCTGCCAGAATACTCATAAGAGTCCTGGAGACTTGTTGTCACTCAGACTCCAGGGAAATACCATCAGCAAATGCTGGTGTGAAAAACTAATAATAGACAAATACTTAGAAGGTTGGTGCCCTTGGAATGGTCCCCAAAGCTCTGGAAAAGAATTTTGGTCAATTGGAAAAAAACGAGACCATCCAAACTACTGCACAGTTAAGATTGGCTAGAATACTCAAAAGAGTCCTGGAGACCTGATACCTATAATAAACCACTCAACCAACTTTACTTACTACTGTTCTTCTGAAAGGATGGCTTTGGCATTAAATAACCTATGAAAGTTTATATGCCATTAAACTAAGAAACCAATTAGAAAAAGAATAATAATAGACTGAGTCAATAATAATAAAAGCAATTTGTCTGGTTCTAGCATTTAAAAAAAATCCCACCCAAGACATATTCCTTTCCATAATTCAATATATATATATATATATATAATATATATATATATTTACCCCCCCCCGCACGAGTAAGATGTGACACAAGGTCAATTTATTAAGTGGAGTTCAACAGGTTTGAATTCAGAGTTTTCCTTCTCCTAGACCAGTTGCCTAACCAAGGTTAAAGAGCCCGTTCTGCCCTGCTATTTACCCATAGCTGGAGGAAGAATTGGATTCATACCTTTCCCAGGGGTATTAGCGCTAAGTGCTAGAAGGTGGTGGTTGAGGGTATTAATGTCCTGGGTATGATGTTAAATCAGATGAAGTTCCAATTCTGGAACTCTGTGGAATGTGGAGTACCCTTTCATCACCTTTTTTCCCAGGTTCACTCTGGCCCAGAGTGGTAGTAGTACCTATTAATATCCCATCTCTGAGTTAAATAGAAAAAAACGAGTTTAAAAAAAAAATTGAGTACCCATCAAGAATAAATAAAACAAAATATCTTTGGCATAAAATAACCCAACAATGGTTGACATACCATAAAATCCAACCAACCAACCTTTATTTAATTTGGAACCTATTTTTATGGCTTGAAAAGGCTTTGTAAATGATGTTCTATAGTTGACTGATTGAATTTTTCTTTCTGTAATAATATTTTGCGTTGCTTCTTTTGAAAATTATTTCACTTTATCATGTTTTAACCTCTTCCAGAATATTCTTTGTCCTTGAGCTTTTTTTAAAACATTTGCCAACTATTCCTAACACATTATTATTGTGCTTACTGCATCATTTCCATAAACTTCATTGATCCATTGTCTACTTTCTACTGCACTTTTTTTTCCCCACATGAAACGGAGAGAGAAAAAGTGTCAAATATGCTTTTTACTGTATTCTCCATAAATGAGCACACCTCTACAAATTAAAAATTTTATTTTTTTTTTTTTTTAAATTTGCATCATTTAAAAAAAAAAAAAAAAAATTAATTCAATTTTTAAGAATCTTTTACAAATATTTTTTTTAATTAAAAAATAAAAAATAAAAAATAGAGTACTTTTTTTAATTTAAAAAAAAAATTTTAAGACAATTTTTTCCTGAAACAAAGATACCTGGATTTGATTTCTAGTGTAAGATTATACAATCAAAATGGATATAATTAGGTATTATTTATTACCAAACTCTAAAGCATTGAAACTGCAATGCACTCAATCAAAACAGATGTTATTAGGTATTATTTATTACCAAACTCTACAGTATTTAAACTTTGTAAGTAAAGATGAAATTGCAACTCCCTCCCTCCGGATAAAAGATGAAATTGCAACACCACCGTAATTAGAAATAAAGTAAGAAAAAAAAAGTAAAGTTGTCAGGGTGGCCTAAAGTCGGTATCAGCTAATCAGTGAGGGAGTCTATCCCCTTTTCACTAGCGCTAGACAAAGGAGATTGTTTTTTAGCATCTGAGGTGGAGCACCACACCTACCATCAGCTCCTCATTTTACCGCACAGGTTCCTGTGCTACTCATATGCTGGGTTGGCGAGTGCCAATTTCGAACCTGGAAACTTGAGGTTCCCAGCCGAACACTCTACCGACTGAGCTAAGCTGGCCCTTACGAAATATTTTTTATATTCTTTTATAATTTTATTATATTTTTTTATATATATATATATAAGTAAAGAAATAACAAAAGACTTAGAGATTCAGATGCGAATGATGAATTCTTTATTACGTAATAAAGAATTCATTATTCGCATCTGATGAACTGGGAGAATTAGACACTCTGTCTAAGCTCCCCGAAATAGACTATAATGCAAAATCTTTTGTTATTTCTTTACTTATAAATTTGCTCTGTGACAATAACAATAAGAGCACACATTGAGCTCTCAAACTGCGACGGGTTGTTTAAAAAAACTATGTCGTAAGGAAGATTTCTTCTCTGGACTTTTGGATTATATATATATATATATTTCATTTTCTATATTCATTTAAAATTCTCTGATCACACTGAACGTTTGTCTTATACATCTTTATTCGATCCTTGTAAATAAGGTTCCTTCTTAACTGTAATCATGTGTAGAAATAAACTAGATTTTAGCTGATGGATTTTTATCTTTTATTTGTAAAATCTTTCTTTTCTTTTTATTTTTGGGGATAGCAATCATTTGGTATTGACTTAATCTTAAGCATCTGTTATAGTTTGCCAAAGAATCAGTAGGATCCTCTTTTTTTGTGGGGTGGAGGAGGGGGGTGGATGTTAATGTCAAAATTTAGATAAGCAAACATAACAAATGGCCAATTAGTGAGGCTCTGCTGATTCAGAAAAGAACTTATATGACTCTATATGAAAACTTACCAATATAGACTCACCAAATATTGTCATTTTATCTTTTTTTTTTTTTTTCCTGTTTCCTAACCACTTGAGAGCGGTTGACGAGATATTTCACAAGAATTTCTTTGTTTCTTGAGTAGTTGATGAGATCTTTCTAGAAATAGAGATATTCTTTTTCTTAGGTTTTATATCTATTCACCAACTTCTCCATCCATTGAGCTTTTAAAAAGTGTAAAATAAGATTTACTATAGAAAAGAATCAAATAAAAATTTCTACAGAAAAATATTGATACTTTAAAGCAATCGGTTGCAACAGATTTTTGTTTTAATTTTAAAAGAATTTTTTTTTTTTCCTTTTTTTTTTTAATTTAAAATTTTTTTTATTTTTAAAATTTATTTTTAATTAAAATTTTTTTTTTTTTCATTCTTTTTTAAAAATTTATCCTTTATTTTATCTACTTATTTATTTATTTTTTTTTTACTATAAATCATTTTTGTATTTACCTAAACCCTCCATACAATCAGGATGTGACACAAAGTCAATTTTTAAGCAAACTTTAACAAGTGTGTGTGTTCAGTTTTCCTTCTCCTAGACTGGTCACCATACTAAGGTTAAAGAACCCAGTCTACCCTATTATTTACACATAGCTGGCGGGTGAATGGTTTGATTCATACTTTTAGCAAGGGTACTAACATAATGTGCCCAGAATTTGAACCCTTGTCCATTTCCTACGATGTGTGTGTGTTGTTTTTGTGAAGTCCACATATGCTTCTATGTTGATATATCTGTTGAGTCTAGTTCTCAGTGTGTATATATTATATTTGTATATATGTTTTATTTTCATATATTAATAATGGAGATTTGCTTCCGGTTTTTGTCTGTAACAAAAATTATGTCACTGCTTACGTCACATTACCCAAAATCATCATAACATAAAATAAACACACTCAAAATTTAAACATGCAACATTAGACAGTCCTCATTATTTTTTAAAACAAGTTTTAATAAATACATGACTGCTATTATATATCTATATATAGTTTGTTTTATTTTAATACATATTTAAAGTTTACATTTCAAATTGTTTTATTTTTTAATCCTTTAAGGAAATTGATGATTTTACTTACTTAGGGTACAAACTCGCTGACATTGAATTTTTTACACCCACCCCTTAGGCAATATGTTTCAAAAATCTATTTTTACATCGCCCGGAGTGCGTTTTTTATTTTGTACTAGTTAGTATAATGATTTATCAAAAAATGGCCTCTTTATTTAAATTTAACCTAAGAGATTTCCCTTAAAATAAAGACTTCTAAATATGTTTAATATTACATTTAAACAAAAGCTATCGTTTAGGGCAGATTAGAAAAATGAATGTGACTTCTGACCAGGTGGAATAAGGCGGTATAGGACATTAAGAGTTAAATATTTAAATAAGAAAGAAAGAAAAAGAATATATTGTCCAGGTTTGGTTTGGTTTGTTTTACGGCATATCAACCTCAGTGGGTCATTTAATGCCTCATTTAACCCCTCAGGCAATATGTTTCAAAAATCTATTTTTACATCACCCGGAGTGCGTTTTTTTATTTTGTACTAGTGTCTATAATATATTTTTGTGGAAATTTGGGTGAAGCATGGGTGTGAAATAAATGAGAAACTCCGTTGGATGTCAAGTTTCATTTTATTTCATTACACATATATATATATATATATATATATGGGAGTAAATATGGAAATAAATCCAACAATATTAAGAAATTTGAAAAAACAAGTGTTCCAAAAATAAGATGAATTTATTTATCGACGCTTAAACGTTTCGGTTTCATTAAACCTTCATCAGGATGTATTATGGGTGAAGAAGTTGATGGATGTTTTATAGATGACAGGAGATAAAAAAAATCTTTATAAATTTTTTTTGCTGTGTAACTGTATTTGTTCAGCATTATATATATATATATATATATATATATATATAAAATCTTAATTACTTGAACTTCATATGATTAAAGGTTTGTTTCTTTTATTTTTACAGTGAAGTGCCAATTGTGACTGCTAGAGCTTCGGTGATGATCTATGATGACTCCAACAAAAAGTGGGTCCCTAGTGGAGTATCGCAAGGTCTCTCCAAAGTTCAGATATTCCAACATGTAACTAACAACACATTCCGTGTAGTTGGTAGGAAATTACAAGACCATGAGGTAAGTAAAGATTTTTAATCCTTCTCCCCATCCAGGTAAATCAATGGGTCCATAGCCTTGTAAGGATAATTTTAAAAAAAAAATGTCAAAAAATATTTTCGCAACAAATATTTATTTTGGACACACAGCATAGTGGATAAAGGAGTTAGGTTAAGACAGTTTTAAGTGACAGTTATCTCTAGATTGCAGGTTCAATCCTGGTCAGTGGCGACAGTAACATAGAATAATAATTAACACAGCTTGACACCTGTACCCCAGCTATGGTTAGCGGAATGAGAACAGGATACTCTGTGTTCAAAGTTCCGTGATTGGTTCCCAATTGCGACAAGAAGGTTCCTGTTTACGACAAGAAATACCTGAAGAAGGCCAGAGGGCACATCAGCCTAAACGTTGTACAGATAACAACGAAGATGAGGACAATAGTCCGAATAATACAAGTAATACTAACAAATATTTATATTTTAACACAATCTTTTTTCGCTGTCAGTGCACTTAATTCATGGGATGCATGGATACATTTTTTCTGTGTCCTTTTAGACTTTTATGTACCTATCACCTATAGTACCTATCACCTCTGCTTACATAGTGTATATATATATATATATATATATATATATATATATATATATAGTGTGGGATTGTCGCTGTTTCAGCTTTTGCTGAAACGGTGTGCCAAACGCAGTATTATTGGTAGAGTGCTCAATAAAAATAGAGCTGTTATATAATATAATAAATAAATATATAAAGGTTTTACATATCTATTTATTTGGTGACAAAGGAACATTCATGACCATTTTGGTTTCATGCGTCAACAATGTTCCTTTGTCACCAAATAAATAGATATGTAAAACCTTTATATATTCATTTTATTATATATATATATATATATATATATATATATATATATATATATATATATATAATCTTGTAGGCATGTTTTATTAGAATACATTGTGGATAAGCTGGTGGATTTTAATTTTTTTTTCCTTTTTCAATGTCTCTCGTAACCTGGTTTAGTCATTGGGATGCTTCTCATGTAGCGCGTCTTAGGCAAGAATAGCCTGGCAGAGCCCATCCTTCTCTAGGTTTACAACTGGTTTAGATTCATACCCTTCCCCAATGCAAACAGCGTCATTTGGGTAGCCGGGTCCACTCCCTACAACAAGTGGCCAACAGGTTTTATCTGACTGTTATCATTTACTTAGCTTAGTCTAGTTTGGCGCAAGGTCAGCACTAGGGAGCAACCAAGGAAGATCAAACTCTTTAACAATGGGCTGCTAGCCTAGGTTTCATCTGATTTTTTATTGTGTTATGGTCTTAACTTTTTAATACTGCTATGCCACAAGCGCCTCCTGTTATAATTTTATGGGCCATCCTTTAGGCCTTCAAGCAAAAACGTTCGTCCAGCAAAATCCTTGGTAATCCTTTGGTAAAGAATCATTAGTATTGTAAGTTTTTTCATCAATGATTGCAAATGGACTATGAAAGTATCAGTATTTAAGTAGTCAATCTGTTCAAGTTTATGGCTGTTGATTGATGGAGGAATAAATCACGTGACCTCACCCAGTCTATAAATTTAGGTGGGGAATTGTAGCACACCTGATATACCGAAATAATCCAACACCTCTACAGTTTTTTGATTGCGTCATAGTAAATGTGTATAAACAACTAAAAATAATGAACTCTATCATCCATGATTCAAAGTGAACTGACTTGTCTCTTGGCTTTTAAAGCTTCCCAGCGTAAATGAACCGGACATGTTTTCTCATTCTTGTTAGACGAGGAATTTGGCCGGTCGTCAAGTCTGAAGTTCACGATAAACCAGAAATACGGCCAGTGTTGGTTAAAAAAGAAAATAGGCTGAAATGAAAGGAAAAGTTGTTTGTTTAAACATCTACCTCATTATGATACTGATAATAACTAGCAGGACCTGTGGATATACCACAGTATGATAATTTAATTATTACGATGTTTGATATGTTTAGGTTTGGTTTGTTTTGTTTTACGGTATATCAACCTCAGTGGGTCATTTAATGCCGATAAAGTTTTGAAATAAATCAATTCTTAATAGATAATACAATTTTTTTATAAATACAATTTTTCTATTTAACCCATAGATGGGACCCTAACAGGTACTACCACTCTGGGTCAGAGTGGACCAGGGAGCAATGGTGATGAAGGGGTGCTCCACATTCTCCAAAACTGGAACCTCACCATCAGATAGAGTTTAACGTCATTCCCAGGACATGTAGACCCGCAGCCACTGCCTTCTAGCACCCATATGATAAAAAGGGGTTGGGGCTTGCCATAAAGGCAATAGGGTTGGGAAAATAGGTGCTAGGGCTTGATGTGACCAGCTGATTGATCGGAGGGGGCCTCTCAGACCACCTGTCTAGCCCAAGATAGGGCCAAAGTGGAGTATTGTATGTCATGAACTGCTCATCCACCTGGGCTCTATCCTTAAGCATCATGGGTCGCCACCCACGGCCAACAGGTGGCCCCATTGGATGAGTCTTACCCCTCTGCAGAGGTGCAGTCGGTGCATACTAACGCCCCAGCTGAAGGGCGGGTTGATATGTTTACTTAAAAGCTATTGCAAATAGTTCAATATGTAAAAAGTACAATAATCTTAAAAAGCCGGTTTAGCTCAGTCAGTAGAGTGTCCACGTAGGAATCACAAGGTTCCGTGTTTGATACTGGCCCTCGCCAAATCAGCATATGAGTAGCACAGGAATCTGTGCAGTAAAGTGAGGAGCTGATAATAATCTCCTTTGTGTAGCACTAGTGAAAAGGGGATAGACTCCCTTGCAGACTTTTACTTTTATAATAATCTTGATTTAACTCCTCTCACTTTTTTTCTTTCTTTCCTTCTTTTCATTATGTTCGATTGAAACATTAGTTATTGCTTCCGTGTGCTCACTCTTTCCCCATCTCTTTATTTCTTTCTTATATTTTCTCTGTGTAGCATGTCCTTTTTCTTCCCTTTTTTCATAATAAAAACTGAATGGCTATTATTTAGCTGAGGTGATGACACTCGTGAGAAATAAAAATTTGGCAGATAGGCAACACCAGATAATCAGGATTTACATTTTTGCATTTCATCTTGGAAAATTTGAATGGTGTCATTTTTAACCAGAGAGTGTTTGCACGATGATACCGATCCTACTTTTAAGGAACAGTATTAATATATTAGTCATCGGGGCGGCCTAAAGTGGTTATCAGCCAGACAGCGAGGGAGTCTATCCCCTTTTCACTAGCGCTAGACCAAGGGGATTGTTTTTGCATCTGAGACTGAGCACCACACCTACCATCATCTCCTTTACCGCACAGATCCCTGTGCTACTCATACGCTGAGTTGGCAAGGGCCGGTATCAAACCAGGAACTTTGCGGTTCCCAGCTGAACACTCTACCAACTGAGATAAACCGTCCCTAAAAGGTTGTCGTTGGGGTGGCCTAAAGTCGGTATCAGCCAATCAGCGAGGGAGTTTATCCCCTTTTCACTAGCGCTGGACCAAGGAGATTGTTATTTGCGTCTGAGGCAGAGCGCCACACCTACCATCAGCCCCTTACTTTACTGCACAGATCCCTGTGCTACACATACGCTGAGTTGGCGAGGGCCGGTTTTGAACCTGGAACCTTGAGGTTCCCAGTTGAACGCTCTACCAACTGAGCTAAGCTGGCCCTTATGAATATATTTTTTATATTTTTTTATAATTTTATTTATATTCTTATATATATTATTATTTTTTTCTATTTATTTAAAAATTTTCTGATCGCACTGAACGTTTGTTTGACATCTTTATTCGATCATGGTAAATAAGGTTCCTTCAGCTCCTTACTTTACCTCACAGATCCCTGTGCTACACATACGCTGAGTTGGCGAGGGCCAGTATCGAACTAGGAACCTTGTAGTTTCTTGCCAAACGCTCTACTGACTGAGCAAACATGGTGAGATTTATAGGTGTTGCTTAAAGATTATTGCACTGTGTGTTTGTGTTGCTGATTGATTTTATTAAATATAAATAAACCCGTGACAGCTGCTGCTGATGCTTACACTGTTCTGTTATTCTAATGTCAGTTGAGTGCAGTTGACTTTGTCCGACACATGAAACTTGAAATTGTTAAGTTTCTGACCGCCATCCTTGGCCAGTTGAAAAGGACTTTAAAGTAAGTAAGTCCTGAGCTATAGAATCTTTTGGTAAGGGAATAAGTCCTGAGTTATGGAATCCTACGTAGTGTCAAAGGTCCAGTGATATAATCCTATGTTCCGTCGTCCATGAAGGTTCAAAGTAGTTTTGAGTAGGTATGACCAGAACAGCCGGTATAGATAACAATATCAGCAGCAGAGTACTGCCAGTGATTGGCCAAGAATATGGTCACATGATTATCGCCGAGTCTATAAATAAGAGTGGGCATCTGGCACACACCTTATAATACAAAAAATCTCAACAGAAATTTTATTCCATTGGTCTTAAATGAGTATTTCATTTGGTCTCTCTAGCGTTTTTTATTTTTATTTATTTATTTTTTTTTTTTTACAAACAATTGAGGCATTGGTTGTGGTGAGTGAACATGGTGACCCGAGTTCAAATCCTGGACAAGGCTGTTTGAATTTCACATAGAATTGCTCTTGACAAGTTTTGACCTAAGGTCTTGACAGTTTTAGTGAAAAAAAAAATGTTTTGAGAAAGTTTTTATATAATGCTTTGCCATTGAGATGTACTTGACTTTGGTTTTTAACACTTTTGATCCAACATTTGCAGATTTTTAGTTATATATGTTTCTATATAGTTCATAGGATCTATCTATCTATCTATCTATATCTATATCTATATCTATATCTATATATATATATATAGGGTGTTTGGGATAAAGTTTCATAAGGAAAAAATACACTACTGTCAACAAGTTTCACTCAAAATAACCGCCATTAGCGTCAATCACAGCCTCAATCCTCCTGGAACCTGGAGCAAGGTGATATTACAGTTTCCCTGGGAAGGGTCTAAAAAACTACTTTAATTCTGTAATCCTTTTTTTTTTTTTTTTTTTATCATTAGGTCCAAACCTAACAAAATCTAGTTACTCACCTTGATCAGTAGGGTTTTGATGGGTACCCAAGTGGGGTTTCTGCCATGACACTTTTCGGTTGGGGTTCGAGCTGGGCAGACGTATGCACAATACGGTTGAACTAATTAAGTCACTTTTAGGGTAGAAGCATTCTCTACCCTGTGTTAAATAAAACCCTGTTAATTTCCAACAACCTGGTCTTGCATTTTTATCCAGTGCTCTGTATTGTATTTGTACGTAAAAACATAAGTTTTTTTTTTATTTATTTATTTTTTTTTTTGTATTGTATGTAATAAATTTAAAGAGAAACTTCTCTGTGCACTTTTAGTCCATTCTCTTTGGGTAATTGTCAATTTACTCTAAGCTGATTATTCTATTTCTATACTTTGTTATTTTCAGATTTTTATTTTTTTTATTTAAACATCTGTGATGCTTTAAATAGATTCTTTATCCCCATTTAAAAACTTTTTATCTTATCATAACGAGAGATTATAGAAAGTTATTTTCTATTAATAAATATCTATATATTATGCTTGCTTGTGAATAACTAAGTGCTTGCCCCTGAAAGAGGTTGGAAGCTGTGGTGTAATGGTTAAAATTGTAGGAAATGGACTCGTCGACCTGAGTTCAAATCCTGGACGTAGCTACAGTTCACATAGTGCTAATACCCTTGAGAAAGGTATGAATCCAACTACTCTCCCTCCAGCTATGGGTAAATAGATTGGGCTCTTTAACCTTGGTTAGGCAACCAGTCTAGAGAGGAAAATTCTGAATTCAAACCGGTTAAACTCCGCTTGGGGTAGTCACTACTAGAATAGGCTCAGTCCTAATTAGTGATCTATTTCATTGATAATAATAGTAATGAAATAGTTTTTCAATAAATTACCTTTTGTGCATCTTTTTTAGATCATATCTAAAGTGCTGTATTTCACTGCATTTAGGGCATACCTTAATTTTAAATTTAGAATCTGTTCTGGGTGGGAAAAAGATTGAGTTTAAAAATAAAAGAATAAAATAATGGTAGGAAGAGAAGTAATCTTCAGCTTGAAGGATACAGGGTACATTTTAAAAAATTTTTTTAAAGACTTTTAAGCTTAGGATATATGTTTTAGGTTTGGTTTGATTCTTTCCTTAATGGCATATCAACTTTCTTTGGTTATTTAATGTCAAAGCCATCCTTGTAGAAGAACAGTAGGAGAAATATTGTGCAAAGTTTGTCCTAAAATAATAAACTAGTTTTTCTGGATCTATATTTGGAATTTGCTAATGTGGTTTGGAGTCCAAGACTAATCAAGGACATAAAAACTCATTGAGGGAATTCAAAGGAGAGCTACTAAAGTAATGAATGATTTTTAAAAAAAACCTTTCGTATGAAGAAAGACTTAGGAAATTGACTTACCAAGTTTGGTTTATCGACTTGCAAGAGGGAATATGATTGAAGTCTACAAATATACCCATGGATTGTATTCAACAAATTTTGATCTACTAAACATTGCCCAAAATATTAATACCAGGGGTCATAAATTAAAACTCATAAAAAAACATTTGTAAAGCAAATGCAAGACAAAATTATTTTAGTAACAGAGTGGTGAATATATGGAATAAACTACCATCATCAATAGTGAATGCCCTTCTCTAAATTCCTTTAAGGCAATGTTAGATAATCTGTGGAAAGATTATAAATATTCTGTGGAATTAAGATGAATGTTTATAAGGAACAGCTGACAGGTATCAGACCTAATATACTAGCTGAAAAGATATGATTTTCACTCATTTTGAGTTTTTCGCATCAGCGTTAGCTGATGGTATTTCACTGGAGGCTGAGTGACAACAAGTCTCCTCAGGTCTAGAAGGCGGTGACTGAGGGTCTACAGGTCCTGGGAATGACGTTAAATTCTATCTGATGGTGAGGTTCCAGTTCTGGAGGTTTGGGGAATGTGGAGCACCCCTTCATCACCATTGCTCCCAGGTCCACCCTGATCCGGAGTGGTAGTATCTGTTAGGGTCCCATCTATGGGTTGAATAGAAAATCATGAGTTTATAAAGAAAATTGAATATCTATTAAGAATGAATTCATTTCAAAACTTTATTGGCATTGAATGACCCACTGAGGTTGATATGCCGTAAAACAAACCAAACCTAAAGGAGAAGTAAGTTCTTTGTGGGGGTGGGGCATAAGATTGATTGTACCTGCATTATTTAAATGTAATTGATATTGAAATGACAGGTGAAACATAAAAAGTGAATCTGTAGAGATTGACATCGTTAATGCAGAGGAAATGTTACGTTGTTAATTATTAAACCTATCCTCAGGAAGCTAAATGTGACACATTTGTGGGGTATGACTTTCCGTTCTTGCACCCACTGCAATATTTCCTACCGTTGTCATTGCTTTCCTGCGCACCTGATTTGGCCTGTCATTCAGCAACAATGCAACAGTTTTTTTTTTCTCGTTTCATGCCCACCCTCTGCTACTGCTGTTATGGTCCACTCCCTTCTGCTATATTTCCCCCTACCTAACATAACTGGTATCTCCTCCCCCCACTCACATCTACTATAATCTTCTCACCCACCTGGCACGGTTTATTGACTTAATTTGTTGGGAAGGTTGGTGCTTATTAGCTATTGCTAGCTTCCTGAATTTAGGGTATTTTAATATGACTCTCTTGTATTCTTTATTGATTCCTTCAACAAATTGTTCCAAAAAAGATGTATTTATTATATTTATAAGGCAAGTGTCTAGGAGAAGGATATTATTTTCTAGTTACAAAGCGTTGGCAAATGTACGTCAGTGACATTGAGGTTCTGGAGCGAGCCAAATGTCAAAGTATAGAATCTCTCATAATCAAACATAGATTAAGATGGAGTGGGCATTTGGTAAGGATGAACGATGGGCGACTTCCTAAACAACTGTTCTATGGGGAACTTGTAAACGGAAGGGCCCAAGATGAGATACAAGGATTGCCTGAAGTCGACGAAAAAATGTAACATCAATGAGAAGACCTGGGAGAGTAAGGCTTTGGACCGTGGGCAGTGGAGAAGGCTTTGCAGGAGGGCACAAAAAAGTTTGAGACCAACCGTATACAGCATGAGCAGTGGAAATAAAAAAAGTAGACAACCAAGGGCTTCAAATTGGTCTACTATGTGACCAGTGTGGAAGGCTATGTATGAGCAAGGCTGGCCTGATCAGTCACCAATCTGTGCGTCGGCGGGATGGACTAATAAAATACCCTGTGCTCCCTGAAATTACCTGTAAATGTGGGAAGATGTGCAAGACTTTGGCTGGACTAAAGAGCCACTTTCGTGCAGCTCATTGTTGAATTTTTTGAAGCTCACGTTATATTCTTTGAACTGTTGAACTTTTTTGTTCTTTTTTTTTAAATTTTTTTTTATCAAGCAATAGCAACACTTGAACACGAGTTTGCTGCCATCATATATATATTACATGGGAATTTAAATGTCTCTAGTTCTCTCTCCCTCTGTGTGTGTATATATATATATATATATATATATATATATAGCAAGTTTATGGGTAAATAGTAGGGCACACTGGGCTCTTTAACCATGGCTAGGTAACCAGTCTAGGAGAAGGAAAACTCTGAATTCAAACCTATTGAACTCTTAATAAATTGACCTTGTGTTGCATCCTGCTCGTGCGAAGGGGTTGGTAAATATATATATATATATAAAAAGCAAGTTTGGTCACCCCTGCTATATAACATAATAAAAAGATTGTAAAAGTAATCTATTTTTAAATTCAATATTTTGGGGAGAGACAGAAAGATATTCATTTTCAGTGAATTACATACAATCTGGTGAAATATTTAATTTTGACGAAAAAAATAGAAAAAAAAAAAAAAAAAAACTTAAATGTTCTTCACCCATCTCCTAAAAAAAAAAAAAAAATTTGTATTTATAAGTCTCTCTCTCTCTTTTTTTTTCTTTTTTTTTCTTTTTCTTTTTTTTCTTCTTTTTTTTTTTTTTTTTTTTTTTTTTTTTTTTTGTTCCTGGATATAAGCCAGTTTACTGTGTTTCTTACAGTGCCTTTTTACCCCCCCCCTCTCCGTTCCTCCTTGAAGTCAGTCAGGTTCTGAAATCTTGGCCAAAATGCCTAGATGACTCACTTGGAGTCAACAAGCAATGAGTTAATCATAGTTCCTATAACTGGTTATGAAGTATCTATTGCCAAGCTGTGACATTCAAGATATTAAAAAAGAAAAATTTTTTTTTTTAAAATCAACCTATATTTTAAAGTTCTTTTTATAACTGATTATATATATATATATATATATATATATACATATATATATATACACACACACACACACACCAAACCTCCGCACGAGCAGGATATGACACACGGTCAATTTCAACAGGTTTGAATTTAGTTTTCTTCTCCTAGACTGGTTGCCTAACCATGGTTAAAGAACCCAGTCTGCCCTGCTATTTACCCATAGCTGGAGGGAGAGTAGGATTCATACCTTTCCCAAGGGTTTTAGCACTAAGTGAAATTCAATTACCACGTCCAGGATTTGAACTCGGGGGCGATGAGTCCATTTCCCATGACTTTAACCATTACACCAAGCGCTTCCTTTATAACTGATTATATGGCAAGGGTCGGTTTAGCTCAGTCGGTAGAGTACCTGCCTAGGAATCACGAGGTTCCAGGTTCGATATTGGTCCCCGCCAGCTCAGTGTATGAGTAACACTGCCTGGGTAATCTGATCTGTGCAGCTGACGCCTCAGCAAAACAATGTCCCTGGTCTAGTGCTAGTGAAAAGGGAATAGACTCCCTCGCTGATACCGACAATTGGCTACTCGACCAACTGTACTGATATGGTAATAATACACATTTTATGATATTTTCGTGTTAAAACATGCAGTTGATTACGGTGAAATGAAAATAGCCGACCAAAAACAAGCGGCTTCCTCAAAGTGAAATAAACAAGGGGAGATTACTCTCATTTATGTAGCTAATGTTCAGATTACCATTCAAACTCTATTCACATTATGTTTGACTTTGAGAGTAATACCCTTGGAGGCACGTTGTGTAATGGTTATTGTTGTAGGAAATGAACTCTCTGAACCCGAGTTTAAATCCTGGTCAAGGCTGTTTGCATTTCACATAGCGCTAATACCCATGGGAAAGGTATGAATCTCACTATTCTTCCTCAAGCTATGGGTAAATAGTAAGGCAGACTTTGCTTTTTAATCCTGGTATGGCAAAGTCTAGGAGAACAAAAACTCTGAATTTAAACCTGTTAAACTCCGCTTAAGAAATTGACCTTGTGTTACATCCTGCTCGTGCAGAGGAGCACATGAAAATACACACACACACACACACACACACACACAGAATAGCCATAATTAACCCAAATTGAAATATTTCTTTAGGATCACACCATTTTCAGATTCATTAAAAAAATGTACTTGAAACATATTTTCTTCTTGTTCGTTCAGGTAAAATGCTTCCAAAGGTACTGGGTAATGCTATGCTTAACTATACCTGTCTTGGCTAATGAAACTAAACTGCATTCGATGGTGAGGTTCCAATTCTGGTGCTGTGTGGAATACTTTTTCATTGCCATTACTCCCAGGTCCACTCTGACCCAGAGTGGTAGTACTTGTTTGTGCAAAGGGGTTGGGTAAACACACTCACACACACAAACACATACACTCACACACACATACACTCACACACAAACACTACACTCACACACAAAACACTCACTCACACACAACACTCACTCACACAAACACTCACTCTCACACAAACACTCACACTCACACACACACTCACACTCACACTCACACACAACACATACTCACACACAAACACATCACTCACACTCACACGCACACACTCACACACACCTACACTCACACGCACCTACACTCACACATACCTACACAAACACACACACACACACAGAGGATAGCCATTGAGAAAATGGGATGATTAACACTGATTAAAATAGTTCTTTTAAAATCCCCCAGGTAAAAAATGCTTTCCAAAGGTACTGGGTAATGCTATCCCCGACCATAGCTGGGTTGGGCTGATGGCAAAAAGCAATCCGCAACCGCTGAGATAGCATATTCAGATGAGGCGGCAGAGTTGAATTTCATGCAAGTCACTGCTCACTGTGTATTATTGTCTCTTCAGCTTAATAATATGTAACATTGCAGCATTCCTCTTGGTCAGCTCAGCTCAGCCTTATGCTATACTCAGCTATATTTGCATTTTTTAAGCATCTATTGGTTTTTTTGGTTTGTTTTTGATTCTTTTTTTTAGCTCTGCACATTCCATAAAAATGTGCCTGTCTTCAGAAATATCCATTTCTCATCACAAATTCACCTCTTCTTCATTACCATTGACTAATGGTTCCATTTTGAAAATGCCGTTTTTTTAAAGAAGTGGAAAACTCAAGTATCTGTTTTTATCAACTTGGAAGATCACCCCCCCCTCTTCCCTTCATATTATTATCATTAATGCCTTCTAGCTAGAAGTGTTTTTATTACATGTACCAGCAAATATGTGCACCCTCTATACATTGATAATGTTAAACCATTTCCAATGCACTCCTATAGTAAAACCATTAATGTATTGGAAATGATTTCCAATACATTGCTGTGGTGCATTTCTAGTGATTTTCTCTAGTAAAACCATTTCTAGTGATTTTTTTCTCTAGTAAAAACCATTTCTAGTGATTTTTTTCTCTAGTAAAAACCATTTCTAGTGATTTTTTTCTCTAGTAAAAACCATTTCTAGTGATTTTTTTCTCTAGTAAAACCATTTCGGAGATCTTCTGTAGATGAGATTTTTATCTCGAAATATTAAGAATTATTATAAAGATAAAAAAATTACAGGTTAACAAACAACACCATATGGACTTTGCATTGTGATAGCCTTCAAAACCAACCACCAAACCAAAAATAATTTCTAATGATTTTCTCTAGTAAAACCATTTTCAATGCATTTCTCTGGTAAATCATTTTCCAATACATTGCTATGGTACATACCTTTCCAATGCATTCTTATAATGAAATCATTTATAATGATTTTCTCTAGTAAAACCATTTCCAGTCCACGCTTATAGTAAAACCATTTCCAGTCCACGCTTATAGTAAAACCATTTCCAGTCCACGCTTATAGTAAAACCATTTCCAGTCCACGCTTATAGTAAAACCATTTCCAGTCCACGCTTATAGTAAAACCATTTCCAGTCCACGCTTATAGTAACCATTTCCAGTCCACGCTTATAGTAAAACCATTTCCAGTCCACGCTTATAGTAAAACCATTTCCAGTCCACGCTTATAGTAAAACCATTTCCAGTCCACGCTTATAGTAAAACCATTTCCAGTCCACGCTTATAGTAAAACCATTTCCAGTCCACGCTTATAGTAAACCATTTCCAGTCCACGCTTATAGTAAAACCATTTATAGTAAAACCATTTCCAGTCCACGCCTATAGTAAAACCATTTTCAATTCACACTTATAGTAAAACCATTTCCAATCCACACTTATAGTAAAACCATTTCCAATCCACACTTATAGTAAAACCATTTCCAATCCACACTTATAGTAAAACCATTTCCAATCCACACTTATAGTAAAACCATTTCCAATCCACACTTATAGTAAAACCATTTCCAATCCACACTTATAGTAAAACCATTTCCAATCCACACCAATCCACACTTATAGTAAAACCATTTCCAATCCACACTTATAGTAAAACCATTTCCAATTTTTCAATTCACACCTATAGTAAAACCCTTTCCAATGCATTCTTATAATAAAATAATTTATAATGATTTTCTCTAGTAAAACCATTTCCAATGCACACCCAATTGAAATCCTTTCCAATGCATTTCTATCATAAAACATTTTCCAATGCATTTCTATAGTACATACCTAAATATAAACATGGTAAGAAATAAGACATGAAAACCTAAAGTTGATGTTCCAATTGTTTTATTTTCTGTGTAAATATTCCACTTCATCATATGAGCATTTTCAAACACAACTGGAAAGGTTTTGATATTTATTGAAAAAGATATTGATTCTATTGTTTTATTTATCCTATGTGAACGTAACTTGATATTATGTGAACTAGCAAATATGTGAACCCTTGTATTTGTTTTATTAGCACTACTAGCTGGACCTGTGGATATACCACAGTAGGATAATTTGATTATCAGAACGCTTGATATGTTTACTTAAGAGCTATTGCAAATTGTTCAATATGTAAAAAGTATGATAATCTTGATTCAACTCTCTCTCTCTCTTTTCTCTCTCTCTCTTTTTCTTTCTTTCCTTCTTTTCATCTTTTATGTTGAATTGAAACAGATTAGTGTTATCGCTTCCGTGCACTCACCCCCTCTCTCTATCTTTCCCCATCTCTTTCATATATCTTTTCTGTGTAGCATGTGCTCTTTCTTTATAATAAAAACAGAATGGTCCATTATTTAGCTGAGGTGACGACACTCGTAAGAAAGAAGAATTCAGCGGATAAGCAACACCAGATAATCAGGATTTACATTTTTCAACTTGGATGGTTTTATTGGTAATTTATGAGGAAGTGCGTCCCGGTCTCCTGCCTCAAAAATTGCTATCCGGTGACTATTAAAATAACGACCCAGCTCAGTCTATTTAAAACTATCCATCTTCATATCTATCTATCTCAATTTGTTCATATTTATCTATATTACTTTAAATACTAAGATTTTTTTTTTATTCATGTTTGTTTAATGTCTTGTTTTTAGTTTAAATAAACAAGAATTACGACAAAAAAGATGCGACCCCCCCCCCCCCCCAATACATTTACTTGTCGAAAATATCTATCTCCATTTGTTCATATCTATCTATATCATTTTGTATGTTTATCTATCTCAGTCTATTCCAAACTATATATCTATCTTCATATCTAAACAAGAATTACGACAAATTACGATAAATAAACAAGAATTACGACGAGCTGGGGTTGTTATTTTGATAGTCACCGGGTAGCAATTTTTGAGGCAGGAGACCGGGACGCACTTCCTCATAAATTACCGTTTTATTTTTAACCAGAGGGTGTTGCAAGATGATAATGGTTGGAAGATTAAGGAACAAGAGTATTAATATATAGATTGGTTTTTAGCTCTGCATATTCTTATGGGGGTTGAGTGGGGGTGCTGGTTATCGGTTCATCAGAAACTCACTTGAACGACACTTTCTTGGTACTCATTGACTAATTTCTTAATTTTGGAACTCTTTAGAAAATGCTGTTTTCTACAGAAGTGGAAAGCTCAAGTATCTCTTTCTCTCAACTTGAAAGATCAGCCCTCCCCCCCCCTACACACACACCTCTACGCTACATATTACTTTCAATGTCTTCCGGTTAGAAGTGCTTTCTTTACGTGTATTTGTATTCTTTTTTTTTGGGGGGGGAACCCCCCAAAAACTTTTAGTTTAAATGTTACACACTTTATTTCTATTAAAGAAATCATATAATTACATAATCTTGAATTTAATAACGGGATTCATTTATTCAATTATTCTCTAAATATTCTGAGATAAAGAATTATCGGTAGAGCGTTTGTCTAGAAACCACAAGGTTCTTAGTTCGAAACCGGCCCTCACCTACTCAGCGTATGAGTATCACAGGGATCTGTGCAGTAAAGCAATGAGCTGATGGTAGGTGTGGCGCTCAACCTCAGACGCCAGATGCTAAAAATAATCTCCTTGGTCTAATGCTAGTGGAATGGGGATAGACTCCCTTGCTGATTGGCTGATAACGACTTTAGGCCACCCCAACGACTTTACTTACTTTTTATATATATATATATATATATATATGTTTTTTTAAAAGCGAATGTTATAAAATATTTCAATTGCAGTTTCTTTCTGTAGCAATTCTTCAGTGAATTCCCTGAAGAATTGCTACGGCAAGAAACTGCAGTTGGAATATTTTATAACATTCGCTCTTAAAAAAACCCCGTATATTTAGCTCTTTTTATTGAGCACTTTTTAAATTGATTTTTATTAACCCAGAAGTAAATTTATTTGCTTCGTGGATTAGCAAAGATCCGTAATATATATATATATATATATATATATATATAAAATGTGTGTGTGTGTGTATTACATTAAGTAACAATCTTTTTTGTTTATCTTATTTTCTGTTCCTTTATGTATCTAATTTGGTAATAATTAAATATATATTATATTGTTGTGTTCTGTCCTTTCTATAATGTACATGTGACATTATAAAGGAATCTAGAGGATCACAAAAGCGTGAATCAGAATATCCAGCTACAAAATATACTTAATATTCATAACATGTTTCTGATAAAAACTGAAATCGGATATTGTTTCAATTGATGGATGATCTTTGTAATCTATGTGCATATGACATTTTCATTTGCTTACAATATGAATTTGCACAAATATAAAAAATCTGTGTGTGTGTGTGTATACAAAAGATAGCAAAAACTGAATTCATCTACAGTTAGATGACCTTTTGGGAAAAAAAAGAACATAAATCAATGTATCAGTAAAGCACAAATGGCATATCCATCCATATATATATATATATATATAAGTAAAGTCGTTGGGGTGGCCTAAAGTCGTGTCAGCAAGGGAGTCTATCCCCTTTTCAATAGCGCTAGACCAAGGAGATTGTTTTGGCATCTGAGGTGGAGCGCCACACCTACCATCAGCTCCTTACTTTACCGCACAGATCCCTGTGCTACTCATACGCTGAGTTGGCGAGGACCGGTATTGAACTAGGAACCTTGTGGTTTCTAGCCGAACGCTCTACCAACTGAGAAATGGTATATCCATCCATCCATCCATATATATATATATATATATATATATATATATATATATGCCCGTAAAAACCTTTTGAGTTTTTCGATTTTCCTTGTATTCGGATCAACGTCACCTGATGAATGCATGCGATTTTGCATGTATGAAACCTAAGGTTGTGACTGTTCTATTGCCATCAAATAAATAGATATGTAATACCTTTATATATTTATTTTATTATATATATATATATATATATGTGTGCTGTGTGCATAAGCATCAAATTTTATCTGATACAATGTGAAGGATGTCCTTCCTATGTCATATTTGCATCAAACTTTGTTGATCTGCAGTGGGTTTGAGTAGCCATTTAAGGGCTCATGAGAGGAAAGGTTCTAGTGGTGGAGTTATAGGATTGTGAGGGACGGCAATGATCTGTAAAGATTATGCTATTGCTGCTGCTATATATATATATATATATATGCCATATGTGTCTAAAAAGTATCGAGATATTTTGTACTTTTTGACACACCTTGTATTCTGGAAAGAAAAAAAAATTTCATTCATTCTTTATTTCTATCTTAGTAAATACAGCTTTAAACTTGCTACTTTTTTGACGCATCTTATATTCTGATAAAAAAAAATGAATGAATGCAGCATCATTTTTTTTTTTTATTTTTTTAATACAATGTGTGCCAAAAAGTATAAAAAAAATCTTAATACTTTTTTGACACACCTTGTATATGCGGTGTTTGTGTATCCATATATATATATATAATTCACCCATATATAGAATTCCACCCAAATATTAAAAAAGTTGGCCAGAAAACTCGAAAAGATCAAAAATAAAATTGTTAAACAGGAGATGTCTTTTGTTTAATTCTATATGTATAAATGAAAGAATGCTGCCCAAATACACACATATATATATATATATAAACAGATGTATTGTCTTTGCCGGGGGAAATAGGTATCTGTTGTGTTCAGTTTGTTTAAAATATTTATGAAACTGAACATAATATGCTTACGAAAGGCATATATTTTTTCAATTATCAGAGAAAATAACAAATGATTGTCTTATCTGGGTCTTGTAACATATCTGGTCTTTTCCAGGTCATAAACCTAATAAGAGTGGGTGGGTGGGTGGTTGTGGATTGTTTGACTATTTATACGTTAGTATTTGTGTTAGCTCAGTCGGTAGAGCGTTCGGCTAAAAACCACAAGGTTCCTAGTTCGATACCGGTCCTCGCCAACTCAGCGTATGAGTAGCACAGGGATCTGTGCGGTAAAGTAAGGAGCTGATGGTAGGTGTGGTGCTCCACCTCAGATGCCAAAAAACAATCTCCTCGGTCTAGCGCTATTGAAAAGGGGATAGACTCCCTCGCTGACTGGCTGATACCGACTTTAGGCCGCCCCGACGACTTTACTTTTTACTTATTTGTGTGTGTGTTTGGGGGGGGGGATATTACTGTTTCCCCAAAGGTATGGATTATTGCTTGCTCAATGATAAGAAGGAAAAATAATGAAATGAAATAAAAAAAAGTTTTGGTTTTCTGTTCCGAACGTGAAACTCCTTTATCCCAGTTTGTTCCATAGACTTGAGTAACACAGTAAGGAGCCGATGGTAGGTGTGGCACTCCACCTCAGGTGCTAAAATAATCTCCTTGGTCTAGCGCTAGTGAAAAGGGGATAGACTCCCTCGCCGTTTGGCTGATACTAACCTTAGGCCGCTCCACAGATGATTGGATTTTATGGCATGTCAACCCTTGTTGGGCTATTTTATGCCGAAGACATTGTTTTATTCATTCCTGATGGTTACTTTAGGATAGACGGGCAGTCAAAGAGGCCCATTCCGATCAATCGGCCGGCCATGTCAAGCCCTAGCAACTATACGATTGCCCCAGCCCTATTTCACTTATGCAAGCCCCAACCCTTTTTATCATGAGCGCTAGAAGGCGGTGGCTGAGGGCCTTCATGTCCTGGGTATGACGTTAAACTGTTAAATATGGTGCCCTGTTAGCTGTGACTACAGAATACGCCGACTACACCTCTGCAGAAGGATAACCAACCCACCCGGTGGGGCCACCTGTGAAGCTTAAGGACAGAATCCTGGTGGCTGAGCAGCCCATGTCATGCAATGCTCCACTTTCGCCCTTAGGTTAGATAGGCAGTCGGAGAGGCTTCTATGACCAGTTGGTTAGTAACGTCAAGCCCTAGCACCTATATGATTGTCCCAACCCTATTGCTGTAAGGCAAACCCCCAACCCTTTTTATCATATATGTACGAGAAGGGGGCGCCTCTTGTTGGGTAATGGTTAGCAAGGTAGACTGACAAACCATGACTAGTCAGTTCGAGCCTCACTGGGTGCCCCATACATTCAGCCTTGTGTTGCATTTAAGCGAAGCTTAGTAAATAACTATGGGCACCTCATGTAGCCTAATGGTCAGCAAGCTAGCTTAGCAGACCATTGTTAGTGAGTTTGATTCTCACTGGGTGCCCCATACTTCTGGCCTTGTGCCACATCTAAGCTAAGCTTAGTAAATAACTATGGGCTCCTCATGTAGCCTAATGGTCAGCAAGCTAGCTTAGCAGACCATTGTTAGTGAGTTTGATTCTCACTGGGTGCCTATACTTCTGGCCTTGTGCCACATGTAAGCTAGACTTAGTAAATAACTATATGGGCTAGAAGGGGGTTGTTGAGGGTCTTAGTGTCTTGGGTATATGTTAAACTGCATCTAATGAAGTTACAGTTTTGGAGCTCTGGAGTGTTCTTAATAAGTACCTGTTAGGGTCCCATATGTGGGGTGAATTTAAAAAAAGATGTTTTCCAAAAAATTGAGTTTGAAAAATTCTTTTAAATACTCATCAAGAATGAATAAAACAAAATGACTTCAGCATAAAATAACTCAACAAGGTTTGACATGGTTTAAAATCCAAATAACCAGAATGCATTTGCTGAAGTGTAAAAGTTTGAAACACTTATGAATTCACTTGTCTATCATCAATTTTCCAACATAATCTCTTTACATGTCATTTCACATTAATTAGGTAATTTTCTTATTTCTTGTTATGGAGTTATGATCATGTTGACTGGGATTGTTTACATTTTAGCCAGGCACCTGGTGGGTTATCTGGTGACCAACTTGTAATACAAAACTGTTTTGTTTTGCCTCTTTATGTAAATAGTAAGTTCAGATCAATGATCTAGCTGTTTTATTTTTTTCTTTCTTTCTTTCTTTTTTCTTTCTTTCTTTCTTTCTTTGTGTGTGTGTAGTTGGGCAACAATTGAAACCAGAATAAGTAGACAAAATATATATATATATATATATATATATATATATATATATATATATATATATATATATAGTTTTTTTCCGTAGTTAGGGTCTTTCCATGTGTGGTTTAACCAAGCTGATGCAGGTAGACCATAAGGAGAGCTCAATGTGCCTAATACCAGTGAGTAAAAGGACAGAGCAGGAAAGAAAGACTAGAATGGATAAAATAGGATATTTTAATCAATTTTACTTACACATGTTTCGGTTAGGAGTTAATCCATGTGTACATTATTCAATCTATTATTATTTTTAAATAACCAAATGAAATAATAATAATAGAAAAATGTAGAAATGTTCCACACTCAAAGAAATTTGAATAATGTACACATGGATAAACTCCTGACAGAAACACGTGTAAGTAAAATTGATTAAAATATCCTATTTTATCCATTCCAGTCTTTCTTTCCTTTATTTCTTTTTTCAACATACCGTCGGATTCACTTCCATTTTCATTTTACATATATATATATATATATATATATATATATGAAAATGGGATGACTTACCGGTGAAATTGGTCTCAATGGTTAGTTGATACAAGTTTTACCATGATAAGTCAGCAATATACGTAAGTAGAGCGAATTTAACTACAACATAAACTCCTGCAGTTAGCTGTAATTAATCAATATGTTGATTAATTCAGTGGATTTAACCCTGAAGATCCTTATGGTGAAACTCGAGTAGGTTATTTCTGTACATACCACAGTAATATATATATATATATATATATATATATATATATATATATTCTTCAACAACTACTCCCAGATTTTCACTGTAGTAGCATTAGTAATTTATCCAAAAAGTGGTCAATTTATTTTGTAATATACAGAGCATTAATAGTTATAAAAAAAAAAGTTTTTTCTTTCTACCAGTTTCAATGCTTAAGATGCACACACATCTATACATATGTACATGCTCACATACACCTAAACATATATACACGTGTGTGTGTGTATATATATATATATATATATATATAAAAGTAAAGTCGTCGGGGCGGCCTAATGTCAGTATCAGCCATGCATTGAGGGAGTCTATCCCCTTTTCTCTAGCGCTAGACCAAGGAGATGATTTTAGCGTCTGAGGTGGAGTGCCACACCTACCATCAGCGCCTTACTTTACCACACAGATGCCTGTCTACTCATACGCTGAGTTGGCGAGGGTGGGTATCGAACTAGGAACCTTGTGGTTTTTAACCGAACGCTCTACCAACTGAGTTAACCCGGCCCTTACATATATATATATATATATACATACATACACATAACTATTTACCACTCAATCACTCTTGATCTTCCCATATATATATATATATAATGTATGTGTGTGTGTGTGTGTGTGTAGAGAGAGAGTGTGTACATACACACATATATATATATATTATATATATATATATATATATATATTTATCCATTTTCTCAAAAAAAAATTTTCATTTGATTGCATTTCTAGTCTATAGATGATCCATGAAATTTATAGTAATGAAATGAAGGTGAGGTTTACATTACATTTAGTTTATATATATATATATATATATATATATATATATATATATATATATATAAATTAAAATAATTATCTAAAATTAGACACGTGTTTCTGTGTACAGCATGGAAACCAATAATAAGACTATGCAGTTGTTTATACAATTGTAGGTTTTTGTAACTATAAGCGATTTCTCCAAAGCCACAGGCATCAGTGACACAAAGGCAACTCTCTTAAGGCGCTAATATTGAATGGTAGTTTAATTATTCCATTGGTATTAGCATTATAGAATTACTTGATTGGCCACTTGGGAGAATGTTTCTTTTTGTTCGCTCGGTATTAGTTTTCTTCATCTTAGATTGTGGTAACTGTCCTTGCAAATCGCTAAGTGCGGTGATCTCGTATTGTAAATGTAAGCATTTAGTATTGCTAATTATTTAATGGCTATAGTTGTAAAGTATATGTTGTAAGTAACATGTGTTAGTCCTGTGAGGCCATGGATCAGCACAGAGGCCTGGCTTACGGTTGAAATGGAAGATTGGCAGTTGCTCGTGCAGCAAGTTTAACCCTGTACATTGTGGCAAGAGAAATCACGCACGTGGTAGCTCAAAACGTGCACGAATATGTCTGGCGTGCAAAATGAGATCGAGGGAGAGTGTAGCAGGCGATTAGAGAGATTGAACCCACATCCTTCTGATCATGACTCATGGCTTGACATCAGACTACTTCATTATTACTATACTGCGCGATTGACCTGGAGGTGGGATTTTAGTATGATTATTTAAGGCCTGCCTTAACACACTGGGGGAGTTACGTTCCAGTCTTGCTGACGAGGGCACTGACGTACTACAAAGAACAAGAGGCGAGTGAGCTTTGGTGAAGGTCTGCTGGAAAAGATTTTTGCAGGCAACAAGGACTTAGTCAGGAGATGCTGGGAGAACATCTTTATTCAGCGGAGAGATCCGGCAGTCCAACCTGACGGATTTTCTATTCATTTGTTATATACATGCTGTTGATTCTGTTCAAGTGAAGGGCAAGTAAGTAAGTAAAGTCGTCAGGGCAGCCTAAAGTTGGTATCAGCCAGTCAGCGAGGGATTCTATCCCCTTTTCAATAGCGCTAGACCAAGGAGATTGTTTTTAGCATCTGAGGTGGAGCGCCTACCATCAGCTTACTTTGCACAGATCCCTGTGCTACTCATACGCTGAGTTGGCGGGGACCGGTATCGAACTAGGAACCTTGTGGTTTCTAGCCGAACGCTCTACCGACTGAGCGAAGTACTGATACATATTGGCACCAATCTTGTCAGCATTGCCAGAATGAGTCTGAAAACAATATTGGACTGCCTTTGGGACTTGAATGCAGTTACCCTCCTTGTAGACTGATTGCCCACCCATGCAACAGACCCCAGTCTTACTAATTTACCACAATTGGGGGATTCGTATTTTTCATCCAAATTTTATATGTATATTTATTTATTGATACTGAATAGATTATCCATATTTATTTTCTAATAAAGATAGAGATTATTTGTATATTTATTTATTAGGAGAGACATAGATTATCCGTATATTTATTTTGTTATTAATAAACATAGATTATCCATATAATTATTGATTGATAGACAGATTATCCATTTATTCATTTATTAATAGACATATAGATAATCCGATATATATATTTATTTATTGATAGACATAGATATCTGTATATTCATTTATTGATAGACATATAGATAATCTGTATATATTATTGATAGACATATAGGATAATCCGTATATTCATTTATTGATAGACATATAGATTATCCGTATATTCATTTATTGATAGACATATAGATAATCCGTATATATTCATTTATTGATAGACATATAGATTATCCGTATATTCATTTATTGATAGACATATAGGTAATCCGTATATATTCATTTATTGATAGACATATAGATTATCCGTATATTCATTTATTGATAGACATATAGATAATCCGTATGTTCATTTATTGATAGACATATAGATTACCCTATATTCATTTATTGATAGACATATAGATTATCCGTATATTCATTATTGATTGAGACTAAATATCCATATATATTTATTTATTGATATAGATTATCCATATATTTATTTATTGATAGATGTAGATATAACTGCAAGGATAGGCATATTTGTTATTCATAGGCAATCCTGCCTGAAAAGGAATTTCAGTATCAACACTCATTTAAAATCTGCATTTCCTTCCCACTTTCTCTTCAAGTGGTCATTTAAATTTCTATGACAAACATTGCACTGGCCTTTTTAGAAGGACAGTTTAAACAGCAGCAGCAGTCACAGTCACAATGGCACATGTCACTTTTGACATTTAAAACAAAATCAGGAATTTAAGAAGTTAAAAGTATTTCTTTTTATCATCGTGGTAAATGTTATAGAGAAAAGGACTTTTTAAAAAAATTGTATATAAAAAAAAAAAAAAATTAAAAATTATATATATCTTATTATAATGGAGATTGTGTGTTTTTCTGTCTGTAACCGAAACTATATTCCTGCTCAAGTCACAATTCTCTTAGTTATTGACATCACATTCTCCATGATTTTATTTTTATTTAAACCTCAATTTTTAATAAAATTGTCTTACATTATTAATACTGTTAACTATGTCTACATACTGACAACATGCAATTATATTTATATATATATATATAACAAAATAGCGCTTTACAATGTGAACGGGAAGGCTAATTTGCATATTAATATTAAAAAATCGAATTTAATAAATATGTGCTTAGTATTATTGATTTCTAACTGTTTGGTTTTATTTTAATGAATATAAGCAAAAATCTCTTCAATGAATCTTAAATGAAATCCATTAACAAGAAAAAATAACTCATTTAATTATTTACTTCCTCTTTTAACTAAATACTTAAATTAGAAAAAATAACAATGAAAGACGAGAGTGATGGAAGAGTAAGTTTCAGTTGTTCCATTTTTTATTATACTCCATCTGTTTAAATATTTTATTATACTCCCTCTGTTTCAAATCTTTTTATCTGTATTCTTATTTAGTTTCATTAGCCTTTCTAATTTAATACAATATTTTATTACATTAAAACTTAAATACTTGCACCCAGAGGGTGCATATATTTGCTAGTATTTAGAATAAATGTAGTAGGTTCAAATTTGCTTAAAAATAAAAAATAAAAAATAAAAAATAATAATAATAAAATAACTATAAAAGATAAATATATATAAAATATATATATATATATATATATATATAATAATATATTCTTTTAATAGTATTCTTAGTTTGTTGTTTTTTTATTGGTCATTTTAGTTTATGCTAATTTATTTGAATCACTGTGGTAAATACTATATTTAATCCGTTTGCTCCTTGTCTCTTTAGTCGGATCTTAGCCCTGACGAGCAATAAGCGAAACTTTTAGTAGGTTCGTCTGACTCATTAGATTTATCTTTATATATATATATATATATATATATTTATAAAGGATATTGATATGAATTTGGTCACGATGGTTAGTAAGTGTAGAATTTAGAGGGGTAAGTCAGCGATATAACAAATGCAAAGTGCTCAATATTAAGTAGAGCAAATTTTATTATAAAATGGGTACAAGAGATAACCTACTCGAGTTTCACCATAAGGATCTTCAGGGTTAAATCCACTGAATTACCTCCCTGGTATAGCACTATAAAGGGGATAGACTCCCTTCCTGTCCAGCTGATACTGACAATAGGCCACTCCGCCAACTTTTTTTTTTTTTTGTATATGTGTATTGTTCTGTCTGATTAGGTTTATGTAGGGAAACTGCACGTTTCTTTGTTTCAATTGGATATATATATATATATTTACCAACCCCTTCGCACCGCCAGGATGTGACACAATGCCAATTTTTAAGCGGAGTTCAACAGGTTAAGAGTTTTCCTTCTCCTAGACCGGTTACCTAACCAAGGTTAAAGAGCCCAGTCTGCCCTACTATTTACCCATAGCTGGAGGGAGAATAGGATTCATACTTTTCCCATGGGTATTAGCGCTAAGTGAAAATCAATTACTACGTCCAGGATTTGAACTCTGGGCGACGAGTCCATTTCCCATGACTAACCATTACACCAGGTGTTTCAGTTGGATATAAGTTTTTTCATTAGGAGTTTGTGTGTTAATAAACCTCGAAGAGACTAGAACCATGAAGTTATACCTGCAAGTGTTTGCCTATTCGGAATCATCTTAAGAGTCGAATTATAAACAAAACAGGGAAGGAAAATAAAGATGCGGAGGTTGAAAGAGTTTATTGCCTACTTCCATTCAATCCAGATCCTTCTTTGAGAAAAAAAATGAATGAAAAAAGAAAGAAAAGAAGCCAGCCAATCGCTTTCTATTGGAACGTGCAGACTGAAGTTATATAAAAAGATCAACATTGGTCACCTGAAGCGGAAACAAATACTGAGGTTTTTTTGTATTTTTTATTCGTAGATTTCAAAGACATTGGCGTTTTTTTTTTATTGTAATTCTAAGGTGAATCAAAAGATTTGCAATACGGTGGCGGAAATAATAAGGCAGCCCACAAATTTGCTCATAACTTCAGAGATGCTGATAGGTACGCGTCCTGTGTCACTGACCAGACACTCGGGACGAAGACCATCTGGCACACATCATAGAGTTGCTTGGTTCCATTCCTAAACATATTGCATTATCAGGAAAATATTCAAGAGACTTTTTCAACAGGAAAGGTGAATTACGGCATATAACTAAGTTGAAGCCGTGGGGTTTGAATGATGTCCTCATTGAGAAATATGAATGGGATGAGAAAGAGGCCCGTGAGTTTTCCGATTTCCTTCATCCAATGTTGGCGTTTGACCCTGAGAAGCGTGCAACGGCCCTGGAGAGTCTTAACCACCCATGGCTGAATAATTCTAACAGGCCGATTTTGTTTTATAGTCAACTAGCAGCGGCTACCCGGCGTCGCCTATCTAGAGGGGGACTTTTTTTAAAGTTAGTCCCGCAGATCCATTATTACTGAATCATGAGTTGAATCCTCATGGGATGCCCCATTTAAATCCCTATGTAAAATAAAAAAAATAGACCTTGCATTGATCCAGCTACTCTGAAAAGAAATGTTAATGTCTACTATCTAAAATATTAAATGAAAAAATAAAAATCCATGCTGTTGTCATTTAAATTTTATTTTTTAGTTATCGTCATGAATATAAATCAAATCTTTATTATTTTTGCTCAAAAACGAAGCCCTGGTGATATTTAATGTGTATATATATATATATATATATATATATATATATTTACTTTGTTGTTAATTGTTTTATTTTTGAAGTTTCCTCTGGACATACATATATGCACAACTGCCCTTTATATATGTATAGATATAGATAGATTTATGCCTGTTTTGAAAAATATGAAAGCCCGACTATTTGGCTAGATGGAACCCTAAGTTCTCGAGAAATACTGTTTCTCTGTAGTATCATTACTATCCTTGCCTACCATGACCAGGGAATACATTTCTCATTGAAAAGGTTTCATTTTTTTCTGATATAACCTGAAATCATAGATAAATTGTTGGTGTGTTTGTTTTGTATAACTGCATAATAGCTGGCCACGTCAAGCCCTAGCACCTATGTGATTGCTCCAACCCTATTGCCCTTATGGCAACCCCCAATCCTTGTTATCATATGGGTGCTAGAAGGCAGTGACTGAGGGTCTACATGTCCTGGGAATGACATTAAACTCTATCTGATGGTGAGATTCCAGTTCAGGAGGTTTGGGGAATGTGGAGCATCATCACCATTGCTCCCTGGTCCACTCTGACCCGGAGTGGTAGTACCTGTTAGGGTCTCATCTATGGGTTAAATAGAAAAATGTATTTATAAAAAAATTGTATTATCCATTAAGAATTGATTTATTTCAAAACTTTATCGGTATTAAATGAGCCACTGAGGTTGATATGCCGTAAAACCAAACCAAACCAAACCTTATATGTGAATATAAAATCTATTTTAAAATCAATTGATTTGTATTGATTTGGTGTATTCAAAACAAATCATTAAGAACAACTAAAGGGATCAATAAATGAATTTTTAAACCAACAATCAACAAATTGGTCAATATCAATTCTCCTGGCATTAATTGGACTATTCATGAATGAACACAATTCCCTAACCTTGAGGAATAAAATAACCGTAGACAGTTGGAAATGAGATTAAAATCACTTGTATCCTAAATTTCTTATAAGTATTTTTTTAGTATTATTTGTATTATTCGGACTATTGTCCTCATCTTTATTATTATCTGTACAATATTTCGGCTGTGTACCCTTGGCCTTCTTCAGGTATTTCTTGTCAGACTCAGGAACCAACCTTCTTGGACTCGGGAACCATCTCGGGCTCGGGAACCTTCTTATCGTAATCGGGAGCTATCATGGAACTTTGAACCTAACCCTTTATTCAGTCCACGGGGTATCCTGTTCTCATTCCGCTAAACATAGCTGGGGTACAGGTGTTAAGCTGTGTTAATTACACTGGTTTACAAAAAAATATTGAATAGAATGTGAATAGGTGTTTTTTACTAATTTGGGTGTGCTGAATTCAAATTTATAAACAGTTTTGCTCTATCACCTCTAGTTTTCTGTCTTTAAAATAGTCTCATTTTAGTATATACAGAGTATATACGTGCTTATTTCAACAGTTGCAGCAGCTTATTACAGATAGAACAGGATAGATAAAGAACCTTGACAGAATAAACATACTTGGATGACACAATGTACACAATTCATAGTACCACAGACAGAAGTGTGTTTTCTTAGATGATCTGCTGTATTTTGCCTCCGGGATGTCACGCAAGAGCATCCAGCAGAAGTCTCCCATCATACCGGGGTTCCACTTGCCTTGGTAGTTTCTCTCCATCTTTGTAATGTCTTGGTAGAATCTTTCTCCCTGCTCTTCACTCACTGCTCCAAGGTTTGGAGGGAAGAAGTTGAGGTGGGAATGGAGAAAATGAATTTGGCTACGCTTAACTGCCAAAATCCGTCTTGATATATAGCTATATATAATGTAATGCTATCACATTTATTGCATAATAACTAAAAAAGAAGACATAAGTCACACAATATTAGAAATTAACCCTGAATGCATATACGCCTTTATGTACAGTATGTTTCACTTAGCACCTAATACCCTTGGGAAAGGTATGAATCCTGCTCTCTCTCCAGCTATGGATAAATAGTAGGGCAGACTGGGCTCTTTAACCTTGGTTAGGCAACCAGTCTAAGAGAAGGAAAACTCTGAATTCAAACCTGTTGAACTCCGCTTAATAAATTGACCTTGTGTCACATCCTGCCCGTGCGGAGGGGTTGGCAAATATATATATATATATATATATATATATATATATATACAGATAATAATCCAACAGTTTGAAATCATTTTAACCATTTCACCTCTACATCATGCAACCTATTCACTCATTGTGCTGTTTTCCCATCCATTTTGATAAGGTTGAATACTTTTATGTTAAATTCCAGAATAATTTTCAATATTTTATACATTTCTCATGATTTTCACAGCACAAAACAATTTTTCCTTTTTGTATTTTGATATTTCAAGAGTGATAATCACAAGGTAGAAGGAGATACATTACAACAGTCTTAGAGGATTTTGATATTTATTTTCCCTCCTTAATGCATATGGAAACTGCATATTTATTTATTGATTGTATATTATGCCCGGGGGGGGGGGGCAATGATGATGAGGTATCAAAGATTCCATGAAACGTAGATGATCTCAAAAGTTTGATGGCCCCTGACTTACAACATACTTTTTCTTTCTTTCTTCTCTTTGTCTCTTTCCTTTTCTCTTTTTCTCCTTTTCTTTTCTCTCTTTTTCTTTTTCTTTTTCTTTTTCTTTTCTTTTTCTTTTCTTCTCTCTTTTTCTTTTTCTTTTTCTTTTCTCTCTTTTTCTTTTTCTTTCTCTCTTTTTCTTTTCTTTTTCTTTCTCTCTTTTTCTTTTTCTTTCTCTTCTCTCTTTTTTTTCTTTCTCTTTCTCTCTTTTCTTTTTCTTTCTCTTTCTCTCTTTTTCTTTTTCTTTCTCTTTCTTCTTTTCTTTTTCTTTTCTCTTCTTCTTTCTCTCTTTTTCTCTCTTTCTTTCTCTTTCTCTTTTTCTTTTCTTTCTCTCTTTTTCTTTCTTTCTCTTTCTCTCTTTTTCTTTTCTCTTTCTCTCTCTCTCTCTTTCTCTTTTTCTTTTTCTTTCTCTTTCTCTCTTTTTCTTTTCTTTCTCTCTCTTTCTTTTTCTTTCTCTCTTTTTCTTTTTCTTTCTCTCTTTTTCTTTTTCTTTCTCTCTTTTCTTTTTCTTTCTCCTCTTTCTCTTTTTTTCTCTCTTTTCTCTTTTTTCTCTCTTTTCTCTCTTTTTTTTCTTTTTCTCTCTTTTTCTCTTTTTTCTCTCTTTTTCTTTTTTCTTTTTCTCTTTTTTCTTCACTTTCTTTCCCATAAACAAAGTGGTCTTATCTATGGATTAAATAAAAAACAATTAAAAAATATATATTTGGCATAAAATAACCTAACAAGGGTTGACATGCCATAAAATCCAACTGACCAACCAAACTATCAGTCTGTTATCTACAAACATAAAGTGAATAACAAAAATATATTTGCTATTTCTAAACTATAGACCATGATTGCATTGCACTTAGGATAATAAACAAATTCTTTATTCATTAAAATTACCTAGTGACAATAAAATCTATTTTAACTTATGGTATACGAGGGTTGGCTGAAAAGTTCATAGTCTCACCAAGATACTTTCTATACTAAAGAGTTGTTTAAAGAACCAACAATTCACAATAGGTATAAAGTTGACAGGGTGGCCTAAAGTTGGTATCAGCCAATCAGCAAGGGAGTCTATACCCTTCTCACTAGCGCTAGACCAAGGAGATTATTTTAGCGTCTGAGGTGGAGCGCTGCACCTACTATCAGCTCCTTATTTTACCGCACAAATCCCTGTGCTACTCATACGCTGAGTTGGTGAGTAGCTAGTATCGAACTAGGTACCTTGTGGTTTTTAGCCAAACGCTCTACCGACTGAGATAATTCAACCATATTTGTCATAACCAACAAGGTGTGGCTACAATAGTAATTCCTTTAGATGGCATCTTGTGTCCACACAGAGCTGATGAATGTAAGTTTTTGCTGGTTGCCCAACACTGGTGTGTCCATGTGTAGAAGTCCAAAGAATGTCACTTAGGATTTTGTGTCCTTCTCCAACAATGCCCAGCATGTCATGCTGATCTTATTTGGATTGTTTGTAAGATGGGCGGTAAGTGGCCATACAGCTGCTGTTTTGTAGTATTCTAGGATATTTACAAAACAGCATACAGAATTATTGTATATATATTTACCAACCCCTCCGCACGAGCAGGATGTGACACAAGGTCAATTTCTTAATCGGCGTTTAACAGGTTTGAATTCTGAGTTTTCCTTCTCCTAGACTGGTTGCCTAACCAAGGTTAAAGAGCCCAGTCTGCCCTACTATTTATCCATAGCTGGAGGGAGAGTAGGATTCATACCTTTCCCAAGGGTATTAGCACTAAATGAAATGCAATTACCACATCCAGGATTTTAACTCGGGGCGACGAGTCCATTTCCCATGACTTTAACCATTACACCAGGCGCTTTCTACCTACAGAATTATTGTATAGGTATTTATTAACCCCTCTGCACCAGCAGGATGTGACATAAGGTAAAGTTTTAAGCGGGGTTTTAATTCAGTTTTCCTTCTCCTAGACTAGTTGTCACACCAAGGTTAAAGAGCCAATTCTGTTCTGCTATTTACCAATAGCTGGAGGGAAAATAATAGGATTTTTACCTTTCCAAAGATGTAAAATACAAACAGCCTAGTCCAGGATTTGAACTCTGATCACTGTATCCATTTTCTATAACAGCATTCTTATGTAGTTCGCAATAAGCTTTTTCTCCAGGCATTTAATTAGACTAGGAGTGGTGCAACCATACAGTAGTAATGTGTATTCATTTTTTTTTCTTCTTCTTAGTTTATGATTATAACAAATGCCCATATTATTGTAAATCAACCAAAATAATTTTGCCACTATTTCTATTGGCAGATCAATGTTTTAACCCAATTCACTGATTGATTGACTTGTTTTGATTTCCGACTTCAGTGAGGAAAAAAAAAAACTGTTATTTTTTTCTTCCAATTGATTCTATTATTATTTTTGGATGATTTTTTTAAATTTTTTTTTTAATATAAATTAAATCTCTGTCTAATTATTATATCCTAGAAGTTGTTTAGATGGTTTCAGAAATTTTGTTTTTATTTAATTTTTTAAATTTTATTTTATTTTATTTAATTTATTTATTTTTTTCATTGCAACATAATGTTAGCCTGGTCAAATTAAATGGCAGAAAATCACTTGATAATATTTTTTTATTTTTTATTTTTTATTTTTTTTTTTTTATTTTTTTTTTTAAGTAATTGTAGAAGCAAATTTCCCTTTTGAAAAAAATTTTTTTTAATTCATTTTGATATCTGTCTAAAAAGGAGAAAAAATATAAAATTATTTACTTGCACCCCATCATGCCAGTTAGATACAAGGACCATTAACGTGTAGGACTAGGCACAAACACTCATGTGTGACCAGTAAAAAAAATTGCATGGATCCCTGCTGCATTCCATTACTGAGGCATTTCAAGCACTGGGCAATAAATCCAGCCCTGCTCCTTTAAATCAAGGTGGCAGGTGGTGCCTGGGGGGACGGCCCCCTGGGATCCCACTATTATTAAATTCCTTACTGGTCCAATGGCTGTGAAGTCACAGGATGTAGGGCCCGAGAACTCTACATCAAAATAATATATCTACATATAAAGCAGCTTAATCTGTCAAGGGAAATTTAAAGTTTTTCCGGAATTTTCAAATAATTTTACTTATTACTGCTCGAGAGCGTTCTGTGCCTCGTGATTGATGATATATTTATTTCGTCTTTCCGTTTACAATGTTGCTTTGATAAAGACCTCATAAGGTCGAAACAGATTTCTGTCAGAAAAACTTTAAACATCTTGTTTTTTTCTACAAAACTTTCTACACATATTGTCGGATTCATATCCATTTTACCTTTCATATATATATATATATATATATATATATATATATATATATATATATTTTTTTTTTTTTTTTTTTAGATAAAGACGTTTTGTTCATCTTGGACACTTAACTATTGTAGTTTGCCAGGTTTATGACTTAATCATAAAGTCAACATAGGATACCGTGAGAATGCATTCTTGAGTTATCAGTGACCTTGTCAGAAACATGAACAGAACTATTTACTAAAAAGACATATTTTTCTTTAAAAAAAAAAAAGACAGAAAAAAAAAAAAAAGAACATGTCTTATCTTTCACATGACTTCTATCAGTGTCAGTTTAAGGACGGATAATTTATAGATTCTTGAAAATGTTGGGTAACGCTCGATGCTGGATAAAAACGTGGGCATTATGTATATCATGAGCTAACATGTGAGAGGGTTAAGTTTTATTTTAGGCATCAGGATAATAAGCTACCAATATGTTACAAGCTGTTACTAAAACCTTGTTGATTGTAAAGAGGGGGCCTCTTCAACCAACCGTCTAGCCTAAGTCCAAAGTAGTGTTGCATGTCATGTACTGCTCAGCCACTAGGGTTCCATCCTTAAGCATCATGGGTTGCCACCCATGAGCTAACATGTGAGAGAGTTGTTTTATTTTAGCCATCAGCTACCAATATGTTACAAGCTGTTACTAAAACCTTGTTGATTGTAAAGAATTGTGAATTAAAAGAAAATTGATTTGTTTTATTTTTAAATATCACTTACCAAATAAATGACGGGTATGACATATAGTTCCATGCAAATAAAGTAATGATTTGGAGTAGTCCAAAAGGTTGCCTGGTACTTACACACTCTCTCTGAATTTTTTTTTTTTTTTTTTTTTCCATTCAATACTTAGCTTATTATTTTGATACCTACAATTAAACCATCAATACATTACAAGCTGTCACTAAAACGTTGTTGATAGAAAAGAATTACAAATTACAAGAAAATTGATTTGTTTTTATTTCTAAATATCACTTACCAAATAAATGATGGGTGTGTCTGTAGAAATAAAAAGTTAAAAAAAAAGGAGGGGGGTCTGCTATTTTGAACGTTTTTACACGCATACAGGTGTAATTACGCAATAACGCATATAGCATAGTTGGTTAATTAACAGCGTCGATCCCAAAGGAAGCGCGTGGTGTAATGGTTAAAGTCATGGGAAATGGACTCGTCGCCCCGAGTTCAAATCCTGGATGTGGTAATTGCATTTCACTTTGCGCTAATACCCTTGGGAAAGGTATGAATCCTACTCTCACTCCAGCTATGGATAAATAGTAGGGCAGACTGGGCTCTTTAACCGTGGCTAGGTAACCAGTCTAGGAGAAGGAAAACTCTGAATTCAAACCGGTTGAACTCCGCCTAAGAAATTGACCTAGTGTCACATCCTGCTCGTGCGGAGGGGTTGGTAAAATACATAACAGCGTCGATCCCAGGGGGCCATCCCCCAAGCAACACCTGCCCCCTCAATTTAAAGGGGGCAGGTCTGGTTTATTGCCCAGTGCCTGAGGTGCCCCCCCTTGAGGGGGAATGCCAACAATATCAATGCATTTTTTGCACCCGCCACCCATGAGCTTCGGTTTGTGGGTGGTCCCACTTTAATAGGGCCTTGTGCCTAACCTGTACATGTGGGGTAAGTGGTAAATAATGTAATAACGCATACAGGTGTAATTTGATCTTTGTGTCCAATGCAGATTATCATTGAATAGTTGGTGGCCCCTGGCGTAATGGTTACGGTCATACAAATAGAGACGTGGCAACCACAGTTCTAATTCTGGTTGATTTGTTGGGTTTTACGGCATGTCAACCCCTCGGGTTATTTTATGCCAAATACTTCTATTGGTAATTTGGTATTCAAAAATGTTTAATGCCGACAAAGTTTTGAAATAAATTCATTTTTAATTGATAATACAATTTCGTTTATAAACTCATGTTTTTGTATTCAACCCATAAATGGGACCCTAACAGGTAATACCACTCCGGGTCAGAGTGGACCAGGGAGCAATGGTGATGAAGGGCTACTCCACATTCCCCAAACCTCCAAAACTGGAACTTCACCATCAAATAGAGTTTAACGTCATTCCCAGGACATGTAGATCCGCAGCCACCGCCTTCTAGCACCTATATGATAAAAAGGGATTGGGGCTTGCCATAAGGGCAATAGGGTTGGGAAAATCATATAGGTGCTAGGGCTTAATTCTGGTTGAGTCTGTTTGCATTTCACATAGCACTAATACCCTTGGGAAAGGTTTGCATTAAACAGACTGGGAAAAATGCTTATATGTACTCAAACAATGGTACAAGTAAAAGATATAATTTTCGGTATCAGTATTCAGTATACTAACACACAGCTTTCGCATAGATGGACAATATGATATTCTAAAAAAGTGAAAAATTGACCTGCCCTATTGGCCAGAAAAGGAAAGGCATAAAAGATGAGGAGTAGGGAATCTAAACTGCACGGTTTTATTATTATCATTCTTATCAGTACAACAGCATATCTGCATCAGTATCAGTAAAGTCTGGATTTTTGTTTGTATAAAGGACTATGCTGCATACCTTCATTAGAGAAGGGTGTGAAAAACTTGGCTTAAGGTTTTAACAACGGTTCCAACACGATTAGCTGGGAAAGAATTTGCATCTGGAACTGATAAGATGTTTCTTCCTTTTTTCTATTAATCTCATAAAATGGTTTTCATTCTCTTTGACAGTTCCTCTGGTATTTCCAAAATCAAGTTATCTATTAATAATGGAGATTTGCTTCTGGTTTTTGTCTGTAACAAAAATTATGTCACTGCTTACGTCATATTACCCAAAATCATCATAACATAGAATAAATACACTGAAAATTTGAACCTGCAACATTAGACAGTCCTCATTGTTTTTTTAAAACAAGTTTTAATAAATACATGACTGATATTATATATCTATATATAGTTTGTTTTATTTTCATACATATTTAAAGTTTACATTTCAAATTGTTTTATTTTTTAATCCTTTAATGAATTTGATGATTTTACTTACTTAGGGTACAAACTTGCTGACATTGAATTTTTTACTCCCACCCTTCAGGCAATATGTTTCAAAAATATTTTTACATCGCCTGGAGGGTGTTTTTTTATTTTCTACTAGTATAATTTATTGAAGATTGAATTAAATTTTAAGCATTTCTAAATTCAGTTGAGTATTCTTGTATCTAACTGAAACAAGGGTGCATTTCTCTTTGTTTTAATACAGGGTGTCTCAGGGTGTCTCACAAAATATGTTTTAATACAGGGTGTCTCACAAAATATGTTTAATACAGGTGTCTCACAAAATCTGTTTACAGGGTGTCTCACAAAATCTGTTTTAATACAGGGTGTCTCACAAAATATGTTTTAATACAGGGTGTCTCACAAAATATGTTTTAATACAGGGTGTCTCACAAAATATGTTTTAATAAAAATCTGTTGTAATACAGGGTGTCTCACAAAATCTGTTGTAATACAGGGTGTCTCACAGAATTTATCATTTGAGATTATCATTAATATAAGCCATGTCTTATTTTTGGGGGAAACACAGTATCTATTATGTTAAACAATTCATCTGATAGTACCCAAAAATTCCCTTTTTAATTATTTCTTACTATTATTTCTGAAATTATCCAAACCAATCTTAAATTCTTTTACACTATTACCAGTTTTTTTTATATGATTAGGCAATTTTTTCCAAAAATATATTATTCTATTTTCAAAAAATCCAATTTGGTTAATTAATAGACTTATATTAGAAAAATTACAAATATTGAAAAATGTAGTGTTGCTGTAAAATAAAAATAAATAAATTAATAATTTATTATGGGCTGTGGAAGGTTCAGTTAGAATTTTTTTATTTAAAAAAAAATGTAAACAGTTGCAAATTCATCCAGATTTAGCTAACAGCACAACAGAATAACTGGTTTATCGGCCGTAAACAACTTTCCACTTGAAAGATTTTGCTAGTTTAACACATTTCTGTGAATTCTGATCATTCACCGATTCTTGGAATAATCAATTCTTCAGGAGAAAAAATGGATTCATTCTAAGAATGCTGGGGGGGGGGGGGGGGGGCAGCATTCTTAGAATTTCAAAAAATTTATTTCTCTCTCTCTCTCTCCCCTTTTTTAAAATTTATTTTATTTTTAATTTTTTTTAAGTAGCTTTTAAGTATGCATAGGATTCTATGTGGTGTGTCCCAAAAAAATAGGTAGGTATTTACACACTCCCTTTGCCACGAGCAAGATGTGACTCAAGGTCAAATTTTATGTGGATTAAAGCTGGTTTGAATTCAGTTTTCCATTCTTTAGACCTGTTACCTTACCTAGGCTAATAAACCCAGTCTACCCTACTATTTAGCCATAGTTGGGGGGGGGGGCAGATGGATTCCTCCTTTTTCCCAAGGTTTTTAGCATGAAGTGAAACATAATCAGCCTTGTCCAGGATTTGAACTCTGATTGATGATTCAATTTAAAAAAAAAAAAATTTTTTTTTTTATATCCCACCAAGTTGAACAATTAAAGATCAGATGGTCCATGTGAATTCCTGTTTCAAATGTGCCAAGACATTTATGGTAACCAGTTTAGCTCAGTTGGTAGAGCGTTTGGCTAGGAACCACAAGGTTCCTGGTTCGATACCGGCCCTCACCAACTCGGCGTATGAGTAACACAGTGATCTGTACGGTAAAGCGAGGAGCTGATGGTAGGTGTGGTGCTCCACCTCAGACGCTAAAATAATCTACTTGGTCTAGCACTAGTGAAAAGGGGATAGACTCCCTCGATGTCTGGCTGATACCGAAATTAGGCCGCCCCCAACGACTTTACTTTTTACTTAGTAATGTTCTTGCAGGCTGAGCAAGGTGGGGGGTGTGATTTTTTTTTTTTTTTTTTTTTTTTTTTTTTAACTATTCAAAATATCACAAGTGGCATTAAGATCTCAGATAGGGAAGAACATCTGCCAATGACTTAAATCTGGACAACGTTCTACATCAATTGGATGACGGTCACATTGAGGATTGTCTTGCATTGTGGGTGGGCTTTTGATCTTTGGAAATTATTGCCCGGGCTGCATGCGGTTTCGTTCGCAAAGTTTGCACTGGTATTCCTTGGCAGTCATTTTGGTGCTACAGTGGTATTACCATTGTCTGTCTTGAGCTCTCTTTTGGGAAATTCTTATTGACATGATGACTTCAAGTGTTGGCTTGAATGCGGCATTGTTTGGAAGTTTAAGCGGCTCTCGGCAATTTGGACTGCAATGATTTTTTGATGTTTAAAAGAAAAGACTTTGTCATTTGTGTTAGAAATGCAGTAATTCATCTTGGGAGTTTGTTGAAAAGGTCAAAGGTGAAGATGTTTAGATTAATAAACATTTGCAAGAATGAGTGGCTTTAAGAATCGTTAAGGTAGAGGACAGCTTGGTGTTAACGGACAAGCTTTTGAGAATAGAAAACTTTAAATGCTTTGTGCATGGTATGAGAAAGGATCATCTATAAAACTATATAAATATAAAACATATATATATGATGGATGGAGCTCTCTCTGGTGACCTTTACATATATGTATATGTATATATTTATCAGTTAAATTTTCACTCTGATTTGCAAGTGGTCGATAGCCCAGTGGTTAAGCATTCTGATTGATGATAAATCGTTTGGGTTTCAATTGCAGCTGTGTGAGGTAGCCTATAAAGTCTAGTCACACTGAAGGGAAGTGATACGCTGAAACATGGTGTCTGTGGATGATATATATATATATAATATATATATATATATATATATTATGAGAGAGAGAGAGATAGGGGATGCTTATGGTGAAATGGAATTGGCGACCTGGGTTCAAATCTTGGGTAAGACCATTTGCATTTTCACAAAATGTTACCGTTGGAAAAGGTATGAATGAACACTATTCTAGGAGATGGTAAACTCTTATTTTAACCTGTTAAACCCTACTTAAAATTGACCTTGTGCTGTTTGTGTAGAGAGTTTGGTTTGGTTTAGTTTTGCGGCATATCAACCTCAGTGGGACATTTGAAATAAATCATTCTTAAATGGATAATACAATTTTGTTTATAAACTCATGTTTTCTATTTAACCCATAGATTGGGACCCTAACAGGTAGAGTTTCGATAAATAAATACACATACACACACACACACACACACACATATATATTTTTTTTCTTTTTTTCTTTTAGGTTACTTGCTAGTTTCTTTGTGTCAGGGTCGAATTGATAGAGGAGGTTCCCTAAGTTCTGCTCCCAAGTGCTTTTGATAATATCCATTGATTAAATTTAGGGAGTGCTTTTTGTAGATGATTGTTTTTAATTTGGGTGCAAAGATTATTGTTTGGGTGGTTTATTATTAAACAAAAACAAACA
>CM042168.1:47698499-47704253 GCA_023376005.1 Doryteuthis pealeii
TTACTCTTTTGATTTTCTTGATCTATTTTTGAAAAAAAAAAGACTTCTTTTTATCTTAATTGATAAATAAGTTGTTCAGTGTTTGTGACATTTTTCCGATCATCAAATAAATATGAGTGGGTGTCTTTTAGATTTTTTTTTATTTTAATCTTTTTAAAATCATTTTATTTTTTATTTGGAAAAAAAAATCTACCTTTTTATTTTTTTTTATTTTCAAATTTTTTATTTAGAAAATTTTGTTTTTAATTCTTTTAGAATTTTTTAAATTCTTTTTAGAAATTTTTTAGATTATTTTTATTTATTTTTGTTATTTGTTTTATATTTTTATTTACGTTTTTTTTTTTTTTCTTTTTCTTTTTAGATTTTTTTTTCTTTTTAAATCTTTTATAGATTCTTTTTTTTTTTTTTTCTTTTAGATTTTTTTTTTTTCTTTTTTTCTTTTCTTTTCTTTTTCTTTCTTTTTTTTTTTTTTAGAATTTTCTTTTTCAAGTTATTCTTGTTATATAATTTTATTATTTTTTTCTTTTCTTTTTTTTTATAGATTTTCTTTTCTTTATTTTTTTCTTTTTTTTAGATTTCTTTTAGATTTTTTTTTCTTTTTTTTTTTTTCTTTTTTTTAGATTTTTTTTGAGATTTTTTTCTTTTAGATTTTTCTTTTATAGATTTAAAAAAATTTCTATTTTTGTTATTTTTTTATTAATTTTCACACATTTTGTGTGTGTGTGTGGAGAATAAAGTAACGGTATTTTATTTTTTGGCATTTTGTATGGCATCACAAATAATCTGACTGAGCAGCATCCACCAGTCAACCAGGTCAGATTTAGAATCTTTGGCTTATTGCTGGTTGCCGTATCTGATAATTTAGGGAACGGTGTTCAATGTTTGTATAGAGATAAGCATGTATGTATTTACCCAACCCCTCCACCAAGGCAGGATGTCACACAAGATCAATTTTTAAGCTGGTTTGATTCAGTTTATTCTCGCTAGAAGCTAAAATAAGCCCAGCCTGCCCTACTATTTAACCATAGCTAGGAGGGAACAAGGTCACATTTTAAGCAGAGTAAAGCTGGCTTGAATTAAGATTTTTCTTTCTCCTAGACTGGTTGCCTAACCTAGGCATTATGTTTATGTCACACTGAAAGCACTGGTTCCTGCTAGATCACTGAAAAGTAACTATGAGCCTGGTCAATACTAATTGCTGACCACTTAAGCAACAGCAGGTACTATAAACAACCTGAGTCTTTGTTTATGAAAATGACTTGATTCAGTATTAAATTACCTGAAAAGGGTTTTGATATACTGCCAACACCCCCCCCTCCACCAACCAATCTAACCAGGCTAAAGAACCTAGTCTGTTCTATTTCCTGGAGGTAGTACCTGTTAAGTTCATCTAGAGGTAAAATAGATCAAAATATTGTTTTTTTTAAAATGCGTTAAAAAAAATTGAATTTATCACAAATGCTGATAGGTATGTGTTCCTACATCCCGACGCACAAAAATTAAAGGACACAGTAAAATCATATCCATGCATCCCAGTTTTTCTTTTTTCTTCTTTCCAACCATTTTCAAGCTAACGCGTAAATACATTTCAATAGTTTCTTGGAAATTAATTACACAGGATAAGGTTTTTAGGTAGGAGTTAGAATGGCTTTAGTTGGGACCCATAATTTTCCGAGACTCATTCAAAGCAAATATGTGGGTCCGCAGGACAAACTAAATCAAAAAGCTATCAGCATCACTGATTTAATTAAAAAAAGAAAGATAATTCAACAACAATGAATAACAAATGTCTTCAGCATAAAATAACCCACAGAGTTGAATTTTCCATAAAATCCAACCAACCATCTATTTACCCATAGCTAGGACAAAGACCTGTGGATTATAACCTTTCCAAAGGGGCATTAGCGCAAATGTTTTGTGTAATATCCACTATGCTTATCCTTACTGTTTGGAAAAAAGAAAAAGATTTACTTGGAAATAAGTTGTGCAGTTTGCGCAATACTATATTGATCCTTTTTTATTTTTTTTTTTTATTTAAGGTTTAAAGCTTTTAAAAAAAAAGTATTATTTGGATTATTCAGACTATTGTCCTTATCTTTAATTGTTATCTATAAATGTTTTGGTCGATGTGCCCTCCAGCTCCTTCAATATATTTCTTTTCGAAACTCGGGGAACCTTCTTGGAACTTGGAAACATAACCCTTTTCAATCCACAGGGGTATCCTGTTCTTTTCATTCCGCTAACTATGGGGTGCAGTGCGTTAAGCTATGTTATTTATTATTCTATGTTACTGGCTGCCCTGATCTGGATTGAACCTGCAGCATAGAGATAACTGTCACTTTAGAACTGTCTTAAATCATGCCTTTATATCCACTATGCTATGTGTCCAATATCAAGCCTCATCTCCAAAAATTCAGAAAAAAAAATGTTTTTTTTTTTTTTTTTTCATCATTTAATCTTTTTTTTTTTTTTTTTTTTTTTTAATTAAAAAAAATATATAAAAGTTAAGTTTTACAAAACTTGTATTCATTAGAAATACAATACACCATTTTAAGCTTTGTTGCCCATAATGAATTATGAAATATTTTTGCGGCTATGAAAGGTTTTATTCATTAATATTATTTTAATGTCTAATCTTCAGAACAGTTTGTGAAATTTCCCAGTCTTGACTTCTGCTTTTTCGATAATCTGAACGTATATTCCACTGGTGCACTCCAGTGGGAGATTTTTTTTTCTTGTATGATATTATAGATGTAACCGAAGCCTGCTTCTTACTGTGGGTTTTTTCAATTAAAAGTGAACAACAAGTTATCTTTCGCATGGGAGCATATGTAGGTGTGTGTCCCCCCTGGTTGATCTTAGGGGGTTTTTTTGGCAATCAGGAAGTTGGTACTTTCTTGTCTTTAATCAAGGAATTTTAACATAGAATTAGCATTTTTTTTTTAATTTCCATATTTATTTGTCGAGTTTTATTATTATAAAACTAATTATTACCCCAGTCACATTATGGTTATTGCATTTATAGGAAAATCTTTTTGATGCCAATTTGTAAGAAACTAATATAGGACAGGGGGGTTGTGTTTTGTGTATGTATTGTATATATATATTATATATATATATATATGATGATTTTATAGTCAATTTTTCTCTATTAATGTCTCAGCAGTTTGTTTCAAGAATGTCTTAGTTCGCAGGAAGTGCATAGAATTAAGAATTTTATTTATTTTATTTATTTAATTTAAGGATTCTTCCCTTTTCCTCTCCTCTCCTCTCTTTCCCATTCTTCTGTTTTCCTCCCTCTCTCTCTATCTCTCCCCCTCTCTCTCTAATCTCTCCCTCTATCTCTCCGCCCTCTCTCTCTATATCTTTCCCCCTCTCTCGTCGTATCTCTCCCCCTCTCTCTATTCTCTCCCCTTCTCTCTACTCTCTCTATCTCTCCGCCCCTTCTCTCCCTCTCTCCCTCTCTCTCGTCTTCTCTCTCTCTCTCTCCTCTCTCTCTCTCCCCCTCTCCTCTCTCCCCCTCTCCTCCTTTCTCTCTTCTCTCTCCTTCTCTTATCTCCCCTCTCTCTCTATCTCTCTCCCTCTAATATATATTATCCCCCTTTGTCTGTCTGTCTGTCTGTCTCTCTCTCTCTTAAATACATTAGTCTAAAGATAGGGATCTGGAGAGAGAAGGGGGTAGTTAGTGTGACTAACGGTGTGACCATACACATGTTTGGTATTTTGGCCGCTGTTTATCTCGTGGCTGTTTTTTATGTCCTTGTTAGGGTGGCACCATAAATCACTCTGTTTTTCCATTTTAACGTTATCCTTCACGGATGCTTTAACCTTTTTTATTGGCATTTATTATATCTTTTTTTAAAAATTTTTTTTTTCTAGCACCTTGATGCAATCACTTCTTGCTTGATATTTCTTGCTTAATTGTAAATTGAACCCTTCTTTATATCTGAAGTAATCAGGTTTTCCAGTTCTTCTGCTCTACATCTTCAGTGACTGTAGTTGATAAACCTAGGGCAAATACCTTAGGAAATTGAGAGCACTTTACAGTGGAGATCCCTTGTGTTAAGCAAAGGCTGAAATTTTTTAATGAAATCCTTTACTTGTTCCTCGGGTCCACTTGTGGTTGGGTAAAATCCTTTGGTTTCTCCTTGGTTCCCTTATGTTAATTAGACTTCAGTTTGAGCAAAGTTCCTTGGTTCCAGGTCCGTTCGGCAATGGCAAATACGTGCAATGAACGGCTTCCCAGATCGGTGTTAAATAGTTAAACCACGAATTCAAGCTGGCTTTTAATCCACTGCACCCAGCTGAGTCTATAAGTTTAAGTGGGTGGACTTCAGCCATACCTTATACCAATAACAATCCAACAGTAGTTTTTACTAAGAAATGTGGAGAATATCATGAAAAGGGTGTTTTTTTGTTTTTTAAAAAATTTTAAGGGAATAGAACCTACAAAGGAAACTTACCAACAATCAGACATTTTTTTTTTTATGGGGCAGGGGAACATGATGAGGAGGAAAGCTTGGAGAACTTACGCCCTATAGGAGTATCAAAGGCGAGTGGAAAGCAAAGGAAAGCCGCAGGTAACCTACTTGACAAATTTAGCGACGACTTCGGATGAGAACAATATTATATTTGTTATATGGTGTTTGTAAAAGCAGTAACTATTGCTAAAGAAAAGAACACACAAAAAGAGGCTATGGAGGGCCCTGATCATTAGTGTCCTGAGGGGGACATTGTGTTGTACAAACGCGTGCACACACACACACAACTACACACATTTGGTGTAAGGTTATCAATTCTTAAGGCAAAGGGGCTTAGCAACCTGAATGTCAAATCCAAATGAGGCTATTGTGTTTCAATTTTTATTTCTTGGAAGGTATGGATTCTGTCTCTTCTCTGACCTCCCCCCCCCCCCAAGCTATGGCAAATAGTAGAGCAGACTAGGCCCTTTATCTTGGTACAGCAACCCAGTCAAGGAAAGAAACTAATATATATATAATATATATATAATAATATAATATTGTTAAATAATGCAGCATTTCTGTCTGCCAACAACATAATAAACACACCCTATATAAATGGTAAATGGAATATCCTTGTTGTACGGTTAAAAATACCTTGAAGATGCCCACGATAGGCAGAAAGTACTCCGTCTATGACATATGCAAATACATCAGCCAATTCCTGGCAAGATATAAAAATAATAATAATCCGGCAATATGAAAAACAAAGGATAAGACATGCATGACAGAAAATGCTGCATTATTAACAATATATGCTACAAGATAAAAGCTGCCTCAAATAACACACCACACAACACACACAGCATATATATATATATATATATATATATATAATAATATATATATATATTATATTACTATATATATATATATAAAAAACGTGACTCCAATTGAATCACAGCCACTGAGCTCTTGGGTGATAATTGTGAATTAGGGAAAAGAGTTGGCAAAGCAAATTGAATTTTTTTTTAAATAAATAAATATGTCCGGATAATTCTAAATCATTTTGGTAAGAAATGTTAAACAATGATAATAATAAATAATAAAAAAAATTATAAAATTTTTAAGCATACAAAGAATAAGGCCTTCATCAGAGTAAAATGCTTGATATTTAAGTTTGAAATGGTCACATTTTACTCTGATGAGGCTGTATTTCTTTGTATGCTAAACATTTTATAATTTCTATTAATTATTTGGCCACACGGTGTAATGGTTATCTCAAAGAAAGGCG
>CM042168.1:47704353-47734353 GCA_023376005.1 Doryteuthis pealeii
CTCCATCACTCTCGTCTTGCATCGTTATTTTTTCTAATTTAAGTATTAGTTAAAATAGGAAGTAAAGGAATAAATGACAGTTTATCTCTTTCTTGTTAATGGATTTCATTTAAGATTCATTAAGAGATTGCTTATATTCATTAAACAAAAAACCAAACAGTTAGAAACCATAATACTAAGCACATATTATTAAATCAAATTTTTAATATCAAATGCAATATTAGCCTTCCCGTTCACACAGTTAAACCGCTTGATTTTGTTGTATATATAAATATAATGTGCATGTTATTAGTAATGTAGACATTGGTCAACAGTAATTAATAATGTTAAAACAATTTTTATTAATAATTGATGTTTAAATAAAAAATAAATTCGTGGAGAATACGACGTAAATAAACTAAGGTAATTGTCATGAGTAGCTAATATTATATTTCGGTTACAGATAGAAAAACACACATTCCATTATAATAAGATATGGATTGACAACTTCAGCTTTTTTTTTTTTTTTTTTTTTTGGAGTATTGTTGTTTTGTTTAATAATAAACCACCCAAACAATAATCTTTTGCACCCAAATTAAAAACAATCATCTACAAAAAGCACTCCCTAAATTTAATCAAGGATATTATCAAAAGCACTTGGGAGCAGAACTTAGGGAACCTCCTCTATCAATTCGACCCGACACAAAGAAACTAGCAAGTAACCTAAAAGAAAAAAAAGAAAAAATATATATGTGTGTGTGTGTGGTGTGTATGTGTTATTTATATCGAAACTCTACCTGTTAGGGTCCCAATCTATGGTTTAAAAACATGAGTTTATAAACAAAAGTATTATCCATTTAAGAACTGATTTATTTCAAATGTCCCACTGAGGTGATATGCCGCAAAAAACTAAACCAAACCAAACTCTCTACACAAAAACAGCACAAGGTCAATTTAAGTAGGTTTAACAGTTAAAATAAGAGTTTACCATCCCTAGAATAGTGTTCATTCATACCTTTTTCCAACGTAACATTTGTGAAAATGCAAATGGTCTACCCAAGATTTGAACCCAGGTCGCCAATTCCATTTCACCATGAGCATCCCCTATCTCTCTCTCTCTTCATATATATATATATATATATATTATATATAATATATATATATCATCCACAGACACCATGTTTCAGCGTATCACTTCCCTTCAGTGTGACTAGACTTTATAGGCTACCTCACACAGCTGCAATTGAAACCCAAACGATTTATCATCAATCAGAATGCTTAACCACTGGGCTATCGACCACTTGCAAATCAGAGTGAAAATTTAACTGATAAATATATACATATACATATATGTAAAGGTCACCAGAGAGAGCCTCCATCCATCATATATATATGTTTTATATTTATATAGTTTTATAGATGATCCTTTCTCATTACCATGCACAAAGCATTTAAAGTTTTCTATTCTCAAAAGCTGTCCGTTAACACCAAGCTGTCCTCTACCTTAACGATTCTTAAAGCCACTCATTCTTGCAAATTTTATTAATCTAAACATCTTCACCTTTGACCTTTTCAACAAACTCCCAAGATGAATTACTGCATTTCTAACACAAATGACAAAGTCTTTTCTTTTAACACAAAAATCATGCAGTCCAAATTGCCGAGAGCCGCTTAAACTTCCAAACAATGCCGCATTCAAGCCAACACTTGAAGTCATCATGTCAATAAGAATTTCCCAAAAGAGAGCTCAAGACAGACAATGGTAATACCACTGTAGCACCAAAATGACTGCCAAGGAATACCAGTGCAAACTTTGCGAACGAAACCGCATGCAGCCGGGCAATAATTTCCAAAGATTCAAAAGCCCACACCACAATGCAAGACAATCCCAATGTGACCGTCATCCAATTGATGTAGAACGTTGTCCAAGATTTAAGTCATTGGCAGATGTTCTCCCTATTAGATCTTAATGCCACTGTGATATTTTGAAATAGTTAAAAAAAAAAAAAAAAAAAAAAAAAAAATCACACCCCCCACCTTGCTCAGCCTGCAAGAACATTACTAAGTAAAAAGTAAAGCGTTGGGGCGGCCCTAATTTCGGTATCAGCCAGACATCGAGGGAGTCTATCCCTTTTCACTAGTGCTAGACCAAGTAGATTATTTTAGCGTCTGAGGGAGCACCACACCTACCATCAGCTCCTCGCTTACCGTACAGATCACTGTGTTACTCATACGCCGAGTTTGTGAGGGCCGGTATCGAACCAGGAACCTTGTGGTTCCTAGCCAAACGCTCTACCAACTGAGCTAAACTGGTTACCATAAATGTCTTGGCACATTTGAAACAGGAATTCACATGGACCACTGATCTTTAATTGTTCAACTTGGTGATAATAAAAAATTTTTTTTTTTTTAAATTGAATCATCAATCAGAGTTCAAATCCTGGACAAGGCGATTATGTTTCACTTCATGCTAAAAACCTTGGGAAAAAGGAGAATCCATCTGCCCCCCCCCAACTATGGCTAAATAGTAGGGTAGACTGGGTTTATTACCTAGTAAGGTAACAGGTCTAAAGAATGGGAAAACTGAATTTCAAACCAGCTTTAATCCACATAAAATTTGACCTTGAGTCACATTCTTGCTCGTGGCAAAGGGAGTGTGTAAATACCCTACCTATTTTTGGGACACACCCACATAGAATCCTATGCATACTTAAAAGCTACTAAAAAAAATTAAAAAATAAATAAATTTTAAAAAAGGGAGAGAGAGAGAAGAGAAATAAATTTTTTTGAAATTCTAAGAATTGCTGCCCCCCCCCCCCAGCATTCTTAGAATGATCCATTTTTCTCCTGAAAAATTATTATTCCAAGAATCGGTGAATTGATCAGAATTCACAGAAATGTGTTAAACTAGCAAAAATCTTTCAAGTGGAAAGTTGTTTACGGCCGATAAACCAGTTATTCTGTGTGCTGTTAGCTAAATCTGGATGAATTTGCAACTGTTTACATTTTTTAAATAAAAAAAATTCTAACTAACCTTCCACAGCCATAATTAAATATTAATTTTATTTATTTTATTTTACCAGCAACACTACATTTTTCAATATTTGTAATTTTCTAATAAAGTCTATTAATTAACCAAATGGATTTTTTGAAAATAGAATAATATATTTTTGGAAAAAATTGCCTAATCATATAAAAAAAACTGGTAATAGTGTTAAAAGAATTTAAGATTGGTTTGCGATAATTTCAGAAATAATAGTAAGAAATAAATTAAAAGGAATTTTTGGGGACTATCAGATGAATTTGTTTAACATAATAGATACTTTGTTTCCCCAAAATAGACTGGCTTATATTAATGATATCTCAAAATGAAAATTCTGTGAGACACCCTGATTACAACAGATTTTGTGAGACACCTGTATTACAAACAGATTTTTTATTAAAACATATTTTGGAGACACCCTGTATTAAAACATATTTTTGTGAGACACCCTGCTATAAAACATATTTGTGAGACACCCTTATTAAAACAGATTTTGCTGAGACACCCTTATTTAAAACAGATTTTGTGAGAACACCCTGCTTATATTTAAACATATTTTTGTTGAGGACACCCTGTAGTTAAAACATATTTGAGACACCCTGTATTAAAACATATTGGAGACACCCTGTATTAAAACCATATTTTGTGAGACACCTGTATTAAACATTTTGTGAGACACCTGTATTAAAAACAAAGAGAAATGCCCCCTTGTTTCAGTTCAGAACAAGAATACTCAACTGAATAGAAATGCTTAAAATTTAATTTCAATCTTCAATAAATTATACTAGTAGAAATAAAAAACAACCCTCAGGCGATGTAAAAATATTTTTTGAAACATATTGCCTGAAGAGTGGGAGTAAAAATTCAATGCAGCAAGTTTGTACCTAAAGTAAGTAAAATCATCAAATTCATAAAAGGATTAAAAATAAAACAATTTGAAATGTAAACTTTAATATGTATGAAAATAAAACAAACTATATATTAGATATATAATATCAGTCATGTATTTATTAAAAACTTGTTTTAAAAAAACAATGAGGACTGTCTAATGTTGCAGGTTCAAATTTTCAGTGTATTTATTCTATGTTATGATGATTTTGGTAATATGACGTAAGCAGTGACATAATTTTTGTTACAGACAAAACCAGGAAGCAAATCTCCATTATTAATAGATAACTTGATTTGGAAATACCAGAGGAACTGTCAAAGAGAATGAAAACCATTTTATGAGATTAATAGAAAAAGGAAGAAACATCTTTATCAGTTCCAGATGCAAATTCTTTCCCAGCTAATCGTGTTGGAACGTTGTTAAAACCTTAAAGCCAAGTTTTTCACACCCTTCTCTAATGAAGGTATGCAGCATAAGTCCTTTATACAAACAAAAATCCAGACTTTACTGATACGATGCAGATATGCTGTGTACTGATAGAATGATAATAATTAAAAACCGCTGCAGTTTAGATTCCCTACTCCTCATCTTTTATGCCTTTCCTTTTCTGGCCAATAGGCAGCGTCAATTTTTCACTTTTTAGAATTCATATTGTCCATCTATGCGAAAGCTGTGTGTGTTAGTATACTGAATACTGATACCGAAAATTATATCTTTTACTTGTACCATTTTTGAGTACATATAAGCATTTTTCCCAGTCTGTTTAATGCAAACCTTTCCCAAGGGTATTAGTGCTATGTGAAATGCAAACAGACTCACCCAGAATTAAGCCCTAGCACCTATATTGATTTTCCCAACCCTATTGCCCTTATGGCAAGCCCCAATCCCTTTTTATCATATAGGGCTAGAAGGCGGTGGCTGCGGATCACATGTCCTGGAATGACGTTAAACTCTATTTGATGGTGAAGTTCCAGTTTTGGAGGTTGGGGATGTGGAGTAGCCTTCATCACCATTTGCTCCCTGGTCCACTCTGACCCGGAGTGGTATTACCTGTTAGGGTCCCATTTATGGGTGAATACAAAAACATGAGTTTAATAAACGAAATTGTATTTTCAATTAAAAAATGAATTTTATTCAAACTTGCGGCATTAAAACATTTTTGAATACCAAATTACCATAGAAGTATTTGGCATAAAAATAACCCGAGGGGTTGACATGCCGTAAAAACCCAACAAATCAACCAGAATTAGAACTGTGGTTGCCACGTCTATTTGTATGACCGTAACCATTACGCCAGGGGCCACCAACTATCAATGATAATCTGCAATTGGACACAAAGATCAAATTACACCTGTATGCCGTTTTACATTATTTACCACTTACCCCACATTACAGTTAGGCACAAGGCCCTATTAAATGGGACCACCCACAAACGAAGCTCATGGTGGCGGTTGCAAAAAATGCATTGATATTGTTTGGCAATTCCCCCTCAAGGGGGGGCACCTCAGGCACTGGGCAATAAACCCAGACCTGCCCCCTTTAAATTGAGGGGGCAGGTGTTGCTTGGGGGGGATGCCCCCTGGGATCGACGCTGTTATATATTTACCAACCCCTCCGCACGAGCAGGATGTGGACACTAGGTCAATTCTTAGGCGGAGTTCAACCGGGTTTGAATTCAGAGTTTTCCTTCTCCTAGACTGGTTACCTAGCCACGGTTAAAGAGCCCAGTCTGCCCCTCTATTTATCCATAGCTGGAGTGAGAGTAGATTCATACCTTCCCAAGGGTATTAGCGCAAAGTGAAATGCAATTACCACATCCAGGATTGAACTCGGGGCGACGAGTCCATTTCCCATGACTTTAACCATTACACCACGCGCTTCCTTTGGATCGACGCTGTTAATTAACCAACTATGCCTAAATGCGTTATTGCGTAATTACACCTGTATGCGTGTAAAAAACGTTCAAAATAAGCAGGCCTCCTTTTTTTAACTTTTATTTCTACAGACACACCCATCATTATTTGGTAAGTGATATTTAGAAATAAAAACAAATCAATTTTCTTGTAATTTGTAATTCTTTCTATCAACAACGTTTAGTGACAGCTTGTAAATGTATTGATGGTTTAATTGTTAGGTATCAAAATAATAAGCTAAGTATTGAATGGAAAAAAAAATAAAAAAAATTCAGAGAGAGTGTGTAAGTACCAGGCAACCTTTTGGACTACTCCAAAATCATTACTTTATTTGCATGGAACTATATGTCATACCCGTCATATTTGGTAAGTGATATTAAAAATAAAACAAATCAATTTCTTTTTAATTCACAATTCTTTACAATCAACAAGGTTTTAGTAACAGCTTGTAACATATTGGTAGCTGATGGCTAAAATAAAACAACTCTCTCACATGTTAGCTCATGGGTGGCAACCCATGATGCTTAGAGGATGGAACCCTAGTGGCTGAGCAGTACATGACATGCAACACTACTTTGGACTAGGCTAGACGGTTGGTTGAAGAGGCCCCCTCTTTACAATCAACAAGGTTTTAGTAACAGCTTGTAACATATTGGTAGGCTGTATTATCCTGATGCCTTAAATAAACTTAACCCTCTACACATGTTAGCTCATGATATACATAATGCCCACGTTTTTATCCAGCATCGAGCGTTACCCAACATTTCAAGAATCTATAAATTATCCGTCCTTAAACTGACACTGATAGAAGTCATGTGAAAGATAAGACATGTTCTTTTTTTTTCTGTCTTTTTTTTTTTAAAGAAAAATATGTCTTTTTATTAAATAGTTCTGTTCATGTTTCTGACAAGGTCACTTGATAACTCAAGAATGCATTCTCACGTATCCTATGTTGACTTTATGATTAAGTCATAAAACCTGGCAAACTACAATAGTTAAGGTCCAAGCATGAACAAACGTCTTTTATTCTAAAAAAAAAAATATAATATATATATATATAAATATATATATATATAATATATATATATATATATATGAAAGGTAAATGGATATGAATCCGACAATATGTGTAGAAGTTTTGTAGAAAAAAACAGATGTTAAAGTTCTGACAGAAATCTGTTTCGACCTTATGAGGTCTTTATCAAAGCACATTTGTAAACGGAAAGACGAAAAAAATATACATTCAATCACGAGCCCACAGAACGCTCTCGCAGCAGTAATAAGTAAAATTATTTTGAAAATTCGGAAAACTTTTAATATATCTAACATATAAAAGCAGCTTAACTGTCAAGGGAAATTTAAAGTTTTTCCGGAATCAAATAATTTTACTTATTACTGCCTCGAGAGCGTTCTGTGCCTCGTGATTGATGATATATTTATTCGTCTTCCGTTTACAATGTTGCTTTTGATAAAGACCTCATAAGGTCGAAACAGATTTCTGTCAGAAAAACTTTAAACATCTTGTTTTTTTCTACAAAACTTTCTACACATATTGTCGGGATTCATATCCATTTTACCTTTCAATATATATATATATATATATATATATATATATATATATATATATATATATATTTTTTTTTTAGATAAAGACTATTTGTTCATCTGGACACTTAACTATTGTAGTTTGCCAGGTTTATGACTTAATCATAAAGTCAACATAGGATACCGTGAGAATGCATTCTTGAGTTATCAGTGACCTTGTCAGAAACATGAACAGAACTATTACTAAAAAAGACATATTTTTCTTAAAAAAAAAAAGACAGAAAAAAAAAAAGGAACATGTCTTAATCTTTCACATGACTTCTATCAGTGTCAGTTTAAGGACGGATAATTTATAGATTCTTGAAAATGTGGGTAACGCTCGATGCTGGATAAAAACGTGGGCATTATGTATATCATGAGCTAACATGTGAGGGTTAAGTTTTATTTGCATCAGGATTAATAAGCTACCAATATTACAAGCTGTTACTAAAACCTTGTTGATTGTAAAAGAGGGGCCTCTTCAACCAACCGTCTAGCCTAAGTCCAAAGTAGTGTTGCATGTCATGTACTGCTCAGCACTAGGGTTCCAATCCTTAAGCATCATGGGTTGCCACCCATGAGCTAACATGTGAGAGAGTTGTTTTATTTTAGCCATCAGCTACCAATATGTTACAAGCTGTTACTAAAACCTTGTTGATTGTAAAGAATTTTGAATTAAAGAAAATTGATTTGTTTTATTTTTAAATATCACTTACCAAATAAATGACGGGGTATGACATATAGTTCCATGCAAATAAAAGTAATGATTTGGAGTAGTCCAAAAGGTTGCCTGGTACTTACACACCTCTCTTGAATTTTTTTTTTTTTTTTTCCATTCAATACTTAGCTTATTATTTGATACCTACAATTAAAAACCATCAATACATTACAAGCTGTCACTAAAACGTTTGTTGATAGAAAAGAATTACAAATTACAAGAAAATTGATTTGTTTTTATTTCTAAATATCACTTACCAAAAAATGATGGGTGTGTCTGTAGAAATAAAAAGTTAAAAAAAAAGGAGGGGGTCTGCTTTTGAACGTTTTTACACGCATACAGGTGTAATTACGCAATAACGCATATAGCATAGTTGGTTAATTAACAGTCGATCCCAAAGGAAGCGCGTGGGGTAATGGTTAAAGTCATGGGAAATGGACTCGTCGCCCGAGTTCAAAATCCTGGATGTGGTAATTGCATTTCACTTTGCGCTAATACCCTTGGAAAGGTATGAAATCCTACTCTCACTCCAGCTATGGATAAATAGTAGGCAGACTGGCTCTTTTAACCGTGGCTAGGTAACCAGTCTAGGAGAAGGAAAACTCTGAATTCAAACCGGTTGAACTCCGCCTAAGAAATTGACCTAGTGTCACATCCTGCTCGTGCGGAGGGGTTGGTAAAATATATAACAGCGTCGATCCCAGGGGGCCATCCCCCCAAGCAACACCTGCCCCTCAATTTAAAGGGGGCAGGTCTGGGTTTATTGCCCAGTGCCTGAGGTGCCCCCCCTTGAGGGGGAATGCCAACAATATCAATGCATTTTTTGCACCCGCCACCCATGAGCTTCGGTTTGTGGGGTGGTCCCACTTTAATAGGCCTTGTGCCTAACCTGTACATGTGGGTAAGTGGTAAATAATGTAATAACGCATACAGGTGTAATTTGATCTTTGTGTCCAATGCAGATTATCATTGAATAGTTGGTGGCCCCTGGCGTAATGGTTACGGTCATACAAAATAGACGTGGCAACCACAGTTCTAATTCTGGTTGATTTGTTGGGTTTTACGGCATGTCAACCCCTCGGGTTATTTTATGCCAAATACTTCTATTGGTAATTTGGTATTCAAAAATGTTTAATGCCGACAAAGTTTTTGAAATAAATTCATTTTTAATTGATAATACAATTTCGTTTATAAACTCATGTTTTGTATTCAACCCATAAATGGGACCCTAACAGGTAATACCACTCCGGGTCAGAGTGGACCAGGGAGCAATGGTGATGAAGGGCTACTCCACATTCCCCAAACCTCCAAAACTGGAACTTCACCATCAAAATAGAGTTTAACGTCATTCCCAGGACATGTAGATCCGCAGCCACCGCCTTCTAGCACCTATATGATAAAAAGGGATTGGGGCTTGCCATAAGGGCAATAGGGTTGGGAAAATCATATAGGTGCTAGGGCTTAATTCTGGTTGAGTCTGTTTGCATTTCACATAGCACTAATACCCTTGGGAAAGGTTTGCATTAAACAGACTGGGAAAAATGCTTATATGTACTCAAACAATGGTACAAGTAAAAGATATAATTTTCGGTATCAGTATTCAGTATACTAACACACAGCTTTCGCATAGATGGACAATATGATATTTCTAAAAAGTGAAAAATGACCTGCCCTATTGGCCAGAAAAGGAAAGGCATAAAAAGATGAGGAGTAGGGAATCTAAACTGCACGGTTTATTATTATCATTCTTATCAGTACAACAGCATATCTGCATCAGTATCAGTAAAGTCTGGATTTTTGTTTGTATAAAGGACTATGCTGCATACCTTCATTAGAGAAGGGTGTGAAAAACTTGGCTTAAGGTTTTAACAACGGTTCCAACACGATTAGCTGGGAAGAATTTGCATCTGGAATGATAAGATGTTTCTTCCTTTCTATTAATCTCATAAAATGGTTTTCATTCTCTTTGACAGTTCCTCTGGTATTTCCAAAATCAAGTTATCTATTAATAATGGAGATTTGCTTCTGGTTTTTGTCTGTAACAAAAATTATGTCACTGCTTACGTCATATTACCCAAAATCATCATAACATAGAATAAATACACTGAAAATTTGAACCTGCAACATTAGACAGTCCTCATTGTTTTTTTAAAACAAGTTTTAATAAATACATGACTGATATTTATATATCTATATAGTTTGTTTTATTTTCATACATATTTAAAGTTTACATTTCAAATTGTTTTATTTTTAATCCTTTAATGAATTTGATGATTTTACTTACTTAGGGTACAAACTTGCTGACATTGAATTTTTTACTCCCACCCTTCAGGCAATATGTTTCAAAAATATTTTTACATCGCCTGGAGGGTGTTTTTTTATTTTCTACTAGTATAATTTATTGAAGATTGAATTAAATTTTAAGCATTTCTAATTCAGTTGAGTATTCTTGTATCTAACTGAAACAAGGGTGCATTTCTCTTTGTTTTAATACAGGGTGTCTCACAAAATGTTTTAATACAGGGTGTCTCACAAAATATGTTTTAATACAGGGTGTCTCACAAAATATGTTTATACAGGGTGTCTCACAAAATATGTTTTAATACAGGGTGTCTCACAAAATATTTTAATACAGGGTGTCTCACAAAATCTGTTTTAATACAGGGGTCTCACTGTTTTAATACAGGGTGTTCACAAAATATGTTTTAATACAGGGTGTCTCACAAAATATGTTTTTAATACAGGGTGTCTCACAAAATATGTTTTATAAAAATCTGTTGTAATACAGGGTGTCTCACAAAATCTTTGTAATACAGGGTGTCTCACAGAATTTATCATTTGAGATTATCATTAATATAAGCCATGTCTTATTTTTGGGGGAAACACAGTATCTATTATGTTAAACAATTCATCTGATAGTACCCAAAAATTCCCTTTTAATTATTTCTTACTATTATTTCTGAAATTATCCAAACCAATCTTAAATTCTTTTACACTATTACCAGTTTTTTATATGATTAGGCCAATTTTTTCCAAAAATATATTATTCTATTTTCAAAAAATCCAATTTGGTTAATTAATAGACTTATATTAGAAAATTACAAATATTGAAAAAGTAGTGTTGCTGTAAAATAAAAATAAATAAATTAATAATTTATTATGGGCTGTGGAAGGTTCAGTTAGAATTTTTTTATTTAAAAAAAAATGTAAACAGTTGCAAATTCATCCAGATTTAGCTAACAGCACAACAGAATAACTGGTTTATCGGCCGTAAACAACTTTCCACTTGAAAGATTTTGCTAGTTTAACACATTTCTGTGAATTCTGATCATTCACCGATTCTTGGAATAATCAATTCTTCAGGAGAAAAATGGATTCATTCTAAGAATGCTGGGGGGGGGGGGGGCAGCATTCTTAGAATTTCAAAAAATTTATTTCTCTCTCTCTCTCTCCCCTTTTTTAAAATTTATATTTTATTTTTTTTTTTTTAAGTAGCTTTAAGTATGCATAGGATTCTATGTGGTGTGTCCCAAAAAAATAGGTAGGTATTTACACACTCCCTTTGCCACGAGCAAGATGTGACTCAAGGTCAAATTTTATGTGATTAAAGCTGGTTTGAATTCAGTTTTCCATTCTTTAGACCCTGTTACCTTACCTAGGTAATAAACCCAGTCTACCCTACTATTTAGCCATAGTTGGGGGGGGGGCAATGGATTCCTCCTTTTTCCCAAGGTTTTTAGCATGAAGTGAAACATAATCAGCCTTGTCCAGGATTTGAACTCTGATTGATGATTCAATTTAAAAAAAAAAATTTTTTATATCCCACCAAGTTGAACAATTAAAGATCAGATGGTCCATGTGAATTCCTGTTTCAAATGTGCCAAGACATTTATGGTAACCAGTTTAGCTCAGTTGGTAGAGCGTTTGGCTAGGAACCACAAGGTTCCTGGTTCGATACCGGCCCTCACCAACTCGGCGTATGAGTAACACAGTGATCTGTACGGTAAAGCGAGGAGCTGATGGTAGGTGTGGTGCTCCACCTCAGACGCTAAAATAATCTACTTGGTCTAGCACTAGTGAAAAGGGGATAGACTCCCTCGATGTCTGGCTGATACCGAAATTAGGCCGCCCCCAACGACTTTACTTTTTACTTAGTAATGTTCTTGCAGGCTGAGCAAGGTGGGGGTGTGATTTTTTTTTTTTTTTTTTTTTTTTTTTTTTAACTATTCAAAATATCACAAGTGGCATTAAGATCTCAGATAGGGAAGAACATCTGCCAATGACTTAAATCTGGACAACGTTCTACATCAATTGGATGACGGTCACATTGAGGATTGTCTTGCATTGTGGTGGGCTTTTGATCTTTGGAAATTATTGCCCGGGCTGCATGCGGTTTCGTTCGCAAAGTTGCACTGGTATTCCTTGGCAGTCATTTGGTGCTACAGTGGTATTACCATTGTCTGTCTTGAGCTCTCTTTTGGGAAATTCTTATTGACATGATGACTTCAAGTGTTGGCTTGAATGCGGCATTGTTTGGAAGTTTAAGCGGCTCTCGGCAATTTGGACTGCAATGATTTTTGATGTTTAAAAGAAAAGACTTTGTCATTTGGTTAGAAATGCAGTAATTCATCTTGGGAGTTTGTTGAAAAGGTCAAAGGTGAAGATGTTTAGATTAATAAACATTTGCAAGAATGAGTGGCTTTAAGAATCGTTAAGGGTAAGAGACAGCTTGGTGTTAACGGACAAGCTTTTGAGAATAGAAAACTTTAAATGCTTTGTGCATGGTATGAGAAAGGATCATCTATAAAACTATATAAATATAAAACATATATATATGATGGATGGAGCTCTCTCTGGTGACCTTTACATATATGTATATGTATATATTTATCAGTTAAATTTTCACTCTGATTTGCAAGTGGTCGATAGCCCAGTGGTTAAGCATTCTGATTGATGATAAATCGTTTGGGTTTCAATTGCAGCTGTGTGAGGTAGCCTATAAAGTCTAGTCACACTGAAGGGAAGTGATACGCTGAAACATGGTGTCTGTGGATGATATATATATATATATATATATATATATATATATATATATATGAGAGAGAGAGAGATAGGGGATGCTTATGGTGAAATGGAATTGGCGACCTGGGTTCAAATCTTGGGTAAGACCATTTGCATTTTCACAAAATGTTACCGTTGGAAAAGGTATGAATGAACACTATTCTAGGAGATGGTAAACTCTTATTTTAACCTGTTAAACCCTACTTAAAATTGACCTTGTGCTGTTTGTGTAGAGAGTTTGGTTTGGTTTAGTTTTGCGGCATATCAACCTCAGTGGGACATTTGAAATAAATCAGTTCTTAAATGGATAATACAATTTTGTTTATAAACTCATGTTTTCTATTTAACCCATAGATTGGACCCTAACAGGTAGAGTTTCGATAAATAAATACACATACACACACACACACACACACATATATATTTTTTCTTTTTTCTTTTAGGTTACTTGCTAGTTTCTTTGTGTCAGGGTCGAATTGATAGAGGAGGTTCCCTAAGTTCTGCTCCCAAGTGCTTTTGATAATATCCATTGATTAAATTTAGGGAGTGCTTTTTTGTAGATGATTGTTTTAATTGGGTGCAAAGATTATTGTTTGGGTGGTTTATTATTAAACAAAAACAAACAATACCTCCAAAAAAAAAAAAAAAAAAAAAAAAAAGCTGAAGTTGTCAATCCATATCTTATTATAATGGAGATTGTGTGTTTTTCTATCTGTAACCGAAATTATATTACTACTCAAGTGACAATTACCTTAGTTATTTACGTCGTATTCTCCACGAATTTATTTTTTATTTAAACATCAATTATTAATAAAATTGTTTTACATTATTAATACTGTTGACCATGTCTACATACTAATAACATGCAATTATATTTATATATACAACAAAATAGCGGTTTACTGTGTGAACGGGAAGGCTAATTTGCATATTGATATTAAAAATTTGATTTTAATAAATATGTGCTTAGTATTATTGGTTTCTAACTGTTTGGTTTTGTCTTAATGAATATAAGCAAAAATCTCTTTAATGAATCTTAAATGAAATCCATTAACAAGAAAAGATAACTGTCATTTTATTCTTTACTTCCTATTTTAACTAAATACTTAAATTAGAAAAAATAACAATGCAAGACGAGAGTGATGGAAGAGTAATTTTCAGTTGTTCTATTTTTTCGATTATACTCCCTCTGTTCAAATGTTTTTATCTGCATTCTCATTTAGTTTCATTAGCCTTTCTAATTTAATATAATATTTATTACATTAAAAGTTAAATACTTGCACCCGGAGGGTGCATATTTGCTAGTGTACATAATACTATAATTTCTATCAGGAACTAATATAAACAGAGCATGGATGATTTTAAATTAAAAAAAAAAATACAAGAATCCAATTGTGTGGATTAAACTAAATGCTTGAGTGTTTAATCCGTATTAGCTGATTATAAGATCATATCAATAAATGAATATTAATCTCCAAATAAATTCATAGGAGACTCAAAAGTTTAAAAGTTAAATTAGTGTGATTTGTTGCTTGTCATCAGAAAGATGAGAATAAAAATGTTTGTATTATTTGGGTTATTCAGAATATTGTCGTCCACTTTATTGTTATCTACTCAACGTTTCGGTTTTTTTTTTTGGTTTTTTTTTCCTAAGCTAGCTTAGATGTGCCACAAGACCAAATGTATGGGGGTGGGTGCCCAATGAGAATCAAACTCATAACCAAAGGTCTGCAAAACTAACTTGCTAACCATTACACCATGTGAGGTGCCCTAAGCAAATAGATATAGAGTTTTCCATATATCTATATCTATCTATCTATACATATATAAAGGGTAGTTGTGTATATATGTATGTCCGGAGGAAAACTTCAAACATAAAAACAATTAACGACGAAGTAAATATATATATATATATATATATATATATATATATATATATATATATATATATATATATATATTAAAAAATATTTAAATATCACCAGGGCTTGGTTTTTGAGCAAAAATAGAGATTTGATTTATATTTGTGAAGATAATTAAAAAAATAAAATTTAAATTATAACAGCAAGGATTTTTTTTTTTTCATTTGATATTTTAGACAGTAGACATTAACATTTCTTTTAAGAGTAGCTGGATCAATGTTAGGTCTATTTTTTTACATAGGGATTTAAATGAGGCATCCCACGAGGATTCAACTCACAATTCAGTAATAATGGATCTGCAGACTAACTTAAAAAATCTCCTCTACCCAGGCGATGTCGGATAGCTGCTGCTAATTTTTTTTATATATATATATGAGCATTTTTCTTCTTTTTTTTTTCTTTTTGCTCTCTTTTTTCTTCTTCTTTTTTTTCTTTTCTTCTTTTTTTTTTTTCTTTTTGCTCTCTTTTTTTCTTCTTTTTTTTTCTTTTTTTTTTTCTTTTTTTTTCTTTTTTTTTTCCTTTTTCTTTTTTTCTCTTTTTTCTTTTTTTTTTTTCTTTTTTCTTTTTTTTTCTCTTTTTCTTTTTTTTCTTTTCTTTTTTTCTCTTTTTTTCTTTTTTTCTTTTTTTCTTTTTTTTTCTCTTTTTCTTTTTCTCTTTTTTCTTTTTTTTTCTCTTTTTTCTTTTTTTTCTCTTTTTTCTTTTTTTTTTCTTTTTCTTTTTTTTGCTCTTTTTTTTTTTTTTTCTCTTTTTTTCTTTTTTTTTCTCTTTTTCTTTTTTTTTCTCTTTTTCTTCTTCTCTTTTCTTTTCTTCTTCTCTTTTTTCTTTTTCTTTTTTTTTTTTTCTTTTTTTCTTCTTTTAATCCTGATCTTTCATTATCTAGACTTACCAGTACTATAAATTGATTAGTATTCTCAGATAAGAAAAACTAACATGATTTAACGAATCAATGAATAATGGGTGTGTGCGTCTCTTGTTAGAACTCTTTTGGTCGTCGGTGATCAAAGCATTTCAGAAGTTTAATTACATTAGAAATCTTCTGCACACATTGAATAAGCCTAATCATTCGACTACATATATTTTTTCTTTTCTTTTTATTTTAACTAGTCATGCATGTTTGGTCTGATTAAAGATGGCTGAAGGTTTTTTACTCTTGATTTTTCTTGATCTATTTTTGAAAAAAAAAAAAAGACTTCTTTTTATCTTAATTGATAAATAAGTTGTTCAGTGTTTGTGACATTTTTCCGATCATCAAATAAATATGAGTGGGTGTCTTTTAGATTTTTTTATTTTAATCTTTTTAAAATCATTTTATTTTATTTGGAAAAAAAAATCTACCTTTATTTTTTTATGTTCAAATTTTTTATTTAGAAAAATTTTGTTTTTAATTCTTTTAGAATTTTTTAATCTTTAGAATTTTTAAGATTATTTTTATTTATTTTGTTATTTGTTTTATATTTTTTATTCGTTTTTTTTTTCTTTTTAAATTTTTTCTTTTAGATTTTTTTCTTTTTAAATCTTTTATAGATTCTTTTTTTTTTTTCTTTTTAGATTTTTTTTTCTTTTTTTCTTTTCTTTTCTTTCTTTTCTTTTTTTTTTTTAGAATTTTCTTTTTCAAGTTATTCTTGTTATATAATTTTATATTTTTTCTTTTTCTTTTTTTATAGATTTTCTTTTCTTTATTTTTTTCTTTTTTTTAGATTTCTTTTAGATTTTCTTTTCTTTTTTTTTTTTTTTTTTAGATTTCTTTTAGATTTTTTTTTTTTTTTTTAGATTTTTTCTTTTAGATTTTTTCTTTTTATTAGATTTTAAAAAATTTCTATTTTTGTTATTATTTATTATTATTTTCACATTTTGTGTGTGTGTGTGGAGAATAAAGTAAAAAAACGGTATTTTATTTTTGGCATGTTTTGTATGGCATCACAACTAATCTGACTTGAGCAGCATCCACCAGTCAACCAGGTCAGATTTAGAATCTTGGCTTATTGCTGGTTGCCGTATCTGATAATTTTCAGGGAACGGTGTTCAATGTTTGTATAGAGATAAGCATGTATGTATTTACCCAACCCCTCCACCAAAGGCAGGATGTCACACAAGATCAATTTTTAAGCTGGTTTGAATTCAGTTTTCATTCTCCTAGAAAGCTAAATAAGCCAGCCTGCCCTACTATTTAACCATAGCTAGGAGGAAACAAGGTCACATTTTAAGCAGAGTAAAGCTGGCTTGAATTAAGATTTTTCTTTCTCCTAGACTGGTTGCCTAACCTAGGTATTATTGTTATGTCACACTGAAAGCACTGGTTCCTGCTAGATCACTGAAAAGTAACTATGAGCCTGGTCAATACTTAATTGGCTGACCACTTAAGCAACAGCAGGTACTATAAACAACCTGAGTCCTTTGTTTATGAAAATGACTTGATTCAGTATTAAATTACCTGAAAAGGGTTTGATATACTGCCAACACCCCCCTCACCAACCAACCTAACCAAGGCTAAAGAACCTAGTCTGTTCTATTTACCTGGAGTGGTAGTACCTGTTAACGTCTCATCTAGAGGTAAAATAGATCAAAATAAGTTGTTTTTTTTAAAATGCGTTAAAAAAATTGAATTTATCACAAATGCTGATAGGTATGTGTCCTACATCCCCGACGCACAAAAATTTAAAAGGACACAGTAAAATCATATCCATGCATCCCAGTGTTTTTCTTTTTTCTTCTTTCACCATTTCAAGCTAACTGTAAATACATTTCAATAGTTTCTTGGAAATTAATTACACAGGATAGTTTTTAGGTAGGAGTTAGATGGCTTTAGTTGGGACCCATAAATTTTCCTGGAGACTCATTCAAAGCAAATATGTGGGTCCCAGGACAAACTAAATCAAAAAGCTATCAGCATCACTGATTTATTAAAAAAAGAAAGAATATTCAACAACAATGAATAAAACAAAATGTCTTCAGCATAAAATAACCCAACAAGAGTTGACATTCCATAAAATCCAACCAACCATCTATTTACCCATAGCTAGGACAAAGACCTGATGGATTTATACCTTTCCAAAGGGGCATTAGCGCAAATGTTTTGTGTAATATCCACTATGCTTATCCTTTACTGTTTGAAAAAGAAAAAAAGATTTACTTGGAAATAAGTTGTGCAGTTTGCGCAGATACTATATTGATCCTTTTTTTTTTTTTTTTTTTATTTAAATTTAAATTTTAAAAAAAAAGTATTATTTGGATTATTCAGACTATTGTCCTTATCTTTATTGTTATCTATACAATGTTTTGGTCGATGTGCCCTCCAGCTTCCTTCAAATATTTCTTTTCGAACTCGGGGAACCTTCTTGGAACTTGGAACATAACCCTTTCAATCCACAGGGGTATCCTGTTCTCATTCCGCTAACTATAGCTGGGTGCAGGCGTTAAGCTATGTTATTTATTATTCTATGTTACTGCTGCCCCTGATCTGGATTGAACCTGCAGCATAGAGATAACTGTCACTTAGAACTGTCTTAAATCAATGCCTTTATCCACTATGCTATGTGTCCAATATCAAGCCTCATCTCAAAAATTCAGAAAAAAAATGTTTTTTTGTTTTTTTTTCATCATTTTATCTTTCATTTTATCTTTTTATTTTTTAATTCAAAAAAATATATAAAAGTTAAGTTTTACAAAACTTGTATTCATTAGAAATACCAATACACATTTTAAGCTTTGTTTGCCCATAATGAATTATGAAATATTTTTGCGGCTATGAAAGGTTTTATTCATTAATATTATTTTAATGTCTAATCTTCAAGAACAGTTTGTGAAATTTCCCAGTCTTGACTTCCTGCTTTTTCGATAATCTGAACGTATATTCACTGGATGCAACTCCAGTGGGGGAGATTTTGTTTTTCTTGTATGATATTTATAGAACTGTAACCGAAGCCTGCTTCTTACTGTGGGTTCTTCAATTAAAAGTGAACACAAGTTATCTTCGCATGGGAGCATATGTAGGTGTGTGTCCCCCCTGGTGATATCTTAGGGGGTTTTTTTTGGCAATCAGGAAGTTGGTACTTTCTTGTCTTTATCAAGGGAATTTTACATAGAATTAGCATTTTTTTTTTATTATCCATATTTATTTGTCGAGTTTTATTATTATAAACTAATTATTACCCCAGTCACATTATGGTTATTGCATTTAATAGGAAAATCTTTGATGCAATTGTAACAACTAATATAGGACAGGGGGGTGTGTTTGTGTATGTATGTGTATATATATATATATATATATATATATATAATGATATTTATTAGTCAATTTTTCTCTATTAATGTCTCAGCAGTTGTTTCTAAGAATGTCTTAGTTCCAGGAAGTGCATAGAATTAAGAATTTTATTTATTTATTTATTTATTTAAGGATTCCTTCCCCCCTCTCCTCTCCCTCTTTCCCATCTTCTTTTCCTCCCTCTCTCTCTATCCTCCCCCTCTCTCTCTATCTCTCCCCCTCTATCTCTCCCCTCTCTCTCTATCTCTCCCCCTCTCTCTCTATCTCTCTCCCCCTCTCTCTATCTCTCTCCCCCTCTCTCTCCTCTCTCTATCTCTCTCCCCTCTCTCTCCTCTCTCTCCCTCTCTCTCCTCTCTCTCTCTCTCTCTCTCTCTCTCTCTCTCTCTCTCTCTCCCCCTCTCCTCCCTCTCTCTCTCTCTCTCCCTCTCTATATCTCCCTCTCTCTCTATCTCTCTCCCTCTATATATATATATCTTGTCTGTCTGTCTGTCTGTCTCTCTCTCTCTTAGAAGTACATTAGTCTAAAGATAGGGATCTGGAGAGAGAAGGGGGTAGTTAGTGTGACTACGGTGTGACCATACACATGTTTGGTATTTTGCCGCTGTTTATCTCTGGCTGTTTTTATGGTCACTTGTTAGGCGTGGCACCAAATCACCTGTTCCATTTACCGTTATCTCACAGGATGCTTTAACCCTTTTTTATTGCTTTTATTTATCTTTTTTTAAAAAATTTTTTTTCTAGCAACCTTGATGCAATCACTTCTTGCTTGATATTCTTGGCTTAATTGTAAATTGAACCCCTTCTTTATATTCTTGAAGTTAACAGGTTTTGACCAGTTCTGCTCTACATCTTCAGGTGACTGTAGTTGATAACCTAGGGCTATAATACCTTTAGGAAATTGAGAGCACTTTACAGTGGAGATCCCTTGTGTTAAGCAAAGGCTGATCTTTAATGAAAAATCCTTTACTTGTTCCTCGGTGTCCCTTAGTGTTGGGTAAAATCCTTTGGTTCTTCCTTGGTGTCCCTTAGTGTTAATTAGAATCCTTCAGTTGAGCAAAGTCCTTGGTTCCAGGTCCGTTTCGGCAATGGCAAATACGTGCAAATGAACGGCTTCCCAGATCGGTGATTAAATAGTTAACCACGAATTCAAGCTGGCTTTTAATCCACGCACCCAAGCTGAGTCTATAAGTTTAAGTGGTGGACTTCAGCATACCTTATACCAAAACAATCCAACAGTAGTTTTTACTAAGAAATGTGGAGAATATCATGAAGGGTGTTTTTTTGTTTTTTAAAAAATTTTTAAGGAGAATAGAACTACAAGGAAACTTACCAACAATCAGACATTTTTTTTTATGGGGGCAGGGGAATACATGATGAGGAAGGAAAGCTTGGAGAACTTAACGCCCTAAGGATGTATCAAAGGCGAGTGAAGCAAAGGAAAGCAGCAGGTAACCTACTTGACAAATTTGAGCGACGACTCGGATGGAGGAACAAATATTAAGAAAGGGTGTTGTAAAGCAGTAACTATTGCTAAAGAAAGAACAACACAAGAAAAGAAGCTATGGAGGGCCCTGATCATTAGTGTCCTGAGGGGGACATTGTGTATGTACACGCGTGCACACACACACACACACACACACATTTGGTGTAATGGTTATCATCTTAGGCAAAGGGGCTTAGCAACCTGAATTCAAATCCAAATGAGGCTATTTGTGTTTCAATTTTTATTTCCTTTGAAAGGTATGGATCTGTCTCTTCTCTGACCTCCCCCCCCCCCCAAGCTATGGCTAAATAGTAGAGCAGACTAGGCCCTTTAAACATTGGTACAGCAACCAGTCAAGGAAAAGAAAACTAATATATATATATATATATATATATATATATATATTGTTAAATAATGCAGCCATTTTCTGTCTGCAACAACAATAATAAACACACCCTATATAAATGGTAAATGGAATATCCCATTGTTGTACGGTTAAAAATACCTTGAAGATGGCCCACGATAGGGCAGAAAGTACTCGGTCTATGACATATGGCAAATACATCAGCCAATTCTGGCCAGATATTAAAAATAATAATAATCCGGCAATATGAAAAAACAAAGGATAAGACTTGCAGACAGAAAATGGCTGCATTATTTAACAATATATGCCTACAGAAAAAATGCTGCCTAAATACACACACACACACACACACACATATATATATTATATATATATATATATATATATATATATATATATATATATATATATATATATATATAAACAAAACGTGACTCATTGAATCACCCACTGAGCTCTGGGTAGATAATTGTGATTAGGGAAAAGAGTTGGCAAAGCAAATTGAATTTTTTTTTAAATAAATAAATATGTCCGGATAATTCTTAAAAATCATTTTGTAAGAAATGTAAACAATAATAATAATAATAATAATAAAAAATTATAAAATGTTTAAGCATACAAAGAATAACGGCCTTCATCAGAGTAAAATGCTTGATATTTTAAGTTGAAATGGTCAACATTTTACTCTGATGAAGGCTGTTATTCTTTGTATGCTTAAACATTTTATAATTTTCTATTATTATTTGGCACACACGGTGTAATGGTTATCATCAAAAGAAAGGGACTGTATCAAATGAAACTTTGTATTTCAATTTATGATAATACCTTTTGGTATGAATCCATCTCTTTTCTCCCCACTTATGGGTAAATAGTAGGGCAGACTGGGCTCTTTCAAAATTACTACACCAACTGGTCTAGGAGAAGGAAAAATTCTTAATGCAAACCAGCTGTACTCTGCTTAAAAATGTACCTTCTTTTGCATCCTGCTCGTGGCAACAGAGTTGGGTAAACATATGCGAGTGCGCGTGCACACGCACACACATATACACACACTTTGTCATTAGGAGTTATATTTTACTTATCTTGTGCACCTCATATGGTGTAATAGTCAGCAAGCTAGATTCACAAACCATTGTTAATGACTTCAATTCTCATTGGGCGCCCCATACATCTGATCTTGTACCACATCTAAGCTAAACTTAGTAAATAACTATATTTTAGTTATACAGGAATTACTTGCACATGAGGCAGATCATAACATTTTACATTGATTTGGTTTGTATCAAACTCGGTGGGTCATTTAATGCCGATAAAGTTTTGAAATAAATCAATTCTTAATGGATAATACAATTTTTTTATAAATACATTTTTCTATTTAACCCATAGATGGGACATTTTACATTGATTTTACTTCAAGATTTTTTATTAAATTTAATTTTTTTTTAAATTTATTTACACAAATTTATTCTTTCTATATTCATGAATGATTTTACAGTAACGATATAACTTCAAATACCAAACATTTACTCTGATGAAGGCCGTTATTCTTTGTATGCTTAAAGATTTTATAATTTTCTATTATTATTTTATTTTATATTTCAAATAATAATAATAGATAGAATACATGTGTACATGAACAAACTCCTGGCTGAAACAGGTGTTAGAAAATCTATTTTATCCATTCAACATTCTTTTCCTTTATTTATTTTTCCTTTTAACATAACATCGGATTCATTTCCATTTTTAACTTACATAACCATATCTGTATATTACTAAAATTCTCATTGTGTCTAACTGTTGCACAGCAAAAATGACACAAATATAGCAAGATTTTCATTAGAGCAATACACTTAGAATGCACTAACTTAAAAATAAATCAGTTTCAAGGCCGATTTTCAACTGAATGTCATTTTTCAATTATCCAAATTCTTGTTATCATGGCATTAGTTATGAAATGATTAAAATTCCTTCCGTCTTTTCTAAATAGAAGCATCAATATTATCAGGGTGATGTTATTACGTTAGAAACCCAACAGGTTCAGGAATCTAACATCTGTTAAAAAGAAGGATATTAAAAAATTAGTTTTTTTTTCTTGTATAATTATTCAATTATTTCTAAATTTTTTGATAACTGCTTGATGTTAAAACAAGATCCTTGTTTTTTTTTTTTTTGTTGTTGTTTTTTTTCGGGGGGGGGTTCTTATTGTTAGTTTTTTTTTTCAAATTAATTGTTTTTTGTTTTTTCGTGGATTTCCTGGGTTTTTTTTGTTTTTTTTTTTTTTTTTTTTTTTTTTTTTTTTTTGGTATTTTTTTTTCTTTTTTTTTCCCCTTGAATTATTTTTTGAAATTATTATTTTCTTTTTTAATTTTGTTTAAATTATTATTTTATTTATTTATTTTTTTTTTTTTTTTTTTTTTTTCAAATTTTATTAATTTATCTCTTTCAAATTGTTGTTTTTTTTTTTTTTTTTTTTTTATAAAATTTTTAAAAACTTTCCTGAGGCCTGCTGTTAACTATATTTTGAATGATTAAAAATGTAATAGATGCTCTGTTATCCATTTTTGGAACAATTGGCTTCTAAATTTCTCTTTTAGCAACCTTTTATTTTATTTATTTATTATTTATTCATATTTTTTTTTTTTTGGTATTGCTTCTTCAAACTAAAAAAGGGCAAAAGTTGTTGTTTATCTTATCAAGAAATTTTAAAACAGCAACCTCTTTTATTGAAATCGGCTTTCTCTCATCTTTCTCATATTGGAATTGACCCACATCTACAAAATATTCTCATTTTTTTTTTCTCTCTCTTCCCCTTCTGAAGAATGCACTGATTGTCTTTGGCAGAATTCATTCATCCATCATTTGATTGGAAAATCTGTTACAAGCATTATGATCTTGTTTCAAATGTCAAGTTTCAGCTCTATTAGTAATAATAATGGATGAATAATCTCATTTCTGCTATTACTGTTTAAATAAAGCCAGCATGAAGTCAGTTAATAACCTTCATGTTCAACCATATGCATATATATATATTATTATTATTATAGTATGTACAGAAATAACCTACTCGAGTTTCACCATAAGGATATTCAGGGTTAAATCCACTGAATTAATCAAGTTATTGATTAATTACAGCTAACTGCAGGTGTTTATTGTAGTTATAACTACAACATAAACTCCTTGCAGTTAGCTGTAATTAATCAATAACTTGATTAATTCAGTGTATTTAACCCTGAAGATCCTTATGGTGAAACTCGACTAAGTTATTTCTGTACATACTATATATATATATATATATATATATATATATATATATATATAAGAGCAGTAACAAATGAGCCATTAAATGTATAGATTACTAGCAAAAGTACCCGGTCTATGACCGGACTAAAAAAAATTTTAAGAACACCCAGGGTGTGAGTGCGTAAGAGAGAGAATAAGGAAAATGATTTATAGAATTAAAAATATCACTGGGAAAATGTATGTTCCTCCTCATCATCATCGGGTCACGCAATTAGCAGGATATCCATGACAATCTCTCGCCAACCTTCTCTATCCTTCATTGTCCCAGGGTGGTCCTCTGCGCAGCATCCTCACAGAGTTGGTCAATGTAGGTCCTTGGTGGGCGGCCCACATTAGCATGTCAATGTGTTGGCTTCCACAGGAGAACATTGCTTATGAGTTCGTCCTTGCACCTCCAGCAGTGTCAGCATGCCTTATCCATCTCACTCTGATGGCAGGTGGCCGTACAGCTGCTTCCAGGACTTGTTCAAGGCCTCACACAGCATTCTTGTGCAGGTCCCATCTAGCTTATTCTCAAGGCGCCTCATCAGTGCCCAAGTCAGGCAGTCATATAGCAGCATTGAAATAACCCCAGCCTGGAAGAATTGCTAAAAGGGGGGGGTAGAGAACACCCCACCCCCACCAACACACATATTTTGTCCCACTATCACAACATCCTTTAGTTATGGATTGATAAAAGGCCGGTTTAGCTCAGTCGGTAGACCACTTGACTAGGAATCGCAAGGTTCCTGGTTCGATACCAGCCCTTGCATATGAGTAGCATAGGGATCTGTGCAGTAAAGTGAGAAGCTGATGTTAGGTTTGGTGATCCACCTCAGACGCAAAAACAATCTCCCTAGTCTAGCGCTAGTGAAAAGGGGATAGACCCCTTCACTGTCTGACTGATAACAACATTAGGTCACCCCGACAACTTTTTTTTTTTTCTTTCCTTTTTTTATGCAATGATAGATAGACATGATGAATTATCCAATATTTTGTTGTGGCAGTTCTTGGGGAGGGGAAAAAAAAGAAATTGAAATTTGGGCAGATAACTCCACCCTACACCGGCACATACATGCACCCACTTTGTCCAACTATCCACAATATCCTTGAGTTATGCAATGCTAGACAGTCAAAAAAAGACATATGATGAATTATCCAATATTTTGTAGTGGCAGCACTGCGAGAAGAAGAAAAAGAATTCTTAATGTTTTTCTTGGAGTAATTATACAAAATAATCAGTAGACAGATTATTAAGAAAATTTCCTTTTTGTTTTAATATTATTATTGTATCTTTTTTATATTATTTATATCATATGATGTCCGATAATAGTTGTCACATTTGCGCAACTTTCATATACCAAATGTAACGGCAATTATGGGACAAAATTGGTATTTAATTAAGCAAATATTTATAAATTGTCTACATTGTAGATGAATAATGAATTTACTTTGTGTGTTGTGGAGTTTTTTTTTTTGGGGGGGGGGTTGAATTTTTCTATGTATATTTTTTTTTTTTTTTTTTTTTTTTTTTTCTGTGTACATTTTCTAACAAACGTTGTGTATGCGTATAAACTTATGAAGTGACTTTTATTGTTATGAAATACACTTATTCTATCTACTGCAGTCCATGCCTTATTTTGAACCCTTGCTAAAAACTTGACTTTCCATTCTTCGGTGGGGTGGGGGGTGCATTTTTAAGTCTTTCAGTACAGTAAGGATCATGGATGAGATAACAGCCTTTTTTTTTTTTTAGTTTGATGAATTGTATTATTTGGATTTTTCAGTCCAGCACATTAGCCATTACGCCATGGAGACTCCCTAACTAACACTATTATTTATTAAATTTGATTCAATTATGCTGCTTGATGACCCATTAACTCATTGGGATCCCATTGTAATAGTAGGCCATGATAGTATTGATGCTTCTATTTAGAATGGAATGAGGGGGGGGGTCTTCACTAGTTATTTTATCCGTTGTAGTTATGTCAAAAATTGACATATAAATTGACTTATTTTTAAAAAATTCTTTTCTTTTTTCTGATCATTGGAACGATCATAATGTTCACGGTTTATATTTTCTTGACCTCTCACCAGGTCAAATTAAAATAAAGTCTTTTTTACGTGAGGAGCCACACACAAACCAAATATCCTGTCAGAGCTCATCCCTTTCCAGAAGAATATGGTTGGGACAATCATATAGGTGCTAGGGCTTGACATAACCAAATGATTGATAGGATGGGGTTTCTCTGACCACCCGTCTAGCCTAAGTAAGGGCTCAAGTGAAGATACTCTGTTATTACAATTTTTTGTTCTTCAAAATTTGAAACGGATACCAAGAGGCAGAGCTCTCAAAGTAGTTTTGACTAACTAGAAGAGAACCCCTTTGATTTGAATTCAGAGTTTTTCCTTCTCCTAGACTGGTTGCCATACCAAGATTAAAGAGCCCCGGCAGAATAGTTGGATTTGTACCTTTCTAGGGGTATTAGCCCTATGTGAAATACAAACAGCCATGTCCAGGATTTGAACTCGTCTCGCCGTGTTTCAGTAGAGTGTTCGGCTGGGAACCTCAAGATTCCTGTTTCGATACTGGCCCTCGCCAACTCAGCGTATGAGTAGCTCAGGGATCTGTACGTTAAAGTGAGGAGCTGATGGTAGCTGTGGCACTCTGCCTGCCCTCGCCAACTCAGCGTATGAGTAGCACAGGGATCTGTGTGTTAAAGAGAGGAGCTGAGGGTAGCTGTGGCACTCTCAGATGAAAAAACAATCTCCTTGGTCTAGCACTAGTGAAAGGAGGATAGACTCCCTCGATGTATGGCTAATACCAACTCTAGGCCTTACTTTTTTTCTTTTTTTTTTTTTTTTTTTTTACATTACACCAAGCACTTCCCAACTAATAAATACTGAATATTTGATTATAGCCATTTGATGCTGTATCAGTAAATCTAGGTTGTTTGGGCCCCCGAGGGGGTGAGAGAAAATTGGAGGTGGGGGTCCATCAAGTAAAAACAAATTTAAAAAAAAAAAAAAAAAAAGTATGTATAGTTGTAAACCTAGTGTAGAAATTTTGGGTGGTGCAATGTCTATCCTTTTTGGTTCTTATCTTTGTCGTCCCCATATCAGTATACCCCCCACCCCCCAAAAAAAAGCATTGGTTGCAGCTGCCAGTTCCTGTCTCAACAGCTAGACATTTACTCTCTCTCCCCCCCCCCCGACGGCCAACTGGGGCCTCTATCTATTTCATGCTATCTGCTATAGTGAGCTAAGTGATTTTAACTTTTTTAGTTTGCCCAAACCCCAGTTTACGAACCATGAAAATCCCTGTGATGATTAAAATTTACTGCTGGGGTGAATAGTATAAGAAATTTAAACTCTAGTGATGAACTTTTCTTGTAATGAATTGGAAACTGAATTAGTGAACACAAAGATAATTTCTGTTGTTTCTTCAGTAATGGAGATATATATATATGCACACGTACAAACAAAAAGAGCATTTGACATCACGTAAACACGTAAACATGCAACACGAGAATACAGTTAAAAAACGCATACATTTGACCATTTACACCATTTCTGTCATTTAAAAAAAAAAACTATTTCGTTTTACCTGATGAATGCTTTTAGCAGGAAACCATTAGTAGAAATATCGTTCCCAAATAAATGAATAAAAGCTAAAACTTTTATTTTTCACTCTTCAACTATATATATATATATATATATATATATATATATATATATGAAAATAATATGCTGTTAAAGTGAAAAGATTTTATATCATATTCATAGCTAATATTGAACAATATTTCGATTTATAAAAATCATCTTCAGAGCTTGTTTATACTCCAGCCTTATCAATAGTGGATACGAAAATAATATGAATTTATATATATATATATATATATATATATAAATCCTCATCTAGATAAGTTTCAGTCATATTCTTCATTGTTTTTACTGAATAGTTATGTTTAAGTCCCAAATATTATATATCCGAAGTTGGCAGTAAGTCAACATCTTAGTTGTTGTGAGAGGGTAAGAGTTAAGGAATATGGCAGTTTGGAAAGTTGAAGACATAGTTTTTAAATGTAACTGTCCAATAAAAAAAAAAATGAAGCAAATAACTGGAACTTACACACACACACACACACTTACTATTTAGGTGTGTGTGTGTGTATATATATATATATATATATATATATATATATATATATTTATTTAAGAATGGAAATGAGTAACCTACTCGAGTTTCATCGATAGATTCTTCAGGGTTACTTTTAAATTAATCGAGTTTACGATTAATCTTTGGTGTTATAAACATGCCCATTCCAACGGGCATGTTTATAACACCAAAGATTAATCGTAAACTCGATTAATTTAAAAGTAACCCTGAAGAATCTATCGATGAAACTCGAGTAGGTTACTCATTTCCATTCTTAAATAAATTTATGCTCTACATTGTATTGAGCACTTTGTATTTGTTTTTTTCTCAACCTTAACCTCTGGATATTGTGCGCTTCCAACGATCGTTCTTATACCCACCGGTAAGTTAATACTTATACATATATATATATATATATATATATATATATATATATATATGTGCTATCTGTAACAAAGTCTGTAAGTCAGCTTCGGGTCTTAAGAGACATATGGTGGTACCTAAGCATCAAATTTTGTCATCTGATACAACAGGAAGGACGTCCTTCCTATGTCATATTTACATCAAATTTTGTGGATCTGCAGTGGGTTTGATGTGTCATTTGAGGGCTCATGAGAGGAAAGGTTCTGGTGGTTGGGTTATAGAATTGTGAGGGACGGCAATGATCTGTAAAGATTATGCTATTGCTATGCAATAATATATGCACACACACACTTTTCATTTATTTATTTATTTATTTTTTTTTTTAGTACAGTGGAGTGTTCTAGACTAGCACCAACACACCATATGGACTTGGTTCATAAATCATTAATTATAACTTTATAGCTACTTTTAAATTTTTCATTTTTTTTACTACATCATTAAATGTTACTACGTTTGTACCATAACAGTCATTACAGTTGCATATAAATTTTATACAGTAAATGTAATTACTAAATATTGAACATTAGAGCACCTCACATGTGAAAACAGTTAGGAAGCTAGATTAGCAGAACATTGTTAGTGAGTTTGATTCTCACTAAGTGCCCCATACTTCTTGTCTTATCCCACAACTAAGCTAAGCTTAGTAAATATCTATGCAGCCAGTTTAGCATTCACCTAGGAAATGCAAGATTCCACGTTCAATACCAGTTCTCATTACCTTAGCGTATGAGTAGCACAGTATTGTAACTTGAGTATCAGAATTTACAGAAATAAATGAAGAAACACAACAAGTATTAAGGATAGGGAAAATGTTTACTCAGCAAAGATACAAGGTGAACAGAGTAATTAGCAATTACTAGGTTGAATTAACAAATATTGTGAGAACTTGTTTCTCTCCTCTGAGGTTTCATCAGACAAACAG
>CM042168.1:47739353-47786853 GCA_023376005.1 Doryteuthis pealeii
GGGGAATGTGGAGCACCCCTTCATCATCATTGCTCTCTGGTCCACTCTGATGTGTTTATAAAATGGCCTAAAGTCTGTATCAGCCAGACAGTCGATCCCCTTTTCACTAGCGGTAGACCTCGGAGATTGTTTTTTGCGTCTGAAGTGGAGTGCACACTCACCAACAGCTCCTCACTTTACCGCATAGATCCCGGTGCTACTCTTAGGCTGAGTTGGCGAGGACCGGTATCGAAGTTGGAACCTTGTGGATCCTTGGTGGCCATTCTACCGACGGAGCTAAACTGACCGTATAAAGAATTTAATAAAATAAATGTATAGAAAAAGAATTTTTATTAATCTATATATAAGTGTAGATAAGAGATTGATTTCTAACTTAAATCCTGGGCAATGCCGGGTAGCTCTGCTAGTTTAACATGTCTCTTATTCTGGCTGTACCTGTGATCCAAGTCTTGAACTTTTACTATTTGTATTTGTGTATTTAAGCTAATCTGCAATATTATTGTTAATCAGCCATCTTGGACACTTCCAGCTTTCATCTGTCATCTTGAAATTCTATCAATCATGGACATTAGAATTTGCTTTAAAAAAATTTTTTTTTAAATCATTTATTTACACACTAGAAGTGGCTACCTGGCGTCACCTTAAAGTTAATCTTGCCGATCCATTATTACTTATCGCGAGTGAAATCCTTGCTGGCTGCCCCATAAAAATCCCTATGGAAATATATAACAATATAGTAAGAAATTTCCATTCAATGATTTACAATTTAAAAAAAAATATATATAAATGATGCAATTAATTCAATCAATCAATATTATATTTCAAAGTGAAAAAAAAAAAAAAAAAACATAAAAAAAAAAAAAGAAGATAAACAAAATAACATGTAAATAACTTTCCCTTCTGTTACTTTTCAAATTTGAATTTTTAAATATCTTCCCAAATATAAATCAAATCTTCATTATTTTTGCTCAAAAACCAAGCCCTGGTGATATTTAATGTGTATATATATTTACTTTGTCATTAATTGTTTTATTTTCGAAGTTTCCTCCGAACATACAGATACATACAACTGCCCTTTATATATGTATAGAAGATAGATATAGCTGACCTTTTGTATAAGAACAGACAGTTTTGTGAAAGTATTCATACCATCAGAGATGCTGATAGGTATGCATCCTGCGTCCCTGATGCACAAAAATCTAAAAGGACACAGTAAAATCATATCCATGTGTCCCAGTGTTTTTTGTTTTTTCTTCTTCTCTCACCATTTCACTGTGAATACATTTCAATAGTTTCTTAGAAATGAATTACACAAGATAGGTTACAAGGTAGGAGTTAGACTGCTTTAGTTGGGACCCATAAATTTTCCCAAGGATGATGGATCTGTGAGACTATCTTTTTTGCACCTTCTCTACCCAGGTGGTGCCAGGTAGCCATTTCTAGTTCGACATAAATGTAAAACATTTTTTCTAAAGTCTTCTATACTGTTTGTTAATGTTGAGTAGATAATTATTGATTTTTTTTATTATTGAGTTGGCAGTTACACTTTTTTTTTTACCCAGGCTTATTTACGATTATAGTACTAAGAAACGCAACCCTTATTTCTATATATTTGCATTATGCATCACAGTCTATAGTAAAGTGTTCTAGATTTAATATTTGTAAATAAAGTTTTGAAACAAAGGTGAATATTATAGTACTAAGAAATGCAACCCTTATTTCTATATATTTGCATTATGCATCACAGTCTATGGCAAAGTGTTTTAGATTTAATATTTGTAAATAAAGTCTTGAAACAAAGGTGAATATTATAGTACTAAGAAATACAACCCTTATTTCTATATATTTGCATTATGCATCACAGTCTATGGCAAAGTGTTTTAGATTTAATATTTGTAAATAAAGTCTTGAAACAAAGGTGAATATTTGTTAAGTTTTATGTTAGAATAGGTTGTGTAACTAGCCAGATTATAATGCGACCAATCTGCAGGTCATCTGCAAATAACCATTTTGACAAATTAGGGGTATGACCTATCCACTTGTGTGACCTATCCATGAGTATATATAATTTATTACCTACATATGCAAGCATGTGTACATTGTGTGTGTGTGTGTATATATATATATATATATATATATATATATATATATATATATAATGTCACTTAACATCATGAAAAAGTAATATAAGTTTTATTCTTGGGAACATAAGATTGATTCAATGGACTATTAAAAAAAAAAACTTTCCAAGTTTGTTGTTTTTGCTATTAAAACATCAGTAATATTGTCATCCTAAACGTATAATAAATGATATTTATTATAAAGGAACCCTTCCATTGGGTACATCAAATAATAATTCGTGACATCATCTGGTTATGGTATAGACATTTGAAAAACAGAAGTATTATTGGGGTAGATTGGGTGGGTGTGTAAAAAAAAAAAAGATTATTGGGGGAGAGAGAATGGTTGTGGGTGGTACAGACTTGATAATAGTTTCCCATCTGTGAACAAAGATTCTGAAAACCTCTATCCCCACCCTTTTTTCTATTCTTCTGAAAAGTGGTTTTCCAGCTTAGAAAAAAGGTTTTATGAGGTGTTTGGCGAAATAAAGAGCAATTTATGTATGTTTTCAGGTTTGATGGAAGATAAAATGAATTTTATTCACTGTTAAAAGTTTTGTTTTCTCTTTTTCTTGGAAAACTTTCTTATTTCTTTTTTTTTTTCTTGTCTTTTTTTTTTTTTTTTTGTGAGTATTTTGACATTGAAATATTAGATTTTTTTGTTGTTGTCATTTAGTCAGGGTCAATGTAGTCAAGAAAACATATATTTTGCAAACTTTTATTTGACAGAATAGGCCTTGTTTATTCCTAATATATAACAGATTTCACAGGTAATGGTCTACTGTATTTGACAACATGTAAGACCTTGTATATCTGTCTCATTGTGTGTGTGTGTGTGTCTCTCTCTCTCTCCTTTTGTTCTTGCCTCTCTCTCTCTCTCTCTCTCTCCTTTTGTTCTTGCTCCCCTCTCTCTCTCTCTCTTCTCTCTCTCTCTCTCTCTCTCTCTCTCTCTCTCTCTCCTTCCTTTGTCCTTGCCTATCTCTCCTCTCTCTGCCCTCTCTCTGCCCCCCCTCTCTCTCTCTTTTTGTCCTTGCCCCTCACCCCCCCTCTCTCTCTCTGCTTTTGTCCTTGCCCCTCTCCCCCTCTCTCTCTTCCTTCCTTTGTCCTTGCTCTCTCTCTTCTCTCTCTCTCTCTCTCTCTCTCTCTCTGTCTTGCCCTCACCCCCTCTCTCTCTCTGCTTTTGTCCTTGCCCCTCTCCCCTCTCTCTCTTCCTTCCTTTGTCCTTGCCTATCTCTCCTCTCACTGCCTCTCTCTCTTCCTTCCTTTGTCCTTGCCTATCTCTCCTCTCTCTGCCCCTCCCTCTCTCTCTCTCTGCCCCCCCTCTCTGTCTCTCTCTCTCTCTCTCATATATGGTTACAAAAATATATCTTGGGTCTACATGTAAAGTTGAAGTATCTGATACTTTTGATTTGTTTACCTTTGAGATTCACAAATGCTGAACATTTTTAAGTAGAATTTCAATGCTATGTCTATGTATATTTTAATTCTTAGATATCTTTGAATATAAATCAAATCTTCATAATTTTTGTAGAAAAAGCAAGAACCGGTGGTATTTATATATATATATATATATATATATATATATATAAATTTCAGTTAATGATATAATTAATTTAAAAAATATCTAAGAAGAATTTTTCCATAGCATTACTGATACTTGCCTTCTATATATTTTAACGTATAAAATTAATTTTATCAAGATGACGTTTCATGTATTTTATCATATAAACATTTTAGATTTATTGATTGAAATATAAACATTTACTGTTTTTTTTTTTTTTGTTTTTTTTTTGTTTTTTTTTGTTTTGTTTTTTTTTTAATAATTTTTATTTCTTTTTAAATACAAGTTGATTGTCTGAATATGATTCTGAATGTCTTTCATCCAGTTGATTTAAAAAAAAAATATATATATCTATATCAATATCTACTTGCAATATTACCTTTGAAATCTATTAATAATGGAGATTCGCTTCCAGTTTTTGTCTGTAACAAAAATTACATCACTGCTTACATCACATTACCCAAAATCATCATAACATAGAATAAATACACTGAAAATTTGAACATGCAACATTAGACAGTCCCCATTGTTTTTAAAAACAAGTTTTAATAAATACATGGCTGGTATTATATATCTATATATAGTTTGTTTTATTTTAATACATATTTAAAGTTTACATTTCAAATTGTTTTATTTTTTAATCCTTTAATGAATTTGATGATTTTACTTACTTAGGGTACAAACTCGCTGACATTGAAATTGTTACTACCTCCCTTCAGGCAATATGTTTCAAAAATCTATTTTTACATCGCCCGGAGGGTGTTTTTTATTTTGTACTAGTAACAATAATAAAACACAAAATAATTAATACTAGCATGATCTGGTGATATACCACAGTTTGATAATTTAATTATTACATTTTATATGTTTACTTAAGAGCTATTGCAAAATACTTCAATATGAAAAAGTATAATAATCTTGATTTAACTTTACCACAATATGATAATTTAATTATTACAATATTTTATGTTTACTTAAGAGCTATTGCAAAATACTTCAATATGAAAAAGTATAATAATCTTGATTTAACTTTACCACAATATGATAATTTAATTATTACAATATTTATGTTTACTTAAGAGCTATTGTAAAATACTTCAATATGAAAAAGTATAATAATCTTGATTTAACTTTACCACAATATGATAATTTAATTATTACAATATTTTATGTTTACTTAAGAGCTATTACAAATAGTTCAATATGTAAAGAGTATAATAATCTTTAACTCTCCCTCATTCTTTTTTTCTTTCTTTATTTTCATCTTTTCGTTATGTTCGAGTGAAAATAGATTAGTGTTATCACTTCCACACGCTCACTCCTCTCTATCTTTCCCCTACTCTTTCTCTTTTATTTTATATTTTTTCTGTGTAGCATGTCCCTTTTCTTCCTTTTCAATATAATAAAAGCTGAATGATCTACTATTTAATTGAGGCAATAACACTCATAAAAATTTGGCAGATAAGCAACAACGGATAATCCAGATAATCCGGATTTACATTTTTGCATTGTATCTTGGATGATTTGGATGGTCTCATTTTTAACAAGAGAGTGTTGAAAGATAACGGTTGTACAATTAAAGAACACTACTAGTATTAATATATACATTAGCTGTGTCTCATAATGGCTGTTACATTTAGAATATGAAATATATATGCGACTAATGGGGTAGGCTTAGCTCAGTCGGTATAGCGTTCGGCTAGGAGTCACAAGGTTCCTGGTTTGATACAAGCCCTCGCCAACTCAGCGTATGAGTAGCACAGGGATCTGTGCGGTAAAGTGAAGAGCTGATGGTAGGTGGGGCACTCCACCTCAGATGCTAAAATAATCTCCTTGGTCTGGCGCTAGTGAAAAGGGGATAGACTGCCTCGCTGTCTGGCTGATACGATATTAGGCTTCTCCGACGACTTATAATAATATTGTAAGACGAAGGGTAGTGTAACTTAGAAATAAGTTACCAACCTGTTAGGTTTCTGTTGAGGAGTGAGAGATTCTAATTATTATTTCATAGTTATCTCTGTTATTTCAAGAATTTAGATCGTTAAATCTAAATTCTTGAAATAACAGAGATAACTATGAAATAAAAATTAGAATCTCTCACTCCTAGAATAGAAGGATCTATATCATTATGGACCACAAAATGTTCAGAATGACAAAATTATATCAGTTAGAAATTGGACTAAAAATTTATTTCTCTAAGTTAGACCATTTTAGAGAGTTCTAATAGAAAATATCACTGATGTGACATTATATATATATATATATATATATATGATATAGATTCTTCTATTCTAGGAGTGAGAGATTCTAATTATTATTTCATAGTTATCTCTGTTATTTCAAGAATTTAGATCATTAAAAAATGTTCAGAATGACAAAATAATCATTCAGAAATTGGACTAAAAATGTATTTCTCTAAGAGCATTTTAGAGAGTTCTAATAGAAAATATCACTGTGACATATATATACACACACACACAAAATATATATATATATATATATATATATATATATTCTGCTTTAGGAAATTCAATCTCTCAGTGTGGCTTCATAGCTCGCAGCAAGGCTGGGCCGTTATCACACTCAAGGAAACACAAAATGTCTTCTTGATAGCATGCACAACATGGGACGAAACAAATCACTCACTGCTGACCCTCATCTATCATTCACGATAGGAGAGTCCACCATATATATATATATATATATATAATGTGTATGAGGTGTGTGGTGTAATGGTTAGTCAAAGGAAATGTACTCTCGACCTGAGTTCAAATCCTGGACAAGGCTGTTTACATTTCACATAACGCCCATAACCTTGGGAAAGGTATGCATTCAACTACTCTCCCTCCAGCTATCGGAATATAATAGGGCAGCCTGGGCTCTTTAACCATAGCTAGGTAACCAGTCTAGAAGAAAGAAAACTCTGAATTCAAACCTGTTAAACTCCACCTAAAAAAATTGACCTTGTGTCACATCCTGCTCATGCATGGTAAACACACACACACACACACACACACACACACACACAATTTTAGTTGAATATCATGGAATATTTCTTCTTGATGATTTTAAATTGCTCATGTTCTAGCCCTCATGTAATTTTTCTTATATCACGGTCTAAATGGTAGAGAAGGTGCCTCATAGTTTTCCCAAGTACTTTTGGCCTCATCCTTGATCATCTTCAGGGGAATTACTTGTAGTTGTTTATCTATCTTGGAAAAAACCTATATCAATCAGCTCTGAGTAGATACTGGATGCCATGTGGGAGACCTGCTAGGGGCGATGACTGATAGTGAACAGTGGTGTGTCATGGAAATCCATGCTGTCAGCACAAAATGATGACGATGATGATATATATTCATTTCATGCATTAAATGTAACAACTATAATATAATCCAAATAATCAAGCCTCATCACAAAAAATTCAGAGAAATAAGTTTCTGTATATAAGTTGTGTATATAACAATAAAGATGAGGACAATAGTCCGAATAATCCAAATTATCAAACCTCATCACAAAAAATTCAGACAAATAAGTTTCTGTATATAAGTTGTGTATAACAATAAAGATGAATGTCCGAATAATCCAATTAAACCTCATCATAAAAATTCAGAAATAAGTTTTTGTATATAAGATGTGTATATAACAATAAAGATGAGGACAATAGTCCGAAAATCCAAATTATCAAACCTCATCACAAAATTCAGACAAATAAGTTTCTGTATATAAGTTGTGTATATAACAATAAAGATGAGGACAATAGTCGAATAATCCAATTATCAAACTCATCATAAAATTCAGAGAAATAAGTTTTTGTATATAAGATGTGTATAAACAATAAAAGATGAGGACAATAGTCCGATAATCCAAATAATCAAGCCTCATCACAAAAATTTCGGCACAAATAAGTTTTTCTGCATATAAGTGTGGTATAAACAATAAAGATGAGGACAATAGTCCGATAATCAAATATCAAGCCTCATCACAAAAAATTCAGAGAAATAAGTTTCTGTATATAAGATGTGTATATAACAATAAAGATAAGGACAATAGTCCGAATAATCCAAAATTATCAACCTCATCACAAAAAATTCAGACATAAGTTTCTGTATATAATGTGTATATAACATAAAGATGAGGACAATAAATAATCAAATTATAGCAAATAAGTTTCTGTATATAATGTGTATAACATAAAGATGAGGACAATAGTCCGAATAATCCAAATATCAAGCCTCATCACAAAAATTCAGAGAAATAAGTTTCTGTATATAAGTTGTGTATATAACAATAAAGATGAGGACAATATGAGGACATAGTCCGAATAATCCAAAAGTTGTCATTTAGTAAGTTTAGTTTCCGTCAGAAGTGAGACTAGAACTCGCTCACAATGGTATGCTAACCTTGCAAATGTTAACCATTATAGCACACAATATGCCCTTATGGGACACAGGTAGTTGAAAGTAAATGTTTCAGAAGGAAGTAGTTTTCTTTTGTTTTTTGTTTTAAATGGTCATCTTTTTTTCCCCCTTCTTTATAACTGAATTGATATTTTCATGATATCGACTGTCTATCATTTTGGGAAGGTCAAGAAGGGACAAAAACCTTGCCCAAGGACAACTGCTGATACTTAGCACTTTCTTGTATTTAATATACTATTTCTAACCTTTTGTTTTTCCATTCTTGAAACGTTCCAAGAGTTGTTCAGACTTATCGATCTTTCTTTTAGTTAACACAATGGATTGGCCAAAACTTTCTGTGACCTTTCTCAGATCTACATTCTATATCAGAAGTGGGGACTCTATCTCTCTATCTATCTATCTATCTATCTATCTATCTATATATATATATATAATATATATATATATATATATATATATATATATATATATATAGTGTTGTTCTGGTTCCCACGGGAGAAAATTAAATATTTTATAAAAAAGGAAGTCCGCAAAATTTTTATTTTTATTTTTATCTTACATTTGCGACACGTGTTTCAGATCTTCTGATATCTTCTTCAGGCTTTGATCAATCATATTATATATATATATATACTAGCAGTGGCTACCTGGTGTCGCCTGGGTAGAGGGGGATTTTTAAGTTAGTCCCGCAGATCCATTATTACTGAATTGTGAGTTGAAACCTCATGGGATGCCCCATTTAAATCCCTATGTAAAAAAAAATAGACATTGCATTGATCCAGCTACTCTGAAAAGAAATGTTAATGTCTACTATCTAAAATATTAAATGAAAAAAAAAAAACCTACTGTTATCATTTAAATTTTATTTTTCAATTATCTTCTCGAATATGAATCAAATCTCTATTATTTTTACTCAAAAACCAAGGCCTGGTGATATTTAATGTGTATATATAGTTACTTTGTTGTTAATTGTTTTATTTTTGAAGTTTCCCCGGACATACATATACACACAACTGCCCTTTATATATGTATATAGATAGATATATACAGTAGGTATACAGTTATAAAAAAACACATACAATGCTCATTGCATTTATTAAACAAACAAATTTTACTTATACGTGTAATAACATTAATTATTATTAATAATAACATGTTAATTATTAATCAATTAAATATGACACCAACATTTTACAAAATGAGGACACTTAAGATAATATGCTACTAATTTCATCTGTGTGATACTGTTGTATACCTACTTTTGCACCTCCGTGTGTGTGTGTGTGTGTGTGTGTGTGTGTGTGTATATATATATATATATATATATGAACAAAAAGTAATAAGAGAAACAGGAATATTTCTTTTATGTTTATTATTCTCAAGTAGTTTCGACCTTAGGTCATTATCAGGAGAACATTTCTTGTTTGAAGAAATTATTTTTAGAGTTTTTTTAAAAAGAGATTATTATTAGAAAAATTAAAATAGGCCACCCTGTAGACTTTACTACTTAACTTACTATTAATTAGGAGTTATATTTTAGTAGTGGGTGACAAGACATTCGGACCACCCTATAGTTTAACTCTTAACATCCTGTTGAGAATATCTAAGTTCAGAGTCCCATTCCTATAAAGATTTATCAATAAATGGCTAAAAATGTCTTTTCATTTAAAGTTTGTTATTTCCCGTAAATCAAAGACTGCTAAATATTTTAATATTACATTTAACAAGGTTATCATTTGGGGTTTTTGGAATGAGGTAGTATAGGATGTTAAGAGTTTTTTTGGAATAATAATGTCTAGATAATGATAATCTCTTTTTAAAAAAAACTCTAAAAAGAATTTTTAATATTTATTTTATTTTTTTTTTTGTCTCTCTCTGAATTCTTTTAGTCTCTCTCTGATTTTCTCTCTGATTTTTTGTCTTTCCAGGTTGTAATAAATTGTGCAATTTTGAAAGGTTTAAAGTACAACAAAGCAACCGCCACCTTCCATCAATGGCGGGACAACCGACAAGTATATGGTCTAAACTTCACAAGCAAAGAGGATGCTGATAACTTTGCCCAAGCAATGCTTACTGCATTAGAAACCCTTGGATGTAAGTAATTTTTAAGTTATTTAAAGTTTTTTTTGTTGTTTGTTTTCTTTAGTGGCTTGAATCTTTATCAAGCCAGTTATATTTTCCTGACCTCCCACCATGCACAAACCAAAACTCATGTGATGGCCAGTGCAAAAAATGTATGATTCTGTCAACATCCCCCTTTTTGTGGTGCCTCAGGTACTGGGCAATAAACTTGCAAAGGCAGGTGCTGCCTGGGGAAAATGCCCTCCCCCCGTCCATGTAATTTATTTTACCTCATTCACCTGATTGGAACTGAGCGTTTATGCCAAGTTGTGTAATATCTTCTTTTTTTTTTTTTTAATGAAGAACCATAAAAATCCAGGAAATATTTGAACTCTTTGACCCCGTGATTGTTTTTCAGTGATTTTTAGTGTCACATTTTTTCAACTTTACTCCTAGAGGCCATAGTCCAACATATCATACCATTTTGGAATCAGGCCGACTTGTAAGCAAATTAAAACATTCCAGGCTGAATCTGAACCCACAATCCTGAAATTTTGGATTTCAGAGTTTTAATTACTGCAATTGTTTTTTCAGTGTTTTTAGTGTCACATTTTTTTTCAACTTTACTCCTAGAGGCCATAGTCCAACATATCATACCATTTTGGAATCAGGTTGACTCCAAAATATTCCAGTCAAAATTTGGATCTGCAACCTTAAAATTTTGAATTATTGCAATTGTTTCATGTGATTTTCTGCAATATTTATTTATTTATTTATTTATTTATTAACAAAAACAATTTTTATATCTTGGTAATAAATTAGGGAATAACTAGCTTAATTGCCGCCTGACAGTATGGCTTTTAAGCTATTTAAAAAAATTTTTTTATATATATTGTTCATGAAGAGAACGTCAAAATTCTCCAATTAATGTATCTAAAGGTGGAACAGTCATTGTTTCTTTAGTCTCTTTTGCATCGATAAATTATTTTTTTTTTTTTTTTTTTTTAAATTAGGGAAGGGTAAAGATCCAAACTAACTTGCCTTCTGAAAACTGTTCCCTCACCCTGATTGAAACCTTGCAGCATCACTTTCTCTCCCCCCCCCCACACACTGTTTTCTACTTCTTCTTTTGAAAGCCAGTTTCCTTAGTGTGTCATAATGGAACTGGCTGCCTCATAATTGGTGAGAATGAGAGAGAGAGAGAGAGAGGGGGTAGGATACAGTAATTCCCAACCAACAAGATCATTGTCAAAGGATGCTCCGCACAATTCCTTCTGACTGGTGCCAAAAGAATTAGGTTCTTCTTAAACACTAACCCTCCCTCCCTTCCCCCTCGGTACTCTTTTTGTCTCTATCCACCCACCCAGCCACCCTCTCAAACAACCCTGGTATTTCTGGTTCTTCCTTTCAAGAAATTGGAAGAAGTCAAGGCAGTCCATCAGTTTTATGCTTCAAGTACACTCGGCAAATATAAGTTGTCAGCCTGGAAGGTGGGGGGGGATAAGGGGGGTGTTTGGGGCGTTAGTGAGAGGCGGGAACTGTGAAACTTCACAAGTCGGTTTCTTGCTCTTCTTAATCTTCTGGTTTTTGTATGTAATTTTTGAAACCCCCCCCCCCCCCCCCCGTTACAAAAAAGTATTAAGTCTATTTTACTTGTACGAAACAGATAAAGTTAAATCTCTTATCTTACATATATCTCTATCACAGATGTCCTTTGCAAAACGTCCGTGCAACTGTTCAGAATTCATACACACCGAATTTGCGAATTGCATCTAACCCCGCAAAACAAGCAGGCTGACATTTACCGAAGCGGTTACACTTCTTACAGAACTTTTTAGTCCTAAAACTTCACTCTTTTATAAGAGATGGAAGTGTATGAATTTAACCAGAAAGGATACACTACATTCGCAATGGTCGGGAACCAGCATTGCGACGATTTTAAACTGTCAGAATTGAGTTTGAATAATTTCAAGTGTCTGATATTTAGTATTATTAGCGTTGTTCGGACTATTGTCCCCATCTTCATTGTTATTTGTACAACGTTTCGGCCGATATACCCTCCGGCCTTCTTCAGGTATTTCTTTTCGAACTCGGGAATTTTCTTGTCGTATTCGGGAGCCATCACAGAACTTTGAACCTGATATTTGTTCAGGGACTAGTTTCAGCTAAAGATGCTGAAATTAGATGTAGAATTCTGAATAATTTGGAAAATAAACCAAACGTTACTCTCCAACAAATAGCGGAAGATTGTCAGAGGCTTGTAAGCATACGCTTACATAAGATCCGAAAGATATTGAGGAATCTGGTATAGCACATATAAGAAAGTTACACCAAAGGAAAAAACAATCTAGTCTCCCTCTAAATCAAACCAATACAAAAAGTAACCAGACAACATGCCTCCTAGCCCGTGTTCTGGTTGTTGGTCACTATATTGGTATAAGGATTGCTCTTACCGGAATAAGAACTGTTCATAATTCATACAGGAAAGGAGGGTTAGCTCCATGGCCTTGTGGTTAACATGATGGACTGCAACATTGTAGTAAGCAAATTCAAACTCCAGTCACGCTATTACGTTTGGACTAATACCCTTGAGAAAGGTGTGAACTCTTTCATCTCCCCAACTATGGTTTAAATAGTACCCCTACTGTTCTTCTAGAAGGGGGGAAGTGACTGTGGTATAGTGACTAACGGGCTGGACTGTGATATAGTGAGTGGGTTCGAACTCCAGTCTCGCTATTATGTTTGTTTTTGGACTTATACCCTTGGGCGAAAGTGCTAAATGCACTAATTAGAGAATATTTATTTGAGCATTCAATCATATTGGATCTGCGAGACTAGTTTGCTAACCATTACACCATGATGGGATGCCTACATGTCATTCTAGTTAATGTTACAAGCAACTATAAAACATTTTGAAACAATTAAATCTTAGAAAGTGATTTTTTTTTTTTTTTTTTTTTTTTTTTTACTATAGAAATGCATTGGAAGTGAGCATTTTTTACTATAGAAATGTGTTGGAAGTAATTTTTTTTTACTATAGAAATGCGTTGGAAGTAATTTTTTTTTTATTATAGAAATGCGTTGGAAGTGAGCATTTTTTACTATAGGAATGCATTGGAAGTGAGCATTTTTTACTATAGAATGCATGGAAGTGAGCATTTTTACTATAGGAATGCGTTGGAAGTGAGCATTTTTTACTATAGGAATGCGTTGGAAGTGAGCATTTCTTACTATAGAAATGCCGTTGGAAGTGATTTTTTCTCAACCAAAACCAAAATCATTTCTTCATTATTATTTTTTTTCTTTTCATATTGAAAAGTGTTGAACATACCAGTCTGGTAAGATGTGTGTGTGTGGGGGGGGGGCTAAAACTGCAGAGTTTAATTAATCACGATAAGGTGGAGACTTTAACCTGATGGTTTAAAAATCAATGTCTTTACCAGCAGAGACATGACTAATGTGTCTCATATTATGATTACAATGATGTTGGATGTCACAGTTGTAGAATCAGCGTCAATTCTGATTAGAACTCAGCAAGTTCTTTTTTATATATTTCAAAGTGTGATGCTCTTACATTCCCTGTGTCTATTAAACTTTGACACAATTTTACACACTTTGTACCACTTGTGATTTTTCTTGTTAATAAAAGTCATAAATTGATTTTTACTATAGAAATGCATTGGAAGTGATTTTTTTTTTACTATAGAAATGCATTGGAAGTGAATTTTTTTTTTTTTTTTTTTTATTTACTATAGAAATGCATTGGAAGTGAATTTTTTTATTTTTTTATTTTTTTTTTTTTTTTACTATAGAAATGCATTGGAAGTGATTTTTTAAATTTTTTTTTTTACTATAGAAACGCATTGGAAGTGATTTTAAAGTACAGCTGTTAGTGATGCTGGTTCCAAAACCACATCTAATCCCAGAGTAGATATCTGATGGAGGCTCTGTTGGTGACATAGCTTCTATGTTGTTGTTTTTAGCAGCATCTACCACACAGATCAGATTAACTGTAATCACTACAAAGTAGAGACTTTAACGTGATGGTTTAAAAATCAATGTCTTTACTAACAGAGACATGACTAATACGTCTCACCTTATGATTACAATAGTCGGATGTTACAGAAGTAGAATCAACATAATTTCTGATTAGAACAAAACAAGTTCTGACCCGGAGTGGTAGTACCTGTTAGGGTCCCATCTATGGGTTAAATAGAAAAGTGTATCTATAAAAAAAAAATTGAGCATCCATTAAAAATGACCCACTGAGGTTGATATGCCATAAACCAAACCAAACCAAAAATAGTAGGGGATGCTGGTTTCTGTAGCATTTGTATAGCAACTAGTATAGGAGAAGGAAAACAATGAATTCAAACCAGCTGTACTCTCCTTAAAAATTAACCATGTCACATATTTTGGCTTATTTGGACTACTGTCCTCATCTTTATAGTTATATACACATTTCGGCTGATGTACCTTCCAGGAACGTTCCAGAGTTCAAGAATGTTTTTGAGTTCAACAAAAAAAAAAAAACACCTTAAGAAGGCAGGAGGGCATATTGGCCGAAACGTTGTGTATGTAATAATAACCCTCCATTTAACAGATAATAGCTCCATTTCACAACACCTAAAATTACATTCATGCTCCCACTCTAATTACCGAAATATTCTAACGGAAAATACACACATTCTGCACAAAGAAAAAAATAAACAAAAACTCCAAATACTAGAAGCTTTATACATGAAACAATACAAACCATCCTTAAACAAAATTAATTTCCAATACAGTACACACATTCTAAAATGCCTATAACACCTTTCTCACCAGTTCTTCTCCTTCCAGCCTCCACATTAATATAATTCATCACTCCTGATGATGGCACTTCGAAGTGCCGAAAGTACTCGGGAACTGAACTTTGGTGGACTTATCCACCAATTCCACCCAGACATTAAAAAGTTGGCCAGAAAATTAGAAAAGATAAAAAATAAAATTGTTAAACAGGAGATGTGCCTTTTTATTTAATTCTACATGTATAATCCAAATAATACAAATTACCAAACCTCATCTTAAAAAGATTCAGAAAAATGTCACATATTGTTTCATATTGTAAATACCTACTTTTACATTCAATTAAAATTGTATAAATTCTATAGACTGACAAGTGAGCTGCCATTTTCAAAGCAGCCAAGAGACTAATTGTTTTTTTTATGTATTTTATTAATAAATATTTGCTATATTTTGAATTGGAGTTTCTATGACGTATGTTTATTATCAGATATATATTAAATCATCTATTATGCTTATGACAATTAGCAGTAACCATGGAAATTCCATTATTCATAATTATTCTTTTTGATACGTAAACTTACAAAGAAATAACTCAATTGAATTTTTAAAAATACAATTTCTGCTTCAAATTATTTTTGTATTGTAATTTTTGTACAAATTATTTTACAAATTATTTTATAGATTTTATAGATTATTATTATTAAGTTATTATTTTATAGATTATTATTAAGTTATTATTATTATTAAGTTATTATTACTTAATAAATGAATAAGGGTAATTAAATCAGATCGCATTTATTGTTCAGTTTATTTTCATCTGTCAATGAATAAGTGCAGAAAATGTTATTAAAATTGAATAATTTGTTAATTTTGAGAAGATTCTATGATGAAATACCACATACCGTATTTGACAGCATATAAGACAACAAGCATATAAGATGCACCTCCATTTCAGCAGGTCAGATTCAGGAAAAAAAAGTTTTTAGTATATTTAACTAAGCGTATATTGTTGAAAACAGTCTAGCTGTGCATTACACAAGCAGAAACATAACCGTATAAAAGCAAATTGGCAGTACAGGGTAGGTAAAATTACTGAGGTAAGCTGGGTTAGTGAGCATCGTAGAGAAGATTACCCTAGGCCTATGGGAGGTCTCAACTTCACCTTCGATGTATAAGACACAGGGCAATTTTTTTAGTCAAAATTTTTGAGGAAAAGTGCGTCAAATAGGTAATTGTTTTTCTTCTTTTTTTTTTTTCTTTTTAAAAAAAAACAAACTTTAAAAATAGATTTTCTTTATTTCTTTCTTTTAGTCTTTTCTATCTCTCTATCCCAGCTCAGGATTAAATAGTACCACTACTGTTCTTCTACAAGGCTGGCTTTGGCATTAAATAACCCATGAAAGGTTGATATGGCGTTAAAAAAAGAAACCAATCTGTTTTGATATAATGTAGTAGCAAGTTAGTGACATGACCAAATAAGCAAGATTGTTTTGGGCAGACTAATACTCTTGGGAAAGGTATGAACCCCCCTCACCTTCCTCTAGCTATGGGTTAAATAGTACCACTACTGATCTTTTAAAAGGATTGATTTTACATTAAATAACCCATGAAGGTTGATATGCCATTAAGAAACCAAGCCAACCTATTAGACAATAAGCAACTGGTGTCAAGTATATCATTATTGATCTCTCTCTCTCTCTCTCTCTCTCTCTCTCTCTCTCTCTCTCCTCTCTCTCCCTCTCTCCCCCCTCCCCCTCTCTCTCTAATTTGCTTTCTTTTTCTCTCTAATTTGCTTTCTTTCTCTCTCTTTCTCTCTCTCTCTCTTCTCTCTTCTCTCTCTTCTCTTTCTCTCTCTTTCTCTTTCTCTCTCTTCTCTTTCTCTCTCTGATATATAGACTATTCTTTATTTCACTTTCTTTTCTTCTGAATCAAAATGGAAGGGGACCCCTCTCAAAAGTATTAAAACACTTTTTGAGAGTGGGCTCCCTGATAGAAAGTTTTTCTTATCTTTTATTAAACTCCTTTTGAAGCATCAAGTTTTGAATTTCAGAATCGGTTAGTTTTACTGTGAATCTCTTATTTTGTTAAATATATATATATATATATATACAAAATAAGAGATACACAGTAAAACTAACCGATTCTGAAATTTAAAAGGAAAGGAAAATGAATTTTATCCCTCATAAGAAAACAAGCTGAGTAGGATTGCCAAATTCCAATACCTGGAATCACTAATGAAATCTCTGCTACGTAAACTGGCTATAAAGAGTTTCACTTTACCATATATAGACTTCCAAATAATCTGTTGCACTACATATTTGTATTCACCACTGCTCTCGAATTGTTGTGTAGGGGTCACACCCTGGTTAAGTAAAAAAAAAATAAAAAAAAAATAAGCAAGATTGTTTTGGGCAGACTAATACTCTTGGGAAAGGTATGAACCCCCCTCACCTTCCTCTAGCTATGGGTTAAATAGTACCACTACTGATCTTTTAAAAGGATTGATTTTACATTAAATAACCCATGAAGGTTGATATGCCATTAGTAAAGTCATCGGAGTGGTCTAAAGTCAGTATCAGCCAGACAGCGAGGGAGTCTACCCCCTAGTGCTAGACCAAGGAGATTGTTTTTGCATCTGAGGCAGAGTGCCACAGCTACCATCAGCTCCTCACTTTACCACGCAGATACCTGTGCTATTCATACACTGTTTTGGCGACGGCTGGTATTGAACCAGGAACCTTGTGGTTCCTTGTCTGACGCTCTACCAACTAATGCTATTGCCATGTTTTGCTGACAGGTTCTCATACTCCGCTTTTTGCTAAAGCTTAATATAATATCCTTGGTGCTCCAATACAGTGATCTTGTGCCAGACTAGTTTGTTTAATTAAATATAATTAGTAATGATTTAAATGATTGGTACTAATTTCTTCATAATGTTAAAAATTTATTTCGTCTCCTGGCCCATGCAAAGGTTCCCAATGATTGCTGCAGCTTCCAATGATTCTGCAGGGAGACTTCATGCCTTCAGTTACACTTAATACACTCTTACTACAATTGTGACATGAAAGGGACGAGAGTTTTTTTTTTTTTTTTTTTTTTTTTCTCTTCCAAAATAGCTAGTTATGGAACAGAATGCAGGGAGAGGTGAATTCATGCCTTTCACGAGGAGATTGCAAAGTGCAAACAGAGATTTGAACATAAACTCCCAATTCCATTACCATTACCCAAGTGATTGTTGTGATCTACCTTTTAAACAAATTCAGGCTGTTGCTATTTTCTGCTGACAGATTATCATACTCAGCTTTTGCCAGCTCTAAGGATTGAACTACTGAGTCATGAGAGAAGCCATAACAGGAGAAGGTAAATAGATCTTCAGAACGCAAAGAAAAGACAGATATAAAAGTCTAGTAAAACAGATAATAGTGAATTAATGTTATTTACTAAGCACACGGGCTTCAGATTGCTTATGGTAGCTGCTGTTGCTTAAGTGGTCACCCATTTAAGTACTTGAGTAGGTATCCCCCCCCAACCCCTCTGCCGCAGAAGACAGGATGCAACACAAGGCCAATTTTAAGTGAAGTGAAGCTGGTTTGAATTAAGAGTTTTCCTTCTCCTAGATTGGTTGCTTAACTAGAGCTAAAGAACCCTGTCTGTCCTACTATTTAACAATAGACGTGTATGGGGGGGGGAGGGCAGATGAAAGGGGATCTGATGTAAATTGAATTACTTTAAGACACATTGTTGTATACCCTCTTTACTTCTATTATTCTTCTGCTCATCTTTAGTATCTTACGTTCTTCTTCTAGCGTCTGGACTTCGTCTTGGGGACTTCATGTCTGGTCTTCCATTGGGGATTTCTCTTTATCAGAAGCCCTGTGTCATTGGTAGTTTTTAGATAATAACCCAAGACTTCGGTTTGCTTTAGATCATATTTTATTCCGAAATCCCCACCAGTCAGAGGGAAATCGTTAGTATACATCGCTGATGAGACTTAATAAAGCCAAAACAGTCTGTATGGTGTTTTACAGACCGAACGATCCTTTGCCGAATTTCACTTATCATGTTTATTTACTATAATTATTGAATTTTATGCGATATATATATATATGCATTGTAATTGCCTTCAAGCAAAAAAATATATATATAAATAATAATATATTCAACAATGCTTCTAAAAAAAAAATTTAAAAACATCTAAATATATATATATATAATATATATATGTTTAATTGGAGTCGTACCTAATTTTGAAAATTAATTAATTAATAATGAAATAGGCGGGAATACCTATTAAATGTATGGCTAAACAAATCGAGAAAAATCAATCTCTGTATGTACATTTCGGCCTATTAGGCCTCATCAGCAGAGCTATAGATCGGAAGACCGCCCTGTGCGTGATTTGAAACCGGACTGCCAAGCTGACAGGCCGATCCCATAACCCCAACACCAAACGAACTTCTTAGATTTTATGATTTGTTTAGAGTAGGTTAACATTCCTCTTCTAGTGACTTTTATTACACGACGATGTGGTAAGTTGTAAACAAGGTTTGTTTAGAATGGCTTTTTGCCGATAATTACAGAGATTGATTTTTCTCGATTTGTTTAGCCATACATTTAATAGGTATTCCCGCCTATTTCATTATTAATTAATTAATTTTCAAAATTAGGTACGACTCCAATTAAACACTTATTCTCCAAAAAATTATCGGCAAAAAGCCATTCTAAACAAACCTTGTTTACAACTTACCACATCGTCGTGTAATAAAAGTCACTAGAAGAGGAATGTTAACCTACTCTAAACAAATCATAAAATCTAAGAAGTTCGTTTGGTGTTGGGGTTATGGGATCGGCCTGTCAGCTTGGCAGTCCGGTTTCAAATCACGCACAGGGCGGTCTTCCGATCTATAGCTCTGCTGATGAGGCCTAATAGGCCGAAATGTACATACAGAGATTGATTTTTCTCGATTTGTTTAGCCATACATTTAATAGGTATTCCCGCCTATTTCATTATTAATTAATTAATTTTCAAAATTAGGTACGACTCCAATTAAACACTTATTCTCCAAAAATTATCGGCAAAAAGCCATTCTAAAACAAACCTTGTTTTTATATATAATATATATATATATATATATATATATATATATATATATGGGAGTAAATATGGAAATTAAATCCAACAATATAAAGAAAATTTGAAAAAACAAGTATTCCGAAATTGGGATGAATTTAATAATCGATGTTTAAAACATTTCGGTTACATTGAACCTTCATCAGGATGTCTCTTGGGGTGAAGAAAATGATGGATGTTTTATATATGTGACAGGAGATGAAAATCTTTTTAGTTATGTAACTGTATTTGATCAGCGTTTTAATTTTGAAAGGCAAGTCGCGATCTACTCACGCGAAGGTGTCATGACGCGTGACGCCACTCGAAGAAATGCAAAAGACGAGAAAAAGTATTAATGGACTGATTATTTTTAAGAGAACATAGGGAAACAAAGTGGGAATGATAACGTCATGACACCTTCGCGTGAGTAGATCGCGACTTGCCTTTCAAAATTAAAACGCTGATCAAATACAGTTACATAACTAAAAAGATTTTCATCTCCTGTCACATATATAAAAACATCCATCATTTTCTTCACCCCAACAGACATCCTGATGAAGGTTCAATGTAACCGAAATGTTTTAAACATCGATTATTAAATTCATCCCAATTTCGGAATACTTGTTTTTTCAAATTTTCTTTATATATATATATATATATATATATATATATATATATATAATTTTGTTTGTGTTAGGTTTATTAGTTGGATTTTATGTCAGACATGAAGTAATAATTATTCACTGGTTGCATTTTCCAATCCTTTTTTTGTTCTGCCTTGCCCTCGGAATATTCGGCAGCTGTTTAGCTGTAAATAGGGTTGCTACAAAGGAGATGGGGGGGGGTATTAGGCTATAAATTGTCTCAAGTAACCAAGTAAGCATAATTATATTTAGCATTTTATCTTTTATTTCCCCAGAATAACATCTTCTCAATCTTCACCTTTAATGAGAATTTCCAATGTTTATGTTTTCTACCACACTTAATGTATTTTTCTTTTTTTTTTCTTTTTTTTTCTTCTCTTTTTTTTTTCTTCTCTTTTTTTTCTTCTCTTTTTTTTTTTCTTCTTTTTTTTTTTTTTCTTTTTTTTTTCTCTTTTTTTTCTTCTCTTTTTTTTTTCTTCTCTTTTTTTTCTTCTCTTTTTTTTCTCTCTTTTTTTCTTCTTTTTTTTTTCTTCTCTTTTTTTTCTTTTTTTTTCTTCTCTTTTTTTTCTTCTCTTTTTTTCTTCTTTTTTTTCTTCTTTTTTTTTTGTCTTTTTTTTTTTCTTCTCTTTTTTCTTTTTTCTTCTCTTTTTTTGTCCTTTTTGTCCTTTTTTGTCCTCTTTTTTTCCCTTTTGTCCTAGTATTGAGGATTGGGAAAAAATTTTACTAAGCAAAGATACAAGGTGAACAGAATAATTAGCAATTGCTAAGTTGAATTAACAAGTTCTGTGAGATCTCGTTTCTCTCTTCTGAGGATTTGTCAGAAATTATAGGAAAAACAGATGATTCCATTCTCATTATTTAGGTACTACTCTATGGCAGTGAATGCAATTCTCACTGGGTGCCCTATACTTTCTGACCTTGTGTCAAACTAAGCTAAACTTGGTAAATTACAACTCTTCATTTATTGTAGTTGTTAACCAAAGGCCTATTTGCCAAACTAAGCAAATCTTAGTAAATAACAATTGAAATGGTTCCTGATTATGACAAGAAATACCTGAAGAAGGCCAGAGGGCACGTTGACCGAAACATTGTACAGATGACAATGAAGATGAGGACAATAGTCCGAATAATACAAATTATAATAACAATTGAAAACTTTCCATGGCGTAATGGTTAACATACTCAGCTAATAAGCTATTGTGAGTTTGATTATCATTGGGTGCCCTATATTATCTGACCTTGTGCCAAACTAAGCTAAACTTAGTAAATGACAACTCTGCATTTATACGAGCAAAAGTTGATTGTCTTTCGCTAGAATCTGAATGCAACAAGTTTCCTCAGGTTTCAAACACTCTTCTGAGTATTCTAGCCGATTTTAACAATGCTGTTGTCTGTTTGTTCTCGATTCTTCCTCTGATTTCAAATTCCTCTTGTTTGTTTTCTAAACTTCTGGGGTCCGTTTCAAGGGTACCAACTACAATTGCTATCACTCATATTCCACAGTTTTTTGGGGGGTTGGTTTTGGGGGTCACTTCTCTAACAAGGTCCAGGTATTTTTCTTCGGTTTAGCTCAGTCGATAGAGCATCCGGTTGGGAACCGCAAGCTTTGGGATTCAATACTGGCCCTCACTAACTCAGCGCATGAGTAGCACAGGGATCTGTGTGGTAAAGTGGGGAGCTGATGGTAGGTGTGGCGCTCCACCTCAGACACAAAAAAAAAATCTCACTTGTCTATCGCTCGTGAAAAGGGGATAGACTCTTTCGCTGTCTGGCTGATACCAACAATAGGCCACTCCATTAACTTTACTTGGTGTGGCGCTCCACCTCAGATGCCAAAAATAATCTCCTTGGTCTAGCGCTATTGAAAAGGGGATAGACTCCCTCGCTGACTGGCTGATACCGACTTTAGGCTGCCCTAATGACTTTACTTTATTTATTACCTGCAATCTCCACCCCTCACCAAATAGAATGTTCTTCTTTTTTATGCCTATGGGATATGGAAACTAAAAGATCCCATGATTTAGTAAACATGTTTTCCTCTTAATAAAAAAAAGAAGAAAAAAAAAAGGTCTGTGCACTTCCTGTTGTTGATTGGAATTGACAAGTATAAATTTCCGGATTTGTTGGGTTGTCAATTATTGTTGTGTAATTGAGATTTTTTTTTTTTTTTTTTCTGCAATGACCAAAAGAGGAGGGACAGAAATGAGAGAGAGAGAGAGATTTTTAAATTGCTTCACAAGCAGAAAGAAAAAAAACCATAAGAGGAAATGAAGGGAAATAATATAGAAAGGAACATTTCCTGAATAAATGTAGAAATATTTGATTGAACTAATTCATTGCTTCTTTTATGTAAATAGATTTTTTTTTTTTAACTTTGTCTTTAATAAATTAGTTGTGTCTGTGATTTTGACACATTCACTGTTGTCTTAGATGTTTGCATCTTTACATAATATTATCTCTGTTTTTTGTTATCATTAATATTTGGTATATAAGATTTTTTTAGACTTTATTTTTGGTTGATAAAATGAAAATTTATTAAACTAGGCAGCTATGCATTTTCAGCACTACATTTCTCTGTCTCTTTCTAATTCTCTCTTTTCTCTCTTTCTCTTTCTCTTCTCTCTCTCTCTCTCTCTCTCTCTCTCTCTCTCTCTCTCTCTCTCTCTCTCTCTCTCTCAGCTACTATAAAGTAATATAGTACCTGAAAACCTCTTGACCTAACAACATGAAAATTAAGTTTTCTCTTTTCTCTTCTCTCTTCTCTCTTTCTCTCTCTCTCTTCTCTCTTCTCTCTCTCTCTCTCTCTCTCTCTCTCTCTCTCTCTCTCTCTCTTCTTTTCTCTTTTCTCTTCTCTTCTCTCTTTTCTCTTCTCTCTTCTTCTTCTCTTTCTCTTTCTCTTCTCTTTTTCTCTCTCTTCTCTCTTTTCTCTCTCTCTCTCTTTTCTCTTTCTCTCTTCTCTCTCTTTCTCTCTCTCTCTCTCTCTCTTTTTTCTCTCTCTCTTCTCTCTTTTCTCTCTCTTTCTCTCTTCTCTCTCTCTTTTTCTCTCTCTCTCTTCTCTCTCTCTCTCTTTCTCTCTCTCTCTTTCTCTCTCTCTTTTTCTCTCTCTCTCTTTCTCTCTCTCTTTCTCTCTCTCTCTCTTTCTCTCTCTCTCTCTCTCTTTCTCTTTCTCTCTCTCTTTTTCTCTCTCTCTCTCTTTCTCTTTCTCTCTCTCTCTCTCTCTCTCTCTCTCCTCTCTCTCTCTCTCTCTCTCTCTCTCTTTCTCTCTCTCTCTCTTCTCTCTCTCTTTCTCTCTCTCTTTTTCTCTTTCTCTTTCTCTCTCTCTTTCTCTCTCTCTCTCTCTCTCTCTCTCTCTTCTTTTTCTCTTTTCTCCTCTTTTCTCTCTTCTCCTCTTTTCTCTCTTCTCCTCTTTTCTCTCTTCTTCTCTTTTCTCTCTTCTTGACACACCTGTTAATTTATAGTCATTATAAAAAAAACAAATCAATAAACATTGATAATAGCTATATATCATCATTATTTATATTACCTTAGATAAGACGACTAAACATGCCACTAGATGTGCACTCATGTGTCATGTCACAGTAAATGTGTTAAAGGCCAATAAACAAACTTATATCATTGTTATATTGCCTAATTAAGTTTTTAAAATTTTATGAACATTATTTACTGCAAGTTGTTGTATTCAAGAAGAAAGAAGTGAAATATAAATTGGCACAGATTAAATAGCTTATTTTTTATTGCTGATTTCTTCTATTTTACTGCTGATTTCTTCTATTTTACTGCTGATTTCTTCTATTTTACTGCTGATTTCTTCTATTTATATGCAGTCTGAAGGTGCAGGTAGTCCAATGCTTAGTGGCATAAAAAATGAAATCCGTGAGCAGGGTTCAAACTCCAGCTAAGACATTTTGCATTCACTTTGCATTAATAGTCTTGGGAAAGGCATGAATCCACTTCTCCCCTAAGCTATAGGTAAATAGCAAGACAGTTGGAGCCCTTTAACCTTATAAAGGTAATGTTGAGCATTCAAAAATATGTCAATGCCAGTCGGGCTATTATGTTCACGTTCAGGCTAATACCCTTGGGAAATGTATGGACCCCCTCACCCCTCCCAGGTATGGCTTAAATAGTACCACTACTGTTCTTCTACAAGTATGCTTTAGCAGTAAATAACCCATCAAGGTTGATATGCCATTAAACAAAGAAACTTAACTAAGGTTTAAGATCACTTCTAACTACTGGTACCATGTAACTTGATACAACCTGTTGCAAATAGATGTCTTGAGTATGACATTAAACTGCATTTAGTAGTGAGGTTCCAGTTCTGCCATCTCTGGGGAGTGTCAAATACCCCTTTATTGCCATTAATCCCAGGTCCACTCTGATCCGGGATGGTAGTACCTGTTAGGGTCCTATCTATGGATTCAATAGATTTAAAAAATGAGTTTTTAAAGTTCTTTTTTTTTTTTTTTTTTTTTTTTTTTTTTTTTAGAGTATTAGAGAAGAAAAAAAATGATGAATAAAACAAAAATGTCTTCGGCATAAAATAACCCAATAAGTGTTGACATGCCATATAATCCAACCAACCATCTGTTGCATAAAGGAGAAAGACAATACTAAATACCTCCCATATTCCGAAGCGATACCTTGAATTACTTTGTATGCACCCTGAAAATACAATGGGGTATGGGCCACACTTATTCTATTTATCATACTTATTATTTTTGGGGAGCATATATATATATATATATATATATATATATATATATATATATATATATAGGCACGTGGGCTAGTGGTTAGAGTCGTGGAAAATGGACTCGTCGATTCAAGTTTAATTCCTAGACAAAGCTGTTGGCATTTCACATAGCGCTAATTCCCTTGGGAAAGGTATGAATCCATATATTCTCCCTCCCGCTATGGATTAAATAGTAGGGCAGACTGGGCTCTTTAACCTTGAGTAGGTAAACAATCTAGGAGAGGGATAACTCTGAATTCAAAATTCTTGAGGTCAGTCGTTGATTGGGTTCGTGGCATTCCTTGATGCACCAATTCTTTCCTATCAACTGTGCCAAAAAGTGTGGAATGGTACAACACAAGCCCTCACCACTATAAACAAATCACTGTGCTGGTTATTCATTGGATGAACACTCATGCATCGAAAATCAACGAGAGAGTCCATTTTATATATATATATATGGGAGAATATGTGCTTAATTGTAGTCGTACCTAATTTTTTAAAATAATTGATAATAATACCTATTCAAATGTAAGGCTAAACAAATCGAGAAAAATCCTTAGCCTTACATTTGAATAGGTATTCCCGCCTAATTCATTAATTATTAATTAATTTTCAAAAATTAGGTACAACTTCAATTAAGCACATATTCTCCCAAAAATTGTCGGCTAAAAAAGCCATATCAAAACAGATCGTTTTTTGTTTTTTTTACTTCTCATATATATATATATATATATATATATATATATTTTCACTCCTCCTTGGAGGTAGGAATTGCAGCCTCGATGGTCTCCAGTCCCTTGCTCTAATTGCATCAAAACCAGCTGCAAGTAATTTGATTCGTTTATTTCTCCAGCTTTAATGAATGGTGATAGCTTTGCCTGATTTGTGCACGTACAATACAAACGCTTACTGCATCGCTAAGTCGCCGGCTTATGCTGAGCCTAACAACTGAAGACAGGAAGTAAGTCTTTATAGAAATGAATATATTTTGGTGAGATATGAGAAGGGCAAAGTGTGGGAGGGGCGGTTGCAAGCATGTTTCCTGAAGTATATAGTGTACATGTTTGTAAGGAAATAGCAGTGTGATAGTTGCATTTCACATAGTGGCAATATCCTTGGGAAAGGTATGAATGCAACTATTCTCCCTCCATCTATGGGGAATAGTACAGCAGGTATTGTTGGCTGGTTGGATTTTATGCATTTCAACCCTTGTTGGGTTATTTGATGCCAAAGACATTTTGTTTTATTCATTCTTATTGGGCATTCTTTTTCTTTTCTTTTTTTTTTTTTTTCTTTTTTTTTTTTTTTTTTTTCCTTTTTTTTTTTTTTTTTCTTTTTTTTTTCTTTTTTTTTTTCTTTTCTTTTTTCTTTTCTTTTCTTTTTTCAACCTGCATAACATATTTATTCTATAAGTAGGTGCTGCTGAAAAGTTCTTGGCTGAAACAAGATAGAAGTTACTTTTTTCTTTTCTTTCTTTCTTTCCTTTCTCTCTCTTTCTTTCCTTTCCTCTCTCTTTCTCTTTTTTCCTCTTCCTTTGTTTTTCTCTTTTTCTTTCTTTCTCTAAAAAAAAAAAGAGACCTGATAAAAAAAGGCTGACTTCTGATTTAGTAATTTAGGTTTTTTGTTTATTTTTTTAAGCAATACATAATTGAAAACAACCTTAATCCCCTAAAACCGTAACCCAATTCACAAAATGTTAATTCATAGACTGTAGTTAAACTGTCATTGGGTACCACCAAAAAACTTTCCGTTTTAATTTTCCGACCTAAATCAGAATTCAGCCAAAAAAAAAAATGTGCCAATAGTGTTAAACTTCTGGATGAACATACACAATAGTCTACCTGTTCCATTGATCTAGTTTAGCTAATAACTTTTCTGCACCCCCACAATCCCCCCATCCCATAAAATTCACTTTGAATCCTATCACCCTAACTAATGTAAATAAGCATTATCTAAGATGATATAAATACTTTTATTTGAACACTCTAGTTTTGACCTACTTATTTATTTACAGTTTCACTACCTTAGTTGACCTCCAGATTCAAGAGGAGATTTTTAAAGATACTTTTAGCCTTCATGCAGCATATATATATATATATATATATATATATATATGAAAAGTAAATGGAAGTGAATCCGACAGTATGAATTAAACATTTTTAGAAAAAACAAACAAATGATGTTATAGTTCGCTGACAGAAATCTGTTTCGACCTTTTATTATAGCATTCTTCATCAAGAGCGAAATATTTATGATAGAAAGACGGAATAAGTAAACCGTTACAAACAGGAGGGGTAAAAACGAATGTTCAACAAACTCTTTTGAGTTTTCTTGTGGATTATAATGCTTCTGATTTTTTTGAAAATAAAATTTATTTTATTTTTAACACAAAATGCATATTGCATTTTCAAAATTAAAAAAAATTCCGGCTCCGAACATGAATGTTCGTTTGTACCCCTCCTGTTTGTAACGGTTTACTTATTCTGTCTTTCTATCATAAAAATTTCGCTGTTGATGAAGACCGCTTTAATAAAGGGTCGAAACAGATTTCTGTCAGCGAACTATAACATCATTTGTTTGTTTTTTCTAAAAATGTTTAATTCATATATATATATATATATATATATATATAATATATATAGCTATAAATTATCCACAGACACCATGTTTCATGTCTCTTCAGTGTGGCTAGATGCAGCAACTACTTCTGACCAGTAGCGAAACCAACTGACTCATCATCTGCCCGATTCGTTAACCTCTCGCCCATTTGACAGCTCCCGTAAAGGGGTGGTGTTTAAACTATTAAATACATATATTTGTTTATATATATTTTACGATCACCAGAGAGATTCAGTCTGTAAACAGATGATCATTGCTGGCAGTGAAAGTTAATTTAAGTCACCCCCAGAGAGCTCTAACGGGTTTTGGGAGCATATAATAAGTCAACCACAGACAACGTGGATGTCTCTTCAGTGTGGTTAGACAGAGCAACTACATCTGACCAGGAGCGAAACCCGACTGACTTTTTATATATATATATATATATATATATATATATATACTGTAGTGTGAGATGGTCACTATTTCAGCTTTTGCTGGAATAGTGTGCCAAAGGCAGTATTATGATGAATGCATCGCATGAAACCAATATGGTTGTGAATGTTCCTTTGTCACCCAATAAATAGATATGTAAAACCTATATATTTATCTTATTATATATATATGTGTGTGTATTCTCTCTACCATGGTTTTGGTGTTCAAGGTACAGCTTCCTCAGGAAAACTCTGAAAGGTCTACCTTGAACACCGAAACCGTAGTAGAGAGAAAAACTTTTTTCTACAACTATAAATGCTTTGTATTTTACAGAATATATTGAGCACTTCTGGATCAACTATTAATGCTACTACAATGAAAATGTTGTAACAACTTTTGATGATATATATATATATATATATATATATATATATATATATATATATATATATATAACAAGCATTTTTTTTTTTCACTTGTCATCTGTTGCTGAAATAAAGCAGCTTATATTCTTTTCCAAGGATTTGGAAACCCAATAAGCATTAGTGAAAATTGATCCGTGTCAGTGATACTGAATGGAGTCAGTTGAGCTCTTCATGTCAAAGTGCTTTTCTGTTGGTCATGCCCTGATTAACATCTGCGATCTTTTCAGGCATAAAGATCCACACTGTGTAAGTTTTGATGTCTTCATATGGAGAGTACAACCAGTTAGTCGAGCAAACCTTGTAGTGAACCTCCTCCGGGTGACCACTCGAGCAAACCTTGTACTGTCCTCACTGGGTGCCTATACAAGCTTTAGTAGAATACCTGAATTGTTTAAAGTTAAGAATTTGGTCAGTTATTTTCAAATTTGGATTTGGATTAAGGGTAAACGCTACTGACCACTTTGGAGGTGTGTAGTCGAGCAAACCTTGTACTGTTTAGTGAGTTTGGTCCTCACTGGGTGCCTATACAAGCTTTAGTAGAATACCTGAATTGTTTGTGACCAAATCTATCGGAGAAGCCCATAAAAGTGACACTTTAGGCCACCCCAACGACATTTTTATTTTATGATTCCTTATAATGTAGAAGGGTAAAATATAGAATAAATGAATAGAATAAAATATGAATCCTTATAATTCAGAGGAGTAAAAAAAAAATGGAAAAATTCCCTTTAGGAATTATAATAATCATAATGATAGAAAAGAAATAGACCTTTTGCTATACAGTAATTTTAAAAAGCACTTTTGCTTGAAGATAGACCACCTTTATTCTGTAATGAAGATATTAATCTATTTTATCTTTTTACCCATTAATTACCTGCTGTTATGTTTGATGAGATTCTAATAGTGGATATCTTTATGATGCCAAAGGAGGAGGGGGAGAAGAAGAAGAAGAAGAAAGCCTTGTTAGAAAAATATAAATAAAAGTATATACTGAGCAGGGCACAGAATCAGCGGGTATTTTCTCAGGCTTTTAAAAATATATTTGGGTGGTTGGTTGGTTGGCATATCAACCCTTGTGGGTTATTTAATGCCAAATATATATATTTTGGGGGTTAAGGTAGCGTGGACATGTTGTCAACACCTGGTTACTGATAGTTTCTCGCGTATGCGATCTTCAGACCAGTGGTTTTAGTCTGAAGCTATCATGCTACCATAATTCAAATATAAGCACTCTATCAATGATAAGCACTCACTGTGCTGTTGTAGCTTGGTAGCGTAGCAGCTCATCGAAATATTGATCAATATTATGTCCAAATTATATGTGTGATGTTACTCATATTGTATTAATACTTATATATATATATATATTATATATATATATATATATATATTAATTTAAAAGAAAGGAAATGAATCCGACAGTATGAGTATGAAAAGGTGGAATGAAAACATCATCACAATACAAAACACAAAACAACAACAATACAAAAATCATCATCAGAGCTCATTCACTCTGTGGTGTTTGGGTCGGAGAAAAATGTCAAATCAGTTCACAAACAAAAAAAACCTTAATTCTACAAAAAAGAACGAAAGTTGTTACATTTTTCACCAATGTGGGCATTCGCGCCATATTTATGTCGGTCATGTCGATATGTATACCTTTTTTGTCGGTAAACTATCCAATGTAGCGGATTTTGAGATGTTGGCAACAAGACAAATTTTTGTAAAATCGAAATATTGATCAGTATCAGCTATGATTATATTAAATTGTTTTCTCTTTAACAGCATTGTGTGATGTTTTCATTTCACCTTTTCATATATATATATATATATATATATATATATATATATATATATGAGATTTAGTGTGTACTGTTCGGATGAAGAGAAGAAAGCGCTCTCAAAAATTAAACAAAATAAAACGAAAATTAAAACTAAAAAACCGAGTTTGTGATATTTCATTCCTAATGCTTCACACTAAATCCCAAACAATATATATAATATATATATATATATATATATATATATATATATATCTTATTATAATGGAGATTGTGTGTTTTTCTGTCTGTAACCGAAACTATATTACTAATCGAGTCACAATTAACATAGTTATTTACATCACATTCTCCATGATTTTATTTATATTTAAACCTCAATTATTAATAAAATTTCTTCACCTTTTTTATTAGTTTGTCCATATCTACATACAAATAACATGCAATTGTATTTATATATACAAAAAATAGCGGTTTGCAGTGTGAATGGGAAGGCTAATTTGCATATTGATATTAAAAATGTGATTTTATTAAATATGTGCTTAGTATTATTGATTTCTAACTGTTTGGTTTTATTTTAATGAATATAAGCAAAAATCTCTTCAATGAATCTTAAATGAAATTCATTAACAAGAAGAATTAACTGTAATTTTATTATTTATTTCCCATTTTAACTGAATAGTTAAATTAGGAAAATTCAGTAATAAAAGATGGGAGTGGTGGAATAGTAAGTTACAGTTGTTCTATTTTTCGATTGTACCCCCTTCTGTTTCAAATATTTTTATCTGCATTCTTATTTAGTTTCATTAGCCTTTCTAATTTAGTATAATATCTTATTACTTTAAAACTTAAATACTTGCACCCGGAGGGTGCATATATTTGCTAGTATATATAAATATAAAAACACACATATATCAACTAAAAGCATACGTGGATCCCTCAACAACGACATGTACAAATAAATAAATATATATATATATATATAAAAACACACACTTACATATCTATTAATAATGGAGATTCGTTTCTGGTTTTTGTCTGTAACAAAAACGTCACTGATTACGTCACACTACCTAAAACGTCATAATGTAGAATAAATACACTCAAAATATGAGCATGTAACCTTAGACAGTCCTCATTGTTTTTTTAAACAAGTTTTAATAAATACATACCTGGTATTATCTATCTATATATAGTTTGTTTTATTTTAATATATATTTAAAGTTATCAGAACTAAGTTTCCATTTCAATTTTTTTATATTTTTTTTACTCCTTTAATAAATTTGATTTTACTTTACTTATGATACAAACTCTCTGATATTAAATTTTCAACTCCCATCCCCTCAGGCAATATTTACTTTACATCGCCCAGAGGGTGTTTTTTATTTTGCTAGTATATATAATTTTTGAAGCTGCATGAAAGTAGTTTTTCCAAAGATTATAATAGAATAACTGTTGGTGGTTCAGTTAAATATCTTTTGCAACATTAACCAGTCCAGCATGGAATGTCATACTTAATTTTCTAAAGATACATTTTTTTTTCTTCTTCCCACATTTGTATATCATTGAATACATTTTCTGGTTTTTTTTTTTTTTTTTTGGTTTTTTTAATGTAGAATTTTGCAAATAATTTTCTATAAATTGCACACGCTGAAAACTAAACTAATTTCCTGTTATAATTTAAGAAAACAAGCTCGTTTTAAGATCAGCATGCAAGTTAGTGATGTCTAATGATCAAAACCAAAACTTTAAAAAAAAAAAGAAAAAGTGACGGGGAATCGCCAAACCTTTATCTACCGAGAAAGTAGAGACGGTTATCTCGGCAAATAACCGAGTTTATGGCTTTTATCTGAATAGAAATTAGTTTATGACTGAAAAATAAAATGATCTTTTTAGATATTCTTCTCGTATCAGATATACGAAAACTTTCCTAAAGTTTGTCTCGGTAAATAGTCATTTATTTATTTCACACTAGCAACACTGTCTAAATTAGCAAAGATAATTTTATATATCTACTAGTAGCAGCTACCCAGCGTCGCCTGGGTAGAGGGGGATTTTTTAAAAGTTAGTTCCGCAGATCCATTATTACTGAATCGTGAGTTGAATCCTCGTGGGATGCCCCCATTTAAATCCCTATATAAAAAGAAATAGACCTTGCATTGATCTAGCAGCTCTGAAAAGAAATGTTAATGTCTACTATCTAAAATAATCCATGTTGTTATCATTTAAATTTTCTTTTTTAATTATCTTCACGAATATAAATCAAATCTCTATTATTTTTGCTCAAAAACCAAGCCCTGGTGATATTTAATGTGTATATATATATTTACTTTGTCGTTAATTGTTTTATTTTCGAAGTTTCCTCTGGACATACATATACACACAACTGCATTTAAATCCCTATGTAAAAAGAAATAGACCTTGCATTGATCTAGCAGCTCTAAAAAGAAATGTTAATGTCTACTATCTAAAATAATCCATGTTGTTATCATTTAAATTTTATTTTTTAATTATCTTCACGAATATAAATCAAATCTCTATTATTTTTGCTCAAAAACCAAGCCCTGTGATATTTAATGTGTATATATATATATTTACTTTGTCGTTAATTGTTTTATTTTCGAGTTTCCTCCGGACATACATATACACACAACTGCCCTTTATATATGTATAGATATCTTAGAAAATATTTTTCATTTTTAACCTTGTATAAAGTACACACTAGGGATTTTGACCTTTAAATTTTTTTAATAATAATGTAATTTATTGTGTACAGTGCTCAGGTGCACCACAACTCATGAAAGTCTCATGTCAAGTACACAGAATAATGTTGTGTCAGGAACATGAACAGTTCACAGTAGTAATATGCATGTATGTGTGCATGTGTATGTGGAGAGTGGCATCAGGTATAGTGTTGGCGGACTACAGGAAGCATGGAGGCTTTGAAAGATTCAGTGCTCCGGCAGCCTACAACAGATGCAGGCAGTTTATTCCATGTCTCCGCAATTCTGAGTATGAAAAAATGTTTCCGAAAGTCACGTGAACAGTGCTGTTTTCTGACTTTGTAGGCATGCCCGCGTGTATTGGAGAGATGGAGATCAAAAAGGTGCTCAAGGTTGCTGTTGTTAAGATGATTAATGACCTTATAAGCATTTGGGGGGGGGTGCAGATTATACTCAAGGATTTATGGTATCTAGTTGAAGAATCTTGTTAAAATTCCGCCGTTTACTTTTTTTGATCTCTAAAGAAATTCATTCGTATTTGTAAAATCTCAAGTTATTTGATTCTTGTTTATCAAAATCTGTTCATTGTAAACTTTGTTTCAAACATAATTAATTCCAAACGTCTTTCAGACGCACAACAGCAACACCTGAGTAAGCCTCCACCCATGTCCCTACCTGTCTCTTTTGTCCGTTATTGAGGCTTAATCATATCTATCGTCCTCTAATCTTGGTTATTCTATTGCTTAATGAGTAATAGTGATTGCTTTAAAGAAGAATGGTGAAAAAAAAATTATAACAACAACCAAAATAGTCTCCTTTTTTATTTATTTATTTTTTTATCATTATCCTTTCTCTTCTTTTAAGTTTGTTTATTTGTTGAAGGAACTATGAAAACAGGATATCTTTTTTTTTTCTTTTTTTTTTTTCAATTTTTTTTTTTTTATTATTATTTGAAAATGTGGGATATCACTTCCAGACCCCATGACTAATCTCTCTCTCTCTCTCTCTCTCTCTCTCTCTCCTCTCTCCCTCCTCTCTCCCTCCCTCTCTCTCCCCCCTCTCTCTCTCTCTCTCTCTCTTTTGTTTTTTATCATTATTTCCAAACTTAATTTTTTTAAACACATTCTTTAATACTTTTTTTTTTTTTTTTTTTTTTTTTTTTTTTGTTACTTGAAAATGTGGGATATCACTTCCAGACCCCATGACTAATGCTCCTCTCTCTCCCCCTCTCTCCCCTCTGTCTCTCTCCCTCCCTCCCTCTCTCTCCCCCTCTCTCTCCCCTCTCTCCCCCTCTCTCTCTCTCTCTCTTTTTGTTTTTTTTATCATTATTTCCAAACTTAATTTTTTTAAACACATTCTTTAATACTTTTTTTTTTTTTAAATTTTTTTTTTATTTGTTACTTGAAAATGTGGGATATCACTTCCAGACCCCATGACTAATGCTCTCTCTCTCTCTCTCTCTCTCTCTCTCTCTCTCCCCCTTTTTTTCTTCTTTTTCCTTTTTGACTTAAAGGCAAAATGCAAAAGAATTTCTTTTGACTGGCATAGTTCCTATTGTTTTCTTGCAGTAGAAGAGGGCTGACATCACTGTGAAATTGTTTTTCCGATTGTCTTGTCTTCATCTGACTTAGCTGAAAGATCTCGTTCGAAGACCTGACAATTCATGTTTGTGATATGCCCGTATGCTAATCTGACTTCATTCTCAAGTATTTTTGGCTGCCTCTCTGACGCTGTTGAAAACAATTTTTTGTTTTGTCTCCATTGTTTGAGGTGGGGGGTGGGGGGTTAAATTTTAATACTGTATTTCCTTGAGTAAAATGGGATCCTGGATATAATGCTACCCCCCCCCACACACACACACACTTTTTTGAAACTAAAAATCAATAAAATATTTTATCTTCTTATATAATGTAACCATAAGTTATGGAGGCGCGTGGTCGAATGGTTACAGTTGTGGGAAATGGACTTGTCGACACCGAGTTCAATTCACATGTTGTTAATACCCTTGGGAAAGGTATGAATCCAATTCTCCCTCCAGCTATGGATAAATAGCAGGGTAGACTGGGCTCTTTAACTATGGCTATGTAACCAGTCTAGAAAAAGGAAAACTCTGAATTCAAACCTGTTAAACTCCGCTTAATAAATTGACCTTGTGTCGCATCCTGCTAGTGCAGAGGGGTTGGTCAAATACAATACTCTGATAATCCAGCTTGCTAACCACCATTACACCATGTGAGGTTACATTATATATATATATATATATATATATATATATATATATCAGAGTATTGTATTTGTATTATCAGATCATTGTCAGTGAGTTCAACCATCACAAGGTGCTCATTACTTCTGGCCTTGTGCCATAACTAAGCCAGGTTTAGTAAATAATGTGTCCTGGTTACAATGTTAAACTGCATCTAATTGTGAAGATCCAGTTTTGGCACTCTAGGGAGTGTGGAGTACTCCTTCATCGCCATTACTCCGAGGTCCACTCTGACCTGGAGTGGTAGTACTTGTTAGGGTCCTGTCTCTCTCTCTATCATGTGGCCTGAGTATGAGGTTAAACTGCATCTAGTGGTGAGATTCCAGTTCTGGAACTCTGGGAAGTGTGGATTACCCCTTCATCGCCATTACTCCGAGGTCCACCCTGACCTGGAGTGGTAGTACCTGTTAGAAAAAATTGACTTTTAAAAAAATTGAAAGATTTCAAATCCATCAAAAATGAATAAATTAAAAGGACTTTGGCATAAAATAACCCAACAAGGGTTGAGATGCCTTACAATCCAACCAACCAACTTAGTAAATAACTATAATATGACCCCACTTCCCACATGGTGGGAAAGCACTGGCATAATTTTATGGATTTTTTTTTTTTTTTGAAGAAAATCAACATAAGACTGCAACAAATTTTAAAATAATATAAAAGCTTAACTCTACATCTCAAATACTATATCTCCAAATATGATATATCTTTATTTCTTTTTTTAACCTAAAAATCACTTATATATTTTATCCTCTTATATGATATGACCCTGTTCAATGGGTGGAAGCATGGAAATGATATATATATATATATATATATATATATATGAACAAGCATTTGAAAACATTATTAAAAAAAACCCAGCTTGCATCTCAAGTACTATATCTACAAACATGATATATCTTCAACTTTTTACATTCTAAAACTCAGTAATGTATTTTATCTCCTTATATAATGTGACCTAAAACCCCACCCACCCACCCCCCCCGGAGGCAAAGTACAGCCATAATTATATATATTTTTTAAGAAAACCAATATACTGCAATAAATTTTAAAGCATTATATGAAAAACCCAGATGTGTATCTCAAGTACTATATCTACAAATTATATATATGTATATATATGTATATGTATATATATATATATATATTTTTTTTTTTAAATTTCTCTGAATTAGATAAAAGCATAGATAATAAAAACTAAAATCAACTAAAAAACCAAATTACATACCCCATGAATACGACTGGAGCAACAGTCGAAAGCGCTCGGGAAATAAGTATGAAAAATATGATGAATCAACTCGATCCAGATTCAAGAAGGATAGCCAGAAGACTGGAAAAAATATCCATACAAAAAATGAAAAAAGAATACTCCGTGGTATTCAATAACACATGTCTTACGAATATATATATATATATATATATATATATTTGGAAGATATGTGCTTAATTGAAGTCATACCTAATTTTGAAAATTAATTAGTTAATAATTAATGAATTTAGGCGGGCATATATGTTCAAAATGTAAGGCTAAACAAATCGAGAAAATGTCAATCCCTGAATGTACATTTCGACCTATTAGGTCTCATCAGCAAGGTTATAGACATGGGAGACTGCTCCATGTGTGACTCGAATATATAATATTATATATCAACTATATATATATATATATAATATATATATATATCCTTTTTTAGGAAAAGCATGGGCCGCAATAAATAAATTAGCGATCATATGGAGATCCAATCTCACAGACAAGTTAAAGAGACAGTTCTTCCAGGTCGTTGTCGTGTCAGTACTGCTGTATGGCTGCACCACCTGGACCCTAACTAAGCGACTAGAGAATAAACTAGATGGAAGCTGCACAAGAATGCTGCGGGTGATCCTGAACAAGACGTGGAAATAACACCCTACAGGAAAACAGCTGTACGGTCACCTGCCACATATCACCCAAACCATCCGAGTAAGATGGACAAGACACGCGGGACACTGCTGGAGAAGCAAGGACGAACTCATAAGCGATGTCCTCCTGGTGAAGGCAGCACATGGACACGCCAGTGTTGGCCAACCAGCAAAGGCGTACAGCTCTGTGCGGATACAGGATGCTGCATAGAGGACCGCCCGAGAATGATGAGTGGTAGGGACGGATGGAGAGAGATTGTCATGGATATCTGTGCTGACAGCACGACATGATGATATATATATATATATTCGTATGGAGGTGTGTGGTGTAATGATTAAAGTCGTAGGAAATGGACTCGTCGACCTGAGTTCAATTCCTGGACGAAGCTGTTTGCATTTCACATATCTCTAATACCCTTGGGAAAGGTATGAATCCAATTCTCCCTCCAGCTATGGGCAAATACCAGGGTAGACTGGACTCTTTAACCTTGGCTAGGTAACCAGTCTAGGAGAAGGAAAACTCTGAATTCAAACCTGTTAAACTCCGCTTAAGAAATTGACCTTGTGTCACATCCTGCTCGTGCGGAGGGGTTGGTAAATATATATATGTGTGTGTGTGCGTGTGTGTGTGTAACCCCAACTTTTTTTAACCTAAAAATCAGTAGTATATGTTATCCTCTTATATAGTTCGATATCTGAGTACAGCCAAATTTATTTGTTTTTTTAAGCAACTATATCTCTGCAAAATTTTTAAACACAAAAATCCCAAGTCACTTTGTTGGTTTGTCTATCGGTCAGGAAAGTGGGTGGGGATTATATTCATATATTGATAGCTAAAAAGAAAAGAGTGAAAAGAAAAAAAAGAAGGAGATGAACATTTCTGCATTCTGATCTTTAACCCTTAACCTACCTTTTTTCTTTTTTGTCTTACTTTGACTTTGTCATTGTTTATTCATGATTTTTGTGGGTTTTTTTTTTAAATAGTTTATGAAACAATTATGTTGATAGGTCACAAAAGGTATGAAAAATGAACTGGTGATACCCATAGTATACCCATTCATTAAATGAAAATTACAAGGTTCTTAGTTTGATACCGGTCCGCGGGAACAGATCCCTGTGCTCCTCATACGCTGAGTTGGCGAGGACCGGTATCAAACTAAGAACCTTGTGATTCCTAGCCGAACGCTCTACCGACCTTAGCTAAACCGGCCCCTATGACAAAATAATTTTCATTTAATGAATGGGTATACTATGGGTATCACCAGTTCATTTTTCATGCCTTTATTAAGATTAAAAAGCCCAGTCTGCACTACTATTTACCCGCAGTTGGGTGTTGGCTGAATAGAAGAACTTGGTCTTTTTTCAAGAGTAGTTATTTACCCACAGTTGGGAGTTGGCTGAATAGAAGGACTTAGGTCTTTTTTCAAGAGTAGTTATTTACCCATCTTATTTGCTATGAGTAGGATGTGACACAAAATACGGAAAATCCAGCAAGGATCGAACTTGCTGTTCAGTAGTTCAATGGATCTGTGAGACTAGCTTGCTAACCACTACACCACGATGGGACACACTTTCTTTTCCGAGGAGGAGGGGGGCACTGTGTGCAAAGAGAAATGGGAACAGCCTCGTCGAAATCTATTGAAGTCAGTTAGTCTACTGTTGGTTTTAATAACAGCAGCTAACTAAGTAGAACTCAAGCAATGTCCAAGACAGTTGGTATAAATAGGACTCAAGAATGATCCATCCATGAATCTGGGTGATTTGGGTGATTCCATTCCTTGAGTTCTGATTGGCTGCTTGACTGCTTGATTTGAATGACATTGTGGAGTCTTATATATACTTTGTCATTTTGCAGTGGACTTTGTAGCATTCGGGTTTGTATTTGAGTTACAACCGTTTGTTGCCTTGTCTTCCCAGTTTGACGGTAATTGGAACTTTTAATTATTCTTCAGAATCCATTTCTCATGATGCATAACTGTTACGCCACAAGCGCCTCCTCTGTCTCGACTTATTGGTGAGAACGAAATGCCAGATATTTAAAACTTCTAACAATAGCCTATTGTCCACAAGTATTAATTAATCAGTGAATCATTGGTGGGCCAAAGGCTAAAGCATTGCAGTTTGATTTTGATTAAGAACTAATTTGTCTTGTATCAGATACAAGGTAATTATTATTTCATATAGTGTCTGGTAATCTACATGCCTTTTGTTTTTGGATGAACTTATCAAAACATTTCCCGTATACAGTTGGTAAATACACAGAATAGATCTACAATGATCTAATGTAGTGGTTCTCAACCGGGGGACATATGGCTTCCCTGGGGGCGGGGACTATACAACCTTTGTTGGGTCCTAGCAAGCAAAAAATATTTGATTATAAAAAGAGTACAATAGGACTTTTAAGCATCAAATGGGAATAAAATATTGAGTTAATTGCGATTTCAACTGTTGATATAATTATTAACTTAATATGTTTGGATTAAAACCGATATTCACTTCCGCATTTGTCCTTAATTAATCATTTGTTTTGATTAATTCATTACGATTAACCCTAATGACCCATTTTTGTGAAACATAAGTAGGTTATCTATCTATGCATTTCTAATATTATATATATATATATAATATATATAAATATATATGAGGAAGAATGAATAAAGAAAGGAAAGTACAGAATGGATAATAAAAGATGAATTTAAATATGTATAATATATATATATATATATATTATATATATATAATTTGTTTTACTTTTTCATTTGAAAATAACTTTTGGCTGAAGAATCATATCACTTATTAACATCGCCCTGAAGATGGTTTGATTAAAAAAAAAAAAACGAAATTTTTAAACGTTGGCATACTATCATTCACAGATGAATAAATCTTCTGAATATTTGTCTTATTTTCATTCTTATATATAACTAAAAGAAATTAAAAATCTTTCATTCTTACTATAGTTTCACGTATCAAACTATTAAATGGAAGATACAATGATCACTTATATAAGAGAGAGAGAGAGAGACAAAGATACACACACACACAGATTGATTCAGTCAATCAGAGAGTCAGAACAAGTTAGTCAGAAAGTAAGCTTTGTTATTGCATTTACTCATGCTTGTAACTGAGGGAAAAAGTAAGAAAGAATGGGGGGAAGAAAAATAATAAAAGCTTTTTCATCTTGTGAAAAGAAAAAAAAAGAAAAAGAAAAAAAGAAAGATTAGTTGCGTTCCTTTTCTAACTTTCCTTCCACATGAATGATCATTCCACAACAGAACCAATCATCCCTTTCTCCCGAGATGAAGATGCTATATTCTCTTCATCGATGACAACACATCCTGATAATCTCTCCCAATGTTATTTCATTTGAACATCTCGGTAGAAGTCAACAATTGTCTACCATTTACTAAAGCCCCAACCCCCATTCTCAAAATCTTGTTCTTCTACAATAAGACTGCCTCCTCCCCACCCCTCCTGAAATGGACATGTCTTTTCTGTTAAGATAATTTGGTTAAGTAACCAGAATTAATTGGAGTTTTTGTTTGCTATAGCCAATTGAGACTTGTTGCCCTGTTTGCAGACTGATTATATCCCTTTCAGAGGGGTAAGATATCTCCCTCTAAAAAAAAGGGGGGGGGGTGATACTAAACTGCATCAGATGGTGAGGTTCCAGCTCTGGAGAGTGTGAAGTACCCCATCATTACTATTACTCTCCAGTCCACTCTGACCTGTTAGGGTCTATGGATCAAATAAATCTGTTTAGAAATTATTTGTATTTGATTTTTTAAAAAAATTTTTTTATAAACTCTTAAGAAACAACAACACAAAAAGATAAATATAAATGTGTAATAAACATGATTCCCTAACCTCTAGGCATAAAATAACCCTAGACAGGTTGACATGCTATTAAAATCCATCAATTAATCAAAATATCTTCTTCCTGTGTATTCTTTAATACTTATACTTAACTTTTAGCTCATTTTATGAACTTTGTGTGTGTGTGTATGTGTGTATATATATATATATATATATATATATATATATACACACACACACACACACACACAACCTATCAAATATCAGAAATTATACATGTACATATTCATGTTCTGCCAAAATATGGTTAATTATTGCCTGAAGAAGATATCAGAAGATCTGAAACGTGTGTCGCATATGTAAGATAATAATAAAAAAATTTTTTTTTAAAAACATAATCCTTTTTGTGAACCTTCTTTTTATAGAATATCTAATTTTCTCTCATTGGACCCATAACAACACTTTTATATATATATATATATATATGTATATGTGAAAATGGAAAAGGAATTGAATCGGACAATATGAGGAAAAATGAGTAAAGAAAAGAAATGTAGATGGATAAAATGAATTTAATCGATATCACTTACACATGTGTTTCGGTCAGTTTATGTGTGTGAAAATATTTCGCACACATAGAAGAATCGACCTTCATCAGAGTGAACATTTATATATATATATATATATAATAATCTGTAAATGATATTGAGCATTCTTTACTCATAAATATAGCAAACTATATTATCAATATTAATTTTGATGTTTCATTAAAAAACACAGATAAGGCTCTTTTTAACAGGGTTTTTCCCCCCACCTTTTTAATCTTACAAATAAATCTGTTTAAAAATGTTTGTTTCAATGCGACTTTATGCAAAAAAAAAAAAAAAAAAAAAAGAATCTTTTAGAACAGCTACACAAAAAATGTAATATAAACATCCAATGAATGCGATTCCCTCTTATTATAAAATAACCCCTGACTGATTGATATGCCATTAAAACCAATCAATTGTCCCTCGCTACTGTTTCTGAATTTGGTTCTTTGTATAGAAAACTAATTTTGATCTAATAAAGTTCTTTTCTTTCTTTTTTTTTTTTTTTTTTTTTTTTTTTTTTTTTTTTTTTTTTTTTTTTTTCTTTCTAAGGTTATGTAAATCATGCTAAAAGAATAATGAAATGTAGATCACATTGCAATATATATACAAGGTGTGTCAAAAATGTATCAAGATTTTTTGGTACTTTTTTACACACTTTGTATTCTGAAAAAATTAACGTTCCATTCATCGTTCATTTCTTTCTTGGTAAATACAGCTTCAATCTTGATACTTTTATAACCCGCACTGTATACATTAAAAAGACATAATTACATCTGGCTATCGAAAAGATATGAATAAAATCTATTTTTTTGATCAGCAATCTCAATCTTCAAGAATGGTGGAATGGTTGACCTTTAGGCAATTTTAATTTCTGTAGTCATGTCTTTTTCGAAAAGTAAAAAATTAATGAAATCTGTTTATCTCTATCTTTGGAGATTTTAAGATTATTCTCATCACCATGGTAACTTGTGTATCATTTTAACACAAATTTGTTAGAATGCACCGACTGCACCTCTGCAGATTTGTTTAAGAAATAAAGAATACATTTTTGCATTTCCTTTTGGTTGAGTTTGTATTCTACAAGGGTCATTCCATAAACAAATAAAAGGCATGAAAATAAGTCATAAAAATGAATTTGATTGCAAAACTTGTACCCAAGGAAAAATGTGTCAATACAGAAATACAAAAGCCGATATAAAGGCAAATAAAATACTTGATTTGATTCATTGTGATTTGGCAGGTCCTATTGAACCAATTTCAATAAATGACTCAAGATATACAATAACTTTCGTTGATGACTACTCAGGATTAATAGTGGTTTATTTTCTTAAAAATAAATCAGAAGCAGCAGATGCAACAGAAATTTTTTTAGCTGATATGTCACCCTATGGATCTATAAAAAAAATTAAGAACAGACAATGCTCTTGAATTTACTTGTACAAAATTTAAAAATATTCTTGTAAAAAAAAATAAAATAAAACAAGAATTTTCAGCTCCTTATTCACCACACCAAAATGAAAGATCTTGTGAAACACTCTTTGAAATGGCAAGATGTTTATTGATAGAATCTAAATTACCAAAAAACTTGTGGAATTATGCAATTAGAACATCAGCTTATATAAGAAATAGATGCTTCAATAGAAGAACTGGAAAAACTTCCTATGAAATGTTCACATCTCAAAAGCCTGACATAAGCAATATGCATACATTTTGTTGAGTTTCTATTATACAAGAGTCATTCCATAAACAAAGGGATTTGTTTTCTTCAAAGCATATCTATTAATAATGGAGATTCGCTTCCGGTTTTTGTCTGTAACAAAAATTACATCACTGCTTGCATCACATTACCCAAAATCGTCATAACATAGAATAAAATTTATTCTACATTTTTGACATGTTCAAATTTTGAGTGTATTTTATTTGAATAAATACACTCAAAATTGAACATTCAACATTAGACAGTCCTCATTGTTTTTTAAAACAAAGTTTTAATAAATACATGACTGGTATTATATATCTATATAGTTGTTTATTTTAATATATATTTAAAGTTTACATTTCAAATTGTTTTATTTTTTTTAATCCTTTAATGAATTTGATGATTTTACTTACTTAGGGCCAAAACTCGCTGACATTGAATTTTTTACTCCCACCCCTCAGGAAATATGTTTCAAAAATCTATTTTTACATCGCCCGGAGTGCGTTTTTTATTTTGTACTAGTTGTATATAATATCTTCTGGTTTTAGATGTTAGTTTAAAAAGGAACATTTCTAGATAACAATATCCCCAGGCACACAAGGAGTACATTAACCCTTAACGTCCTATACCGCCTCATTCCACCCATCCGGAAGTCACATTCATTTTTCTAATCTGCTCCAAATGATAGCTTTTGTTTAAATGTAATATTAAACATATTTAGAATTCTTTGATTCAAGGGAAATAACAGGTAACTTTAAATGAAAAGGCCATTTTTAACCATTTATTGATAAATCCTTATAGGAATGGGGCTCTGGGCTGAAAAATCTCAACAGGATGCTAAGAGTTAAACAAATCAGAATGCTCCAGGCTTTATATATATATATTATATATTGTTAATAATCACTAATAATCTGTTTTTAGAGGGAAGAATAAGAAACATTCTGAGATGCGTGGATATGATTTTGCTGCATCCTTTTAGATTTGTATGCGTCAGGGACGCAGGACGCGTACCTATCAGCATCTCTGTTAGTCTGATTTTCAGTTAATCATTCATAGCTTTTCACATAGATTTTTTTCCCCTTTTTTGAGCTTTCATGTGTTCACTAATATTGCTTGATCTGGCTGGTGTGTAATTATATGTTAGATAGATGAATTCAGTGTGACGTGACTAATTCTGGTCAAGTCGTGCTGATTTGTGTGTTGAGAAAGGTAAAAATAAATCCAGTGATTCTAAGATATGGTTAGGCTTGGTTATTCTCTATCTTTCGCTCAACTTGACTGGAATATAATTACTTTGATCATTGTTAATCAAAGTTAGTATTCGATAAGGTGTTTATAACTTGTTTGATGATTCCTGAAAAGCAGGAACGGAATTGTGTACTCCTACTGATACATGATACCCATACAAGGCAGCACTGGTGGCGTAACTGTTAATATCATAGGAAATGGAATCTGTATTCAGAGTTCAAATCTTGAACAAGGCTGATTGCATTTCTCTTTAGCACTAATTGTTGGAATATTTTTGGTATATAAGGTGTGCTACAATTCCCCACCTAAATTTATAGACCCTATTGCCCTTATGGCAAGCCCCAAGCCCTTTTTATCATATGGGTGCTAGAAGGCGGTGGCTGCTGGTCTACATGTCCTGGGAATGGCGTTAAACTCTAACTGATGGTGAGATTCCAGTTTTGGAGGTTTGGGGAATGTGGAGCACACCATTCATCACCATTGCTCCCTGGTCCACTCTGACCCGGAGTGGTAGTACCTGTTAGGGTCCCATCTATGGGTTAAATAGAAAAATGTATTTATAAAAAAATTGTATTATCCATTAAGAATTGATTTATTTCAAAACTTTATCGGCATTAAATGACCCACTGAGGTTGATATGCCGTAGAACAAAACAAACCAAACCAAAATTTATAGACTAGGTGAGGTCACATGGTTTATTCCTACACCAATCAACAGCCGTAATGTTCGGCTGATTAACTACTTAAACACTGATCCTTTCATATTCCATTTGCAACCATTAACGAAGGAACTTACAATACTGAGGATTCTTAACCAGAGGATTACCAAGGATTTCTGCTGGACAAGCGCTCTTGCTTAAAGTTTAAAGGATGGCCCATAAAACTGTAACACTAATACTTATGGAAAAGGCATGAATCCTCTTTTACCCCCCAGCTATGGTTAAATCGTAGGGCATACAGGGTTCTTTATCCTTGGAAAGGCAACCAGTTTAGGAGAAGGAAAACTCTGAATTCAAACCAGCTGTAGAAAAAAAAAAAAAATTTTTTTTAAAGTATTCATAAGGTCTGCTGAGTTGCCTACTGTGGTTATCCAGCTGATCTTTAAAAACCGAGTGTAAACTTACAGATAAAAAAAATTTTCTATAATTTTCTTGATTATAACAATGAAATGAATAACGTTAAAATGAGCACATTTTCAAGAAAGAAAAAAGAATGGCAAAAATGTGCCATTTCGAAAGATACAGATTTAAATTTATAAAATCCTCCCATTGTAAAGAGATAATTTTTACATGTGGTAAAAAAAAGTGAAATTTTGACCATTTCTAAATTTAATACATGAAATTCATATATAGATGTAGTATCTATTTTGGGACGGAAATAGTAGTTTCTTACTTATGGTTTCATAAACAACACTTACTTTTTTTCATAGTTTAGACAAATTGTATATTTGATTTGTTATAATTTAAAATATTTTAACATTACAGACGCAATTAGAGTTTTAGCAACTTGAGTTTATGAATTTGCATCTTTAGCATAAAATCAATTCCTATTGCCACAAAGATTCAAGAAAATTGATTTTTTTTTTAAAGATATTTATATTCTTAAAAGTAAATGCTAAAATGTTTACAAGCAAATTTCTAATTTTCTTCACATAAGGTGGTAAAACTTGTTTAAAATAACATCTCTGGACCTAGGGGTTTTTTTTGCTTGTTTTTTTACCTATATATAAAGGTAAAAAGAGAAAGAGAGAGATACTGATAGGTATGCGTCCTGAGTCCCAGTGTTTTTCTTTTTTCTTCCCTCATGATTTCAAGCTACCTGTAAATACATTTCAATAGTTTCTTAGAAATGAATTGACATAGGATTGTTACAAAGTAGGAGTTAGACGGCTTTAGTTGGGACCTATAAATTTTCCTGGGCACACAGTCAAAGCAAATACGTGTCTGCCAGGTCACACTAAATCAAAAAGCTATCAATATCACCCTGTGTGTATGTGTGTGTGTGTGTATATATATATATATATATATATATATATATATTATATATAATAATATATAGTTCTTTTTCTCATATAATTTCAGAGAATGAGGTTCATAATTTAGTTTCTTTGTCTAATGGCATATCGACCTTCATGGGTTATTTAATGCTAAAGCTTTCTTTGTAGAGGAACAGTAGCAATACTATTTAATCCGGGGAGCGGATGAGGGGGTCCATACCTTTCCCAAGGGTATTAATCCGACAATGGTTATAAGTGTGACTGGAGTTTCAATGCCCCCATCTCTAGCTATGGTTAAATAGTATCACTGCTGTTCTAAAAGGATGGCTTTGGCATTAAATAACTCCTGGAGGTTGATATGCCATTAAACAAAGAAACCAAACCCATCTATTGATCAAATGATTTTATGTTCAAAAATTATTTTATTGGTCAAATTCAAAAATTTTATTGTCAAATGTGTTCAAAAATTATTTGATTTAAAAAAAAATTTTAAAAAATAAAAAATTTGTGTGGGAAAAAAAAGAAGAAAAAAAAATTGTGTGGACCCCCCCCCCCCACCCACACAAATGTAAATATGAAGGTACA
>CM042168.1:47791853-47796853 GCA_023376005.1 Doryteuthis pealeii
CAGGGATTAAGCAGGTAAAAATGTTTTTAAACGGTAGTATTACTTTCTGGCCTTGTGGCCTAAAGACGAAAAACTCTCCATTCAGTGCCCCCCTCCCCAGAAGCACTACCCATCCTATAAAAAAAAGTGTAGGGTCAGGAATATTCCAAAAATTAAATGCCAAAGGAGCTGGATAATTTTTAGAAATTCACATTAGTATGAAAAACCCCTTGGAAGGGCTTGTGAGGGGTAATGGATAAATCTGTTACTCACTTAGCCCCCCTCCCTAATTTTTTTTTTTTTTCTAATTTGAGTTCCAGATACAGCACTGTAAATGGTAAATTCTTCAATCTAGTGGTTCATGGCACTTGTGTTGATTTAATTTATTGGTTGTTTAGTATCAAAAATGTTTGGTATTTTTTATAAATTTCTTTCTTTTAAGTACATAATATTTCATGTGCTTGCTGCCAAATATGGTCTTCCACTAGAAAAACTTAACCTGCTTTTTGTTTGAATATAGGGGAGTTTTTTATTTTTTTTTTTTATTGAAATAATAGAAGAATAACTTTTACATGTCATTGCATAATAGGCCATTACTCTGGTGGCCGATTGTCCATTTAGCTATAACGGAAACATATGTTGAAAATTATAAGTAAAATGGTTTCACCTGTACAGAATTAAAACTATGCATGCTCTCATGTGCCTGTCCGCCTTGTCGTCAAGAAATAAGCGACACCAGATAATCAGGATTTACATTTTCACATTTCATCTTGGATGGTCTCATTTTTAACCAGAGAGTGTTGCAAAGATGATAACGGATGGAAGGTTAATGAACACCAGTATTAATATATAGATGGTTAGTAAAAGACGGATATGGTTTTCATAAGTTCTCATTACAAACAACTGCCCTGTAGGCTGCTGCATTAGAATGCACCGACTGCACCTCTGCAAAGGGGTAAGACTCCCCCAATGGGGCCACCTGTTGGCCGTGGGTAGCGACCTGTGATGCTTAAGGATAGAAACCAGGTGGATGAGCAGTTCATAACCTGCAATACTCCACTTTGGCCCTTTCTTGGGCTAGACTGGGCGGTCAGAGAGACCCCCTCTGATCAACCGGCTGGTCACGGCAAACCCTAGCACCTATATGATTTTCCCAACCCTATTGCCCTTATGGCAAGCCCCAACCCTTTTTATCATATGGATGCTAGAAGGCGGTGGCTGAGGGTCTACATTTCCTGGGAATGACGTTAAACTCTATCTGATGGGGAGGTTCCAGTTTTGGAGGTTTGAGGAATGTGGAGCACCCCTTCATCACCATTGCTCCCTGGTCCACTCTGACCCGGAGTGGTAGTACCTGTTAGGGTCCCATCTATGGGTTAAATAGAAAAATGTATTTATAACAAAATTGTATTATCCATTAAGAATTGATTTATTTCAAAACTTTATCGGCATTAAATGACCCACTGAGGTTGATATACCGTAAACCAAACCAAACCAAACTGAGTTCAAATCCTGGACGTGGTAATTGCATTTCATTTAGCGCTAATATCCTTGGGAAAGGTATGAATCCTACTCTCCCTCCAGCCATGAGTAAATAGTAGGGCAGACTGGGCTCTTTAACCTTGGTTAGGCAACCGGTCTAGGAGAAGGAAAACTCTGAATTCAAACCTGCTGAACTCCGCTTAAGAAATTGACCTTGTGTCGCATCCTGCTCGTGCAGAGGGGTTGGTAAAATATATATATATATATATATATATATATATATATATATATATATATTAAAAAAATGTTTTTTTTTAAATTGGGCGTTATTATGAAGCATTAAAAATGTATAAATGAATGAACTCGATATTATGGAGTATTGGATTCACTTATTTTTTAATTATTTTTTCTCATAAATTTTCAGGTTCGTTAGATACCCTTTGTCAAATGTTATTACTGTTTAACGGTTTCTTTGTCTCTGTTGTTATCGACAGTGGCAGCGTCTGTGAAATATTTGTAATAACGGAGAATTCCGATATCTGCGGGATTAAATCCCTTCATATATATATATATATATATATATATATATATATATGAAGAACAAAATTAACAGCTTGAATAAATAAACATTGTGAAATTTATCTAGAAATTACATAATGTTATTCTGTTGAAATGCTCAAGTCTCAAAATGATTCGTTTTATTGACCTGAAGGCCTCAAAATGCGAGACAAGAATTCTTGTTCATTTTTTTTTTTTTTTTTTTTTTTTTTTTCAGAACAGAAATTTGCTTTTCATCAGTCGATAAAAATTACTTCCCTGTTATCTTGTCACAGTCTCTTTACATCAACAAATTTTAATCATAAAGCGAACGTCATTTTTTACTCCCATTGCAATTTAAATACTATAATTTGATCGTTGGTGAATAATGTTCACTGGTTTTAAATCTTGTCAGTGTCAATTCCTTCATGACTTTCTTTCTTTTTCATTCTTCATCAATCTCTTTCATTTTCTTCCTCCATCAATCTCTTTCATTTTCTTTCCTCCATCAGCCTCTTTCTTTTTTATCCTCCTTCCTCGGCTCTCTTCTTTTACCTCCTTCCTCCCTCTTTCTTTTTTATCTCCTTCCTCGGCCTCTTTCTTTTTATCCTCCTTCCTCGGCCTCTTCTTTTTTATCCTCCTTCCTCGGCCTTTTCTTTATCCTCCTCCTCGCCTCTTCTTTATCCTCCTTCCTCGGCCTCTTTCTTTTTTATCCTCCTTCCTCGGCCTCTTTCTTTTATCCTCCTTCCTCGGCCTCGCTCTTTATTCCATCCCTCTCTCTCTTTTTCTATTAAACTTCTTTCTTCCCCTCCTCCTCTATTAACCCTTTTCTTTCCTCCTTCTGTTACTTTTTCTGCCCTCTTTCTCTCATTTCCTCCTCCCCTTTCCGCCCTCTTTCTCTCGTTTCCTCCTCCTCCTCCCCTCTTTCTTTACCTCCCTCACTCCTTTAGCACCAGAGACAAAGCCATTCTTGTAGAAGAACAGTAGAGGTACCATTTAACCCATAATAAAATTGTTTCATCTTTGAAATCTGATGTCATCCACACTTAGTTTCCTTGTTTAATGGCACATCAACTTTTATGGATTATTTAATGCCAAAGCCATCCTTGTAGAAGAACAGTAGAGGTACTATTTAACCCATAGCTGGTAGGTTATGGGGTTCATACCTTTCCCAAGTGTATTAGTCCAAAAGTTAAAGTAATAGTGTGACTGGAGTCTTAACTCACTATGATATTGCAGTCTAGCACATAAACCACTATGTCGTAGGGACTCCCCATCTATATAGTATTTAGATTTTTATCACAAAAGAATTAGTTTGTTTTTTTTTTGTTTTTTTTTAATTGGTTAAAATGTGCCTTTCTTCAATAATGTGCTCGGGGGGGGGGCATTCCCCTGCTCGTCCCTTTATTGATGCATTGCATGTGGTTTCAATTTAGAAATTAAGGCTGACACTTTTTCTTTCTTTCTTTTTTTATACGTATAAAAGCAGTAAAAAAGAAAATTCTGTTAAGATTAAAAATGTACAATGGGTAAAAAGAATTACTAAAACTGGTGGAGTAGTGGCCTTGTGGTTAACGGGCTGGACTATGACATCATAGTAAGCTGGTTCAAATTCCATTTGCACTATTACATTCACTTTCAGACTAATACCCTTGGGGAAAGATATAAACCCTTCATCCCCCTCAGTTATGGATTAAATAATACAACTGTTCTTCTACAAGGATGGCTTTGGCATTAGATAAACCACAAAAGATATGACATTAAACATTGGCCATGGGTGTTAACCCACGATACTTAAGGACGGAATCCTATCAACATCTTAAGTAGAGTTTAACAGGTTTGAATTTAGAGTTTGTAGAAGTTATCCTCCAGATATAGAAACAATATGATACTCACCGTCGCAGTGGGGTTCTAACTACTGCCGAGTTAGTAGACAAAAACAACAGGCAAGCTGTAACTTAAATACAGTCCTTGCATGCTGCTGGCATAATGCAAAGTGATGGCTGAAGAGCGGGTACTTATCCATGTTCTTACTCACCCTGAAATCCAATAGCCAATCAGAACTCAGGAAATGAACTTGCCTGAGTTCATAATGGAACAATCCAAAGCTCCATATAAGCCACCTACCAAACTCTAGTTTTAGTCTTGCATTCATCTTGTAACAGAGTTGAATAATTTACACAAAATCCAACATGGCGCTGCGAACAGGATGCGAACCTGTGAGGGAATAACCCATTGGATTTCGAATCCAACGCCTTAACCACTGGGCCATCACAAAATCCAACCGAGTTTTCCTTCTAGATTGGTTTTGTAATGTTAGCAACCAGAGTCTTTTGTTTATAAAAAAAATGACTTTATTCAGCATTAGATGACCAAAAAAGGGTTTATGCCATAAAACAGAACAACCAGATTGATTACCTAACAAAGATTAAAGAGCCTAATCTGCCCTACTATTTACCCATTGCTGGAGGGGGAGAATAATTATATTCATACCTTTCCCAAATGTGAAATTCAAACAGACCTTGTCCAAGATCTGAACTTGTCTCACCGTGTCCATTTTCTACAATGGTAACCATTACACCATGTGCCTCCAATATATATATATATATATATATATATATATTGGACGCACATAGTCTCCCTTGGTGACTGGCTGATACTGACTTTAGGCCGCCCGACGACTTTACTTACTTACTTTTTTATATATATATAAAAAAGTAAGTAAGTAAAGTTTTTATATATATATAAAAAAGTAAGTAAGTAAAGTTTTTATATATATATAAAAAAGTAAGTAAGTAAAGTCGTCGGGGCGGCCTAAAGTCGGTATCAGCCAGTCACCGAGGGAGTCTATCCCCTTTTCAATAGCACTAGACCAAGGAGATTGTTTTGGCATCTGAGGTGGAGCACCACGCCTACCATCAGCTCCTTACTTTACCGCACAGATTCCTGCTACTCATACGCTGAGTTGGCGAGGACCGGTATCGAAATAGGAACCTTGTGGT
>CM042168.1:47801853-47824353 GCA_023376005.1 Doryteuthis pealeii
ACTCGTAAACAGGACTCTAACAGCTACTACCACTCCAGGCCAGAGTAGATCTGTGAGTGATGGTAATAAACGGGTAGTCCATACTTCCCTGATCTTCAGAACTGGAGCCTCACCACCAGATACAGTTTAATGTCATTCTCAGGATATCTCTGCAGGTCATACAGTCAGTATATTCTAAATCTCACCAACAGGGGCTTAAACTTTGTGGTAATAGGACCAAATTTAATTAATATATACTACTTATTTTTTTTCCTAATGACTTGTTATTGTTTTGTTTTTTTTGTTGTTATTGTTTTTTTGGGGTGGGTGGGGGGATCAAGAAAGCATTTGCATATTATGTTCTAAAACGCAAGTGTGAAATTTTAATTGGTCTTTCAAGAAGGCTTTAAATGGCTGCACTTGACGTTTTAGGTTGAAGGTTAAACCTTCCCCACCCCAAACCACCCCAACCACTCCCCCGGTCTCGACCTCCCCCCTCCCGGTCTCGACCCCCACCTCCCGGTCTCGACCTCCCCCCCACTCCCGGTCTCGACCTCCACCCCACCCCCTGTCTCAACTTCACCTCACCCCTCGCTCACCCCCTCGGTCTCAACCTCCACAACACCCCACCCCCTCGGTCTCAACCTCCACAACACCCACCCCCTCTCAACCTCCACAACACCCCACCCCCTCGGTCTCAACCTCCACAACACCCACCCCTCGGTCTCAACCTCCACAAACACCCCACCCCCTCGTCTCAACCTCCACAACACCCACCCCTCGGTCTCAACCTCCACACACCCCACCCCTCGGTCTCAACATCCACAACACCCACCCCTCGGTCTCAACCTCCACAACACCCCACCCCCGGTCTCAACATCCCCCCACCTACAGTCTCAAATATCTGTCAATCACATATGTACTATTAGCTGTACAAGTACTTTATTGTATCATTTAGGTAAGTGTCTTATTTTTGATTTGACATTGTAAAATAGTAAAGAAATTATTTCTATTCCTGATCAGAGCCATTTTTTGTTTCCTTTCCAATTACATTTTAACTATTAAAGGCACTTATGACAGCCATTAAACTCCTATTTATACAATTTAAATCATAATTAATTGCAAATATAAGGAAGTACTTTTTAATTAACATTTGACAGTTATCACCCCTTGAGAAATTATAATAAATAGGGCAAGTGCAAACATTGGCCCTACATTATTACAAAGTTGAAAATTGTATTAGGAAATTGCTTTATTCTCTAAGTTAAAACAGATTAATAATATGATTATGATTTTTTTTTAAATCCCCTATGAGGCTTGATGGAAAGATAAATAGAAAATGTCAGCTGATCATAATGTATATTCCTATTGCAGCACTTGTCAGAATTCTCACTTTCCATTTATCTGAATTTTGGTATCGTGTCCATTAAGTAAAATATTCTTTTCGTTTCTTGAAAAATTTTTAGATAATAAATCATCAGTTACAGGTGTTTGATTGGGATTTTTTCCCTACTTTATAAGCAAAATATTAAAATTTGACAATAGTTGGCCTCATCTCTCTCTCTCTCTCTCTCTCTCTCTCTCTCTCTCTCACACATATTTCCCTCTCTCTTTCTCTTTCTTTCCCACTCTCTCTCTTCCCATTCTCCTATTTCTCTCTATCCTTTTTCTTCTCTCTCTCTCCCCCCTCTCTCTTACACACACTCTTCAAATATTTTCTATGGAATAATAAAATAATAAAAATAGATCAGAAAATGATTTTTGATTGTTTTAGTCTTAATATTAAATTGGGTCTTTTTCATTGTTGGTGTTCATAAACACAGTCTCTTTCTCATTTGCAAATATAGTACATTCAACTCATACACATACACGCACATGCACATATATATACATATACATAAATATATACATATATATATAATATAATATACATACATATATATACATATATGTAAATATACATATATATACATATATGTAAATATAAATATACATATATATATATAATATGTAAATATATATATATACATATATGTAATATACATATATGTAAATATACATATATGTAAATATACATATATATACATATATGTAAATATACATATATATACATATATGTAAATATACATATATATATATATATACATATGTGTGTGTGTGTTCACAGAATTGAATAATACTTTTCTGTTACTTATTATTCATGACTAATCATTGTTTTCACTTCATTTCTTGAAATCAGGTGATTTACTCACTTTTCCTGGAACATATAATAATAGAGAAAGATTATTTTAATTGTAGAATAACATTATATGAAACTAATTTTACTTGGTGTCATTGTCAAGAACAATTCCTTGTTCCTTCTATTCTGCAGCTGTCTTGAATTTTAAAGGAATTCTTTTAGCTCATTTTAACCCAAATAAGTTTTGCTTTAAAGGCAAAACAAAACAAGAACTAAAGATATTTTGCTATTACAAAAAAAATCTACCGATTCCTTTATAGTTTAAAATACGCTATTTGTATATTTTGCTTTTAATGTCAATTTATTTTGTTGTTTTTTTGTTTATTCCTAAGATACCATTAACCACTTACCTATTAATCCAAAGTATATTTACCTTAGTACTATTTGGATTATTCAAACTATTGTCCTCATCTTTATTGTTATCTACACAACGTTTCGGCTGATGTGCCCTCCAACCTTCTTCAGGTATTTCTTGTCGGACTTAGGAGTCTTCTCAAACTCGGGAACCTTCTTTTCGGCCTTCTTGAACTCGGGAACGTCTTTATATTTTCTTTAACAGAACTAGCAAAAATATGTTCCTCTTGAGACAAGTATTTAAGTTTTGAAAGTGGAAGGTGTGTCCTGTTGTCAGTATTAGCAGACAGCGAGGAAGTATATCTCCTTTTCACTAATGCTAGACCAGGGAGATTGTTCTTGCATCTGAGGTTGAGTGTCACACTTACCATCAGCTCCCCAATTTACCACATAGATCCAAGCCATGCTACTCATACACTGAGCTGGCAAGGGCCAGTATCAAACCCAGAACCGTGTGGTTCTGGAGAATCATCTCCAGAACCACAACTGAACTAAACCAAAGGTTAATATTTAAATCGATTGTTTTTACATTTTCTGTGTGTGTGTGTGTGTGTATATATATATATATATATATATATATATATATTATATATATTATATATAAGGAAAGGAAGGAAAAACTCAACACTGTTATTCCATAATAAATTTATTTCGACCGAAATTTATTTGATTTAACAAAGCTCCCCAAAATCCAGTCTTATCAGATAGGTAATCATCAATAATTTGAATTGCATAACAGAAAAATTTACTCCTCAAAAAAATTTTTTTTCGTTACAAAATGTATACATTAAAAGACTGTCACCATGGCGACAGGAAGTCAAATGAGAAAAAAGAATATTTTTCAGGGCCAAGTTATTTTAGGGGATAGTAGTCAGTCAAATTAATAACTATGAAAATTAAGTAAGTCTGAATAAGTATGAAGCAAAGATAAAACAAAAATACAAAATATAAAATATATATAAAAAAATGATAAATTATTAAATATTATGATATATGAAAATTATTATTATTATTATTAAACAAATAAACATAGTAAAACCTTAAAATATAATAGATAATACAATGTTGTATAAATATAATATTATATATTTACCAACCCCTCCGCACGAGCAGGATGTGACACAAGGTCTTAAGTGGAGTTCAATAGGTTTGAATTCAGTTTTCCTTCTCCTAGACCAGTTGCCTAACCAAGGTTAAAGAGCCCAGTCTGCCCTACTATTTATCCATAGCTGAAGGGAGAGTAGGATTCATACCTTTCCCAAGGCATTAGCGCTAAGTGAAATGCAGTTACCCCATCTAGGATTTGAACTCGGGGCGACAAGTCCATTATCCCATGACTTTAACCATTACACCACGCACTTCCAATACATTTTCTGTATATACAAGGGTCAGCTGGAAAGTTCATAGGCTGACCAATTCCCTTTGCGGTCCACACACTTCTTCTATTGGTGTTGCAGTGCTTGGATCCCATTGGTCAGAAAAAGTCGTCTGCAGCAGATATAAATTGTCTTATGAACTTTTCAGTCCACCCACGTCTATGCTCTCCAGTCATTATCAGGTGACGTGTCATGAGTTGTATTGATTTGGGGTATTGTGGATTTTATCAGAGCATGACTGCTAGTAAGTCTATTCCCACCCAGATAGTAAACCGCACAAACTACGCATTTAAAATAATATGAAAAAGTTTTAAGTTTTTTGTTTGTTTTTTTTTGTTTTTCTACTTTCCTTGTATTTACTCAACCCCTCCACAACATAAGATCACTTTCAAGTAAAGTTTAACAGGTTTGATATAGAGTTTTCCTTCTCCTAGACTGGTTGCCTAACCATGACTAAAAAACCCAGTCTACCCTATTATTTTCATGGGCAGGATGTGACACAAGGTCAATTGTGATTCAGTTTTCCTTCTCCTAGACTGGTTGCCTAACCAGGCTAAAAAACCCAGTGTCCTATTTTTCAGGTAGTATGTGACACAAAATTGTAAGATTCAGAGTTTTCCTTCTCCTAGACTGGTTGCCCAATCAAGGCTAAAGAACCCAGTCAGCCCTACTATTTTTACAGACAGAATGTCATAATAATAATAATGTCATTTTTATAAGTGGAGTAAAGCAGGTTTGAATTCAGAGTTTTCCTTCTCATAGACTGGTTGCCTAACCAATTTTAAAGACCCTAGTCTGCTAGAGGGAGAATATTTGGATTCATACCTTTCCCAAGGGTATTAGCATTATTGGAAATGCAAACTCATCTAAGATTTGGAGGATGAGCTGTTGCCTAAGCAGCAAACTTCCCCTTTCCACACTGCCACTGTGATCCAAAGGAAAGTCAAGGAGCCGATGCAGTTTGGCAGCAGTAGTGTCATGGTTGCTGGGTAGCACTGGATTTCAACATCACACCACCTTGGGGACTCCGGCTCCTGATTTGTATTTGGGGTTTACTCCTATAGCCTTTCCTTGGGATGGGATAGAGCTGCTAGGCAGTGGAGGTTTTGTGTCGGTCTTTTCCTTGTCCTAGATGGGTTGCCTGCTGAGGCTAAACAGCCCTTTCTGACCGGTTTGGGGATTTAAGTGAGTAGTAAGTACCCCCAATCCTACTACTGTCGTTGTTCCTGAAAAATGAAATATTAGGAAAGTGTATGTGAAATGCTAACAGCCTCATCCAGGATCTATTTGTTTGTTTATCTCCCCTTTTTACTATCTACTTATAGCAAACTTTTAAAAAATTTTAAAATTAAAAAAAAAACAGCATCATTGCACAGAACATATACGATATCTATATAGAGATCAAATCCTGTTTGGTTTTGGTTTGGTTTGTTTTACAGCATATCAACCTTGGTGGGTCATTTAATGCCGATAAAGTTGTGAAATAAATTCATTCTTAATGCATAATACAATTGTTTATAAACTCATGTTTTTCTATTTAACCCATAGATGGGACCCTAACAGGTACTACCATTCCGGGTCAGATTGGACCAGGGAGCAATGGTGATGAAGGGGTGCTCCAAATTCCCCAAACCTCCAAAAGTGGAACCTCACCATCAGATAGAGTTTAATGTCATTCCCAGGACATGTAGACCCTCAGTCACTGCCTTCTAGCACCCATATGATAAGAAGGGGTTGGGGCTTGCCATAAGGGCAATAGGCATTGGGAAAATCATATAGGTGAAATCCTGTTTGGGATTTGAACTCTGATTGCCAGCTCTTTTTCTTATGACAATACTTGTTACACATGAGTGCCTCATCTGGTCAAGTATATTTTGGCAAAGAGTTAAAATGTTGTTACTGATCTATTCTAGCACTGATCAACTCCTTCAACTCCAATATTTCATTCTCCCTTACCAAACAAAATTTCTGTTAGTTGTATATAATTTCATTTATCCCCTCATTTAACCCCCCCCCCCAATATCTGTCTCTCCATTGAAAGCAGAATATGATACAGGGTCAGGTTCAATATGGCAAGCCTCATGCATACGGTGAAACTGATCAATATTTCCCCTTTTTTTTGTGGGGGTGCCTCAGGTCTCAAGGCAAATGACCTTGACTCCACCCTACAAAGTGCAATTAACGGAGGTACAGCCTGAGGAGAGCTCCCCCCCCCCAGGTGATCAACATGCTTTTTATATCCCGCAGATGACAGGGGGGTTAGTGTCAGTTTCTGGATTCTGCCAGATGTGTTTATCACAGATTTCTTTAAACTTGGCCGATTTTTTCTTTTTTTTCAATCCAGGTATCATTAACCAGTGTTACGCTCTATCTGTACTTAAATTAATTATTGACAATAAATTGCAATCTAATGATGACGTGTGGAGTACTCATTTATTGTAATTATTCCCAGGTCCACTATCTCCATTAATCTAAATTAAGTGCTTAAAGCTGATTTTTATAAATTTGTGATATGACGATTTAAATAGGACTATTAGAATTAGTTAACTGCCCTCTGACTTTAATTCATTGAGAGAAAATCGATATTTTTTTGTTTTATCTTAGTCATTAGCAGAAACTATTATTTTCTACCAATCTGCAAATGATGGTGTCTCATTACAATATCAGAGATGCTGATAGGTATGCGTCCTGCATCCCTGATGCACAAAAATCTAAAAGGACTTGAAAAAAATCATATACATCCTTCCCAGTGTTTTTTTTTTTTCTTCCCCCACCACTTCAAGTTAATACATTTGAATATTTTCTTAGAAATGAATTACAGAGGATAGGTTACAAGGTAGGAGTTAGACAGCTTTAGTTGTTTCCCCAGATCATAAATAAAAACCCAACAATTTATTAAGATATTTATATATAAATTTTCCCGGGGACTCGTTCAAAGCAAATATGTGCATCCCAGGATGCACTTAATCAAAAAGCTATCAGTGTCACTGTAATATATCATAAAGTCATACTGACACACACACACACACACACACATATATATATATATATATATATATATATATATATATTATTAAAAATGCTCTGCTCATCTAGCTCATTAACCATTACACAATGTTAGGTGCCCTTATATCCTTTATTCTGTTTCTCCATCTTGATGCAATATTTGTTTTTGTTTATTTCAAATTAGTAATATTAATAGTATCATTTATTTATTCTTAGATGAAACATTAAGTCATTGTTAATAAATTTTCTAGTATTTTCTCATAATAAATTTGTCTGGTATTTTTCGGATATTTTTTCATATAAATTTTTTCATAATAAATTTTTTCAATAATAATTTTTTCTGATATTTTTCATGTAAATTTTGTCTAGTAATTTTTCACATGGTAAATTTTGTCTAGTTTTTTTCACATGGTAAATTTTGTCTAGTACTTTTTTCACATGGTAAAATTTTGTCTAGTACTTTTTTCAATGGTAAATTTTGTCTAGTACTTTTTTCAAATGGTAAATTTTGTCTAGTATTTTTTCACATGGTAAATTTTGTCTAGTACTTTTTTCACATGGTAAATTTTGTCTAGTACTTTTTTTCACATGGTAAAATTTTGTCTAGTACTTTTTCACATGGTAAAATTTTGTCTAGTACTTTTTTCACATGGTAAATTTTGTCTAGTTTTTTTCACATGGTAAATTTTGTCTAGTACTTTTTTTCACATGGTAAATTTTGTCTAGTACTTTTTTTCACATGGTAAATTTGTACTTTTTTTCACATGGTAAATTTTGTCTTACTTTTTCACATGGTAAATTTTTTTCACATGGTAAATTTGTCTAGTACTTTTTTTCACATAGTAAATTTTGTCTAGTACTTTTTCACAATAAAATCTACTTCTCATTCATAAGAATTACTTCAGTCCAAAAATAGTTGTTACCTTGAGTGAATTAGACATATATTATATGTAACGATTATTATAGAGATAGAGATAGTATTTAATTCATAGCTCAAATAAAAAAAAAGAAAGAAAAAAAAAAGATGGCTGTCCCAAAGAACATATTGTTAGAGAATGATTTCAGCCATGAGCTGTGTCTGAAAATAAACTTCTTGGAGTATTTGGTCACTGTTAATATCGGTGATTCCACTTTCCCAGTACAGATTGCCTTTAGGCCAGACAACCTTATTGACATTCAGCTCTCTGATCTTGCTCTGCAGAATTGTCCGTTGTGGAATGATTGCCAATGCATAATACAATATTATTTGCAAAATTACTTGTTGCCAATTCTTATTTTCTGCCAGAGTTGAATGTGCATTGATTAAGAAAAAGCAGTTGCTATAATGCTGGCCATTATCTCTTACCAATATTATTTCATTCTCCTCTTCTACTGGACAACGAGGGGAGTCCCCGTAGTGTAGTGGCTACACTCCCCTTGTTGCCCAGTCCCCGTAGTGTAGTGGCTACACTCCCTTCGTTGCCCAGTCCCCGTAGTGTAGTGGCTACACTCCCTCGTTGCCCAGTCCCCCGTAGTGTAGTGGCTACACACCCTCGTTGCCCAGTCCCCGTAGTGTAGTGGCTACACTCCTCGTTGCCCAGTCCCCGTAGTGTAGTGGCTACACTCCCCTCGTTGCCAGTCCCCGTAGTGTAGTGGCTACACTCCCTCGTTGCCCAGTCCCCATAGTGTAGTGGCTACACTCCCCTCGTTGCCCAGTCCCCATAGTGTAGTGGCTACACTCCCTCGTTGCCCAGTCCCCGTAGTGTAGTGGTCGTTCCCCTGTAGTGGCTACACTCCCTCGTTGCCCAGTCCCCGTAGTGTAGTGGCTACACTCCCCTCGTTGCCCAGTCCCCGTAGTGTAGTGGCTACACTCCCCTCGTTGCCCAGTCCCCGTAGTGTAGTGGCTACACTCCCTCGTTGCCCAGTCCCCGTAGTGTACTGGCTACACTCCCCTCGTTGCCCAGTCCCCGTAGTGTAGTGGCTACACCCTCGTTGCCCAGTCCCTGTAGTGTAGTGGCTAACGTACTGGACTGTGACATTGTAGTAAGCAAGTTCTAACTCCAGTTGTGTTATTGTTCACTTTCACCTTAATACTCTTAGGAAAGGTATGAAACCCCTTATCTCCTCATCTATGGTTTAAATAGCACTACTACTGTTCTTCTACAAGGGGATAAGTCCCTGTGGCGTACTGGCTAACGTACTGGACTGCGACATCCTAGTAAGCAAGTCCCTGTGGCGTACTGGCTAACGTACTGGACTGCGACATCATAGTAAGCAAGTCCCTGTGGCGTACTGGCTAACGTACTGGACTGCGACATCATAGTAAGCAAGCTCTAACTCCAGTTGTGTTATTGTGTTCACTTTCAGCTTAATACTCTTAGGAAAGGTATGAAACCCCTTATCTCCGGTTTCATACCTTTTCCTAAGAGTATTAGGTAACAAAAGTAATGCCATTTTTGTTTAGGATAGGTATAATTACCAACACGGGAACATGCATCATACATCAAAATGAAGCTGGTCCTTTGTGGATCACATCCCTACTTCTCCATATAGTCACCGTTTCTTTCAATCGCAATGCTCCACCTTCGAATGAGAGCATGTATCTCTGCTCCGTAAAATTTTGTTGACTGTTCTTTGAGCCACTTCTTCACTACAGATTTCACTTGCTCGACACTGAAATAATGTTTGCCTCTCAAACCCTCTTTCATGGGGCCAAGCCAAAGAGATTATAGTCTGAAGGCACTAAATCTGATGAGTATGGAGGATGCGGTAAAGTTGTCCACCCAAATAAGGCAATTTTCTCCCTTGTCCTGATGCTTGTGTGTGGTCGAGTATTCTCATGGAGAAGGAGGACACTGTCGATTGGCAAGTTGGGTCTTACTCATCGGATTCTTGCTCTGATCCTCGTTAGGGTCTCAATGTAGATATTAGTTTTATTTAAAAAATTAAAAAATAAATAAATAAAAACTTCACATGAAATAAAGAAAATGGCATTACTTTTTGACTCACCCTTACTCTGGGCCTCGTTAGGGTCTCAATCCAGGCCTTAGTTTTATAGAAAACTTCACATGAAATAAAGAAAATGCATTACTTTTTGACTCACCCTTGCTCTGGGCCTCGTTAGGGTCTCAATCCAGGCCTTAGTTTTATAGAAAACATCACATGAAAGAAAATAGCATTACTTTTTGACTCACCCTCGTAGGTTTAAACATGATTCAATCTTTTGAGGTGCAGTTTCTGCTTTAACTAAATTGGTGGGGAGCGTACTGGTAGTTGCAGGTTATAACAACTTTTGATTTTTAGTAGTAAAAGCAAAGATACATTCTTCTTACTAACCTATATCTTTCTGCTGATCCAATTTTTGTATATCTGCTACTATAGTATGGCATAAATCACAATTCCTATTGAGATCTTTCTAAGTGAAATAATGATAAAATGCTTGAATTTAGAGAATAAAGTAATTTTCAGCCTAATAATAAAAGGGTTATTTCCTAACATAAACAAATCTTGACTAATAAATTATTTATTTATTTTCCCATTAAACTAACCCTAAACTCGTCTTCTCTTTCCTAGTAGATCAATAAATAGATAAATAAATAATTTATCAGTCAAGAGTGATTCCCCTTTGTTTATGTTAGAGTTATAGGAAATAACCGATAAAAGTTCACACTAAAGCTGATCATTATAATTATTCAAGGGAGATAACTATTAAATGCTATTTATAAATTACTTCTCATTTATTTGCAATTATAATAGATATTTCTAGGATTAGGATGAGACTGGACATTGGGCTTAATAACTGCTAAAAGCAGCTTCTGATCAATATTATATATATACATAATGGGGTTCTATTTTTTTTTTTTTTTTATCCAAAAGCTAATTAACCTTGATATCCTCATTTATAATCTACGATTTCTCTCTCACACACAGACACACTCACTCACTCACAGACTCACTCACTCACTCACACACAGACTCACTCACTCACTCACACACAGACTCACTCACTCACTCACACACAGACACACTCACTCACTCACACACAGACACACTCACTCACTCACACACAGACACACTCACTCACTCACACACAGACACACTCACTCACTCACACACACAGACACACTCACTCACTCACACACAGACACACTCACTCACTCACACAGACACTCACTCACTCACACACACTCACTCACTCACACACAGACACACTCACTCTCACTCACACACTCACACTCACACACACACACACACACACTCACTCACACACACACACACACACTCACTCACACACACACACACACACTCACTCACACAACACACTCACTCTCACACACACACAGACACACTCACTCTCACACACACACACTCACACTCACTCTCACACACACACTCTCACACACACACTCTCACTCACTCACACACTCACTCACTCACTCACACACACACTCACTCACTCACACACACTCACTCTCACACACACACACACAGACACACACTCACTCTCATTCACACACAGACACACACTCACTCACTCACACAGAAAGTTGGCTAAATAGTCATAAATATTGTCCAATATAAAAGAAAATTGGATCTTGGTTCGAAGGATTGGGCAAAAACTGAAATTGATTTCCCTGCAGTAGAATCTCTAACATAACCAGGGCTACTCACAATATATTTACTCTTTGCTCATAAAATTTTTAAAGCAAGTTTGTGCTAACATTACATATACCTCGGTTAAACTTTCAGATTTTTTTATGTTCATCTAATAAAAAGATGATTAAATTTAAAGACTTGAAGTTTATCAGATTTTTTTTGATTTTTTTATTAGATTTTAAAAAACTTTTCATGATTTTTTTTTCTTTTTAGATGACTTCTTTTTTCTCTCCCTCATTTTTAGATTGTCTCATGTCTCCTTTTCCCCTCTCACTCTTTTTGTGATGTCTCTCTTTTCCCCCTCTCACTCTTTTTGTGATGTCTCTCTTTTCCCCCTCACTCCTCTTTTTACTCTTTTTGTGATGTCTCTCTTTTCCCCACTCACTCTTTTTTGTGATGTCTCTCTCTTTCCCCACTCACTCTTTTTGTGATGTCTCTCTTTTTCACTCTTTTTGTGATGTTCTCTCTTTCACTCTTTTTGTGATGTCTCTCTTTTCTCCCACTCACTCTTTTTGTGATCTCTCTTTTCTCACTCTTTTTTGTGATGTCTCTCTTTTCCCCACTCACTCTTTTTGTGATGTCTCTCTTTCCCCACTCACTCTTTTGTGATGTCTCTCTTTTCCCCACTCACTCTTTTTGTGATGTCTCTCTTCCCTCTCCACTCTTTTTGCGATGTCTCTTCTTTCCACCCTCCCTCCTTTTGCGATGTCTCTCTTTCCACCCTCCCTCCTTTTTGCGATGTCTCTCTTTCCACCCTCCCTCCTTTTGCGATGTCTCTCTTTCCACCCTCCCTCCTTTTGCGATGTCTCTCTTTCCACCCTCCCTCCTTTTGCGATGTCTCCTCTTCCACCCTCCCTCCTTTTGCGATGTCTCTCTTTCCACCCTCCCTCCTTTTTGCGATGGTCTCTTTTTTCCCCATCTTCTCTTTTTAGATGGGTCTCTTCCCCCCCCATCTTTCTCTTTTAGATGGGTCTCTTTTTCCCCCCCATCTTCCCTTTTTAGATGTCTCTCTTTTCCCCCCATCTTCCCTTTTTAGATGTCTCTCTCTTTCCCCCCATCTTCTCTTTTTAGATGTCTCTCTTTTCCCCCCATCTTCTCTTTTTAGACGTCTCTCTTTTTCCCCCCATCTTCTCTTTTTAGACGTCTCTCTTTTTCCCCCCATCTTCTCTTTTTTAGACGTCTCTCTTTTTCCCCCCCATCTTCTCTTTTTAGATCTTCTCTTTTTGTCTCTCTTTTCCCCATCTTCTCTTTTTAGATGTCTCTCTTTTTTTCCCCCCATCTCTCTTTTTTCCCCCCATCTTCTCTTTTTAGATGTCTCTCTTTTTTCCCCCATCTTCTCTTTTTAGATGTCTCTCTTTTTCCCCCCCATCTTCTCTTTTTAGATGTCTCTCTTTCCCCCCCCCCCCATCTTCTGTTTTAGATGTCTTCTTTCCCGCACTTTTAAAAGATTTTTATAGAAACATTCTTTTTTAGATGTGTCTTTTCAGAATCCTGTTCTCTTTTTTTCTCTCTCCCTCTCCCTCTCTCTCCCATTCACCTCACTTCAATTATAACAGATGAATATCCATTGATTGTAGTAACTGGCCAAATGTCTAATGTAATGATATCAACTTTATCCTTTTTAAATGAAGTAAATTACCACAAGTCGGCTAATGTTGCTTTGAAGTCTTTATCTTGTAATTCCCTGTTTATTGTTTTACCATTCATCATAATAGTTAATCCATTCTTTCTCTCTCTTTATCTTTTTTTCTTTCTCATTCTCTTTTTTCATTCTCTTTTTCTTCTTTCTTTTTTTTTCTTTCAATTCACTTTTTTCTTCTTTCACTTTCGCTTTCTTTTTTTTTTTTTTTTCTTTTCTTTTTTCTTTTTTTTTCTTTTCTTTTTTTCTTTCACTTTTTCTTTTCTTTTTTTTCTTTCGCCTTTTTCTTTTCTTTTCTTTTTTTCTTTTCTTTTTCTTTTTTTCTTTTTTCTTTTTTTCTTTCACATTTTCTTTTTTTTCTTTCGCCATTTCTTTTTTTTTTTCGCCATTTTTCTTTTTTTTCTTTCGCCTTTTTTCTTTTTTTTCTTTTTTTTTCGCCTTTTCTTTTTTTTTTTTTTTCTTTTTTTTTCTTTTGCCTTTTTCTTTTTTTTTCTTTCGCCTTTTCTTTTTTTTCTTTCGTTTTTTTTTCTTTTTTCTTTTTCTTCTTTTTTCTGTCTTCTTATCTATTATTTATTTATTTTTTACAAGACTACCTACTACTAAAAGAAAATTTGTTTCTAACTAAATTACTTTTCCATTAATTAGTGTTATAATTTTTTGTATTTAACCTATTATTGATATGTTAGTCTTTTTGTTTGTTTGTGTGAAGACAATGTAAGAAAATAAGTGGCAAGAAAAGGTTTATTAATGTATATAATGAAAAATTAGTCCCATTACCAGTGAAGTATTTTAGGTCATAATCATTTTGTTATTTTATTTGTATAGAGGATATGAGATAACCATTACAAATGGGACTCCACCACGTCTTTTACAAGCTAACGTACTGGACTGCGATATCATAGTGAGTGAGTTCAAACTCCAGTCATGCTTTTACGTTCACTTTTGGACTATTACCATTGGGGAAGGTATGAACCTACTCATCCCACCACTGCTTTTCTTCTACAAGAATTGTGTGGGTATTAAATAACCCATAAAAATTGATATGTCACTAAACAAAGAAACCAAACCTTGTAGATATTACTACCAGGTCCACTCTGACCTGGAGTGGTAGTACCTGTTAGGGTTCCATCTATAGGTTGAATAGAGAAAAAAAATTTTTTTAAATAGTTTAAAAAATTTTTTTGGAATAACCATCAAGAATGAATAAAACAAAACATCTTTGGCATAAAATAACCCAACAAGGGTTGACATGCCATAAAATCCCCAAAAATTGAATAACCATCAAGAATGAATAAAACAAAACGTCTTTGGCATAAAATAACCCAACAAGGGTTGACATGCCTTAAAACCCAACCAACCAAACCTTTTAGAAGAGATGATTTGGTTTTTTGGGAAGAGGGGGTGTTAATGATCTAGTTATATTCATGTGAACGGGGAGGGTGGGGGCTGTGCTGCTGAAGTGCAGGCCTTTTTCGTCACATTTTCATGGTTGTAAAAGGAGAAATGATTGTCCATAGATCTGCCTTTTTTGTATTTTTGGTTTCCATTGCTACTGAACTTCCTTCTTTTACTGGTTTCATTGGGTTTTGTCAGACTCGGATCAAGGGGCAGATAATCCTGTATTTCTCAGCACAAAAAAAAACCTTATGAAATTAATACTCAATTGAATGCTTAGAATCCTTTTGAGAGGAAGGCCCCGAAACGGTGCACATTCTCTCCCGATGATCCCAAAACCAAATACATAACATATCAAAAACAAACAAAACAAAAGAATCATGGAATTGAACTTCTCGACGGTTTTGCTATTGGAATGAAGAGCATTCTACAGACCGCTCGCTTTATGGTGAGTTTCCGTTACTTATCAAGTAACTTTCTTCTCAATTGAATGCTTAGAGGTCTCAGATTTCACAAGTTATTATAATGAAGAAAAAGAAAAAAAGAGTTCTTCGTGATTCTAAGGTTACATTTGTTTGGGAATGGGAGGATGCAGCCTTTTGTCCATTTCTCTATTGCATTTCATTTATAACGGAGCTGTGAAGTCGGAGACATAGAGTTGGAGTCACTAAAACTATACTGTCTCTGACTCCAATTGAATTTTACACTGTATATGACCCTAGCTTAGTCTGTAAAGTTACAGTGCACACTTCTTATAAATAGGTTATTAAAAAAATCATGGTCACAATCACTTAATTATTGACATGACTAGCCAATTGATCAGAAGGGATCGCTCCAACCACCCGTCTAGCCTAAGCAAGGGCCAAAGTAGAGTGTTGCATGTCATGGATTGCTCAGCTACCAGAAAGATTTAAAATTGACCTTAATGACTGCTTGAGGTGACCTTTTAAGTAAGCATTACCCCCATACCCTAAAAAAAAACCCAATCCCTTGGCACTATAATCTTGCTAATAAAAAAAAAAAATTTTGCTAGTTTGAAATTTCTGGTTATCTTTATTATAGAGAGCATCACAATTTGTAAGCAAAGGGTTAAAACTCAGCCATTGCTAACGGATATGTACAGTTGTATGTTTCTGTATGTTTTCTTTATAGATTTCTATCACTTAGTTTGATTAGAAACATTCACACGCCAGTGACACTCTTCTACTGAAGCAGTAATTATATTTGGATCATTACTGACTTAAATCAGACGCCTTCTATTGAATTACTCTGCGTTTACATAAGTTTATTTCTATTTTTCTGAATTTTTTTTAATGAGGCTTGATGATTAGTATTATTTGTATTATTCGGACTATTCTCCTCATCTTCATTGTTATCTGTACAACGTTTCGGCCAATGTGCCCTCCGGCCTTCTTCAGGTATTTCTGTCTGACTCAAAAACCATCTCTGACTTGGGAACCTTCTTTTTGAACTCAGGAACCTTTTTGTTGTAATCGGAGCTATCACAGAACTTTGAACCTAACCCTTTATTCAGTCCACGGGGGTATCCTGTTCTCATTCTGCTAACCATAGCTGGGGTAGATGAAACATTGAATTAATATAATTATTATATAAAATATTGGAGAAGATAAAATGTCTTACCATTGTGAGGTTCTGTTGAGAAATAATTCAAATTTTATTTATTGTTATTATATTATAATATATATATATATAATAGTAAACTTCCTCTACTCAAATCTCTCTCCAAAAAGGCTACTCCCCTCCCCTATCCAGTATTTTCACCATTCATTTTTTCTACCTACCTCCCTTAACTCTCTTCCCATCTGATTTCCTTCTCATCTTACCCAAAGATGTCCCCTATAACCAATCAAATCTTTCCCTCACCACAAAACTTACCCACCTACCTACTTCCCCCTTCTATAAAACACTTGTATGATCTGAATAATTCAATAAAAGCTGATGAAGCTGGGTTCAAAACCCCAGCGAAATATACTACACATTTTTGTCTGTGTTTTGGTCTTTCATTCCTTATATTTTACCTCATTCTGTCGGATTCATTGCAACCCCCTTTTCCTCACACACACACACACATATATATATATATATATATATATATATATATATAATCTCATTAAAACTTTTGATCCAAAAATTAGGGGTTTTTTTTCTTTTTCTTTTTTTCTTTTTTTTTCTTTTCTCTCTCTCCAAATATGCCGTTACTGGAACTTTGGCTTATTCACACTGACTTGTTAGAATATTTGTAAACCTTAAGGATACATTTAGGAACACTTGCAACATGGTATCTTATGAAGAATTTGAGTAAACATCCTGATCCATTCCTTCATCATGACTCATAGAATAAATACTGGAATCATTTTCTGCTTTTTACTTCATTCTTTGCTTTTTACTTCATTCTTTTATTGTTGTTTGTTTTTATCCCTTTTTTTTTTCTTTCTTTCATGGGAGGGTGGGGATTTTGAATGGTACAATGATTTAAAGGAATTCCTTAAAGAAAGATTCACCTTTTTTTTTAAATATTTTTTTATGCCTGCTCTTTTGAAAAGGTAGAAATTACCGTTTTAAGAATTTTATTCTGTTGGTCAGATCTATGGATATATTGTTAAATTTCTTGTATGTGTGTATGTGTATATATATATATATATATATATATATATATATATAGACTATAGACAAAGCAAAGAACTTGTCTTAAAAAAATCTTGCGATAAAAGCCTGAGTAAGAATTTAGATTGAATAACTGACACTTTAATTATTTTACTCTTCAGTAATGAGTTAACATGTTGTTTTGTTGTTGTTTTTTATTTTTATTTTTTTATTTTTTTTCAAGATAAATTAATTGGTAGAATTAGATTAACCTTGACAGACGTAGTGTTCTGCAAAGGTTGTCTTCCCATGATCCCCCATTTTCTGAGTTTCATTTTACTATTAAAATCAGTTTCTATTTTGTCTTTGTCGGTAGCCATACTTTTTAAAGATTAAATTAAATATCTTATGTCTTCTACTTGCGTTTTTGGTGACATTTTAGCTATCATCTGGAGTGGTTCTAGCCATCATATACCTGATAATCGGATAAGATTTATTTTGTTTTTTTTTGTTTTTTCTTAAAATATAAGATCTGAAGCTTCTCCTTACATTATAAAAAAAAAAATAAAAGCTAAAAGCTAAGCTACAATTTTTTAATGTATGTCAGCATTGAGTATCAAGGCATCTCATCTTTTTAGATGAAACGAACTTGTATTTTTGGCTGCATATCAGTTCACGTGGATTGTTCAATTCTATTATGATTTCACCTGCACTTATGTCTGCATATACACACTCTCAAAGTCCTTCTTTCTCTCTCTATCCACGACTATCAATCTTTTTCTACCTCCCTCTATCATTGCCAACTCCTCTCTCTCTCTCTATCTATCTATCTCAGCCAGACTCACTTTGTTTTTAAGTAGTGACCTTAGATGACATTTGATTTTGCTCAAAAATTTGAAAAAATAAGTTTTTATTTTTGTAAGACAAAAAACAAAGAAGTTTGGATGAATCATGGCGTAGTTATTTTATAACCTACTTCTGACCAAATACGCACACAATTAAAGTACCTTATTGGTTGCTTCTAGTTATTATTTGAAAGATATTTGTGTAGTGGAGAAAAATCCTTAAAAAAACTATAGTTTAAACTCGATAACCCGGGAATTTGTTGGGTCCCTGTTTAAAACAGTGGTCCCTGATGATTTTGATGCTTCTATTTGATTATCTAAGGATTATATTTAGTATTTCATAGCTTTCTTGCTTATATTGAGAATTTAAATGATTTAAAAAAAAAAAAAAGAAGAAATATTTGGTTTGGTTTGATGTGTTTTACGGCATATCAACCTCAGTGGGTCATTTAATGCCGATAAAGTTTGAAATAAATCAATTCTTAATGGATAATACAATTTTTTTATAAATACATTTCTATTTAACCCATAGATGGGACCTAACAGGCTCAGAGTAGAGTGGACCAGGGAGTAATGGTGATGAAGGGGTGCTCCACATTCCCCAAACCTCCAAAACTGGAACCTCACCATTAGATAGAATTTAACGTCATTCCAGGACATGTAGACCCGCAGCCACCGCTTTCTAGCACCCATATGATAAAAAGTGGTTGGGGCTTGCCATAAGGGCAATAGGGTTGGGGCAATCATATAGGTGCTAGGGCTTGACGTGACGTCTAGCCCAAGATTGGGCCAAAATGGAGTATTGCATGTCATGAACTGCTCATCCACCTGGGCTCTATCCTTAAGCATCACAGGTCGCCACCCATGGCCAACAGGTGTCCCCAAGTCTTACCCTCTGCAGAGGTGCAGTCGGTGCATTCTAATGCCCCAGCCGACAGGGTGGAAAAAAAAATTTAAAAAAAAAATTACATTCAGTACCAAATTTGAACCTCCATAAAATTATCCTTCAGGTGTAAATTGGATTGAAAATTGCTTTATTTTCTTAGAATATTTTAATGTATTGTTCTTATGAAACATGTTTTGTTGGGCTATGTTGTATATTATATATATATATATTATATATATATATATATATATATATATATATATATAAATAATGAAAAAACACAAGTTTCATTCACAATTGGTGTTTAATAAGCTGATGTAACAGAGTTTTGGTTTGTTTAACAAACCTTCCTCAGGGCCTTCGTCTTTTAAAGAAAAAGAAATTATTAGTGAACAAATATCTGCAAGGTCTGCTTTTGGTATTTGTCTGCCCCCCCCCCCTTTTTTTTAAAAACATATTGTTGGATTTACTTCTTTTTTTATATATATATATATATATATATAAATTCATATATATATTTAACTAATGTAGTTGAAAAAATTAAATGTGCTTACTATTGAAGGCCGGAGAGAACGGAGCAAGAGAAAAAATTAATGTTGATTTTTGTTGAAATTTTGGGTAAACCTTATCTCTTTCTTTTTTCAACACTTTCTTTCATTTATTAGTTTAATTTAATAATCAATCAATTGTCATATATCTTTATAAGAAGCCTACATAGAATCCACAGTTCATATATATATATATATGTAAACAACTCTAGCTATTTTCAGCCGACAGTGTATTTGGGAGAATATTGCTTTTAATTTTAGTCAGACCTTTTTTTTTGGGGGGGGGGAAGTTAATTCATTTATGGTTAAATTCCGCCTAATAACCATAAATGAATTAACTTTCAAAAAAAATTTAGGTCTGACTATTAAAAGCATATATATATATATATATATATATATATATATATATATATATGACAAACAAATTTTGGTAATATCGATTTATAAAGGAAAACTCTGCTTAAAAATTGACCTTGTGTCGCATCCTGCTCATGGTAAATACATATATCAATTTAATTAGCTACATAAATGAGTAACCCCCCTTGTATTTTTCACTTTGAGGAAGCCATCTGTTTTGGTCAGCCATTTTCATTTCACCGTAATCAATACAACTGCATGTTTTAACATGAAAATATAAAATGTGTTCTTAATAGCAATTAAGTTTATTTTAAATAATGCCCAAGCACAATTAAGAACACATTTTTTGATATTTTTCGTGTTAAAACATTCAGTTGTATTGATTTGAAAAAATTTGTATTTTCAGTGTAGATTTACAGTGAAATGAAAATGGCCGACCAAAAGAGACAGCTTCCTCAAAGTGAAATAAACAAAGGGAGGTTACTCTCATTTATGTAGCTAATATTCAGATTACCGGTTTAATGATCTTTTACGAAGAAGATGTCTTCAAATAATTATTCTATTTTTTTTATCTGCTTCTAAATATATTATTTTGTAAATTTCTCTTTGTACACATAAATATACATGTTCTTCTTCCATGTGTGTTACCTTGATTTCATGTTTTCTCATTGTGAAGTACATGAACACCTACTCGCAGTAATCAATAGATATTTTCAAGGTTTTTAAAGATGTCTATTGATTAGCTGTGATTTTCTGGAATATCCCCAAGTACCCATTTCCTCTTTTACATTTTGGTTTGTTCCAAACTTAGTAGGTCAGTGAGTTAACTAAGTACAAATTGCTTATATCAACAAATTTTTTTTTTTCTTTTTTCTTTTTCTTCTTTTAACCTGCTTTTCTTGGTGCGTGCAAATGAACGTTATTTGCTGTGTATAAGTTTTTTTTTTTTTTACAAGTGTGCATTGATTACCTATTAATTTTCAAATGATTGGCTTTTGTCTTTCTTTTTTTCTTTCTTTTTTTCTTTCTTTTTTCTTTTCTTTTTTTCTTTTCTTTTTTCTTTTTTTTCTTTTCTTTCTTTCTTTCTTTCTTTTCTTTTTTTCTTTTTCTTTTCTTTCTTTTTCTTTCTTTCTTTCTTTCTTTTCTTTTCTTTCTTTTTCTTTCTTTCTTTTTTTCTTTTTTTTCTTTTTTTTCTTTTTTTTTTCTTTTTTTTCTTTTTTTTTCTTTTTTTTTCTTTTTTCTTTTTTTTTTTTTTTTCTTTTCTTTCTTTTTTTCCTTTTCTTTCCTTTTGTTTTCTTTTCTTTTCTTCGTTTCTTTTCGTTTTTTCTTTTTCTTTGTAAGAGAGTTGGATGTTAAGTGTTAAGTTTCATTTTATTTAATATATATATATATATATATATATATATATATATATATATATATAAAGAGTGAGAGAGTTTAAAAAAAAATTAAAACTCTTATAGGATTACTTATATGATAAGATTTCAAATAGTCTCCACCTTTTCATTCCTGTTGACACGTTTTTAGAATTTACCACAGGTGATCTTCACGTTATCAGTTCTGCTTTTCTAATAAAAGTACTCTCATAGATGTGTTAACTTTTTTTTTCCCTAATCACCTGTGGACAATTCCAAGAAAAGGTTGACAGAAATGGTAAAGTAGTGGAGACTCTTTGAAATCCTTAAGGTACTCCTATAGTAGTCTTATCATTTTTTTTTATGATTCAGTGTGGTAAAGTGAGGAGCTGATGGTCGGTGTGCTGCACCTCCTCAGATACATAAACAATTTCCCTGGTCTAGCGCTAGTGAAAAGGGGATAGACTCCCTTGCTTTCTGGCTGATACCAAGAATAGGCCAATTCGCCGACAGGTGTTAAAGGGCAGGTTTAGCTTAGTCAGTAGAGCATCTGCGGAGAAATTGCAAGGTTCCAGGTTCGATACCAGTCCCCGCCAATTCAATGCATGAGTAGTACAGATTGGGTAATCTGATTGGTTTGGTTTATTTTCTTTTACGGCATATCAACCTCAGTGGGTCATTTAATGCCGATAAAGTTTTGAAATAAATCATTCTTAACGCATAATACATTTTTTTATCAATCATGTTTTTCTATTTAACCCATAGATGGGACCCTAACAGGTACTACCACTCCGGGTCAGAGTGGACCAGGGAGCAATGGTGATGAAGGGGTGCTCCACATTCCCCAAACCTCCAGAACTGGAACCTCACCATCAGATAGAGTTTAACGCCATTTCCAGGACATGTAGACCTGCAGCCACCGCCTTCTAGCACCCATATGATAAAAAGTGGTTGGGGCTTGCCATAAGGGCAATAGGGTTGGGAAAATCATATAGGTGCTAGGGGTTGACGTGACTAGCTGATTGATCGGAGGGGGCCTCTCCGACCGCCCGTCTAGCCTAAGTAAGGACCAAAGTGGAGTATTGCAAGTCATGGACTGATCTGTGTGATAAAGAATCAGGAAGCTGACAGTAGGTGTTGCACTCCATCTCAGCAAAACAATCTTCTTGGTCTAGCGCTGGCGGAAAGGGGATAGCCTCCCTTGCTGTTTGGCTGACATTGATAATAGGCCACACTACAGAGTAATATAAAGACAATGGTAGCAGGGGAGGAGGAGGAGGAG
>CM042168.1:47826853-47876853 GCA_023376005.1 Doryteuthis pealeii
GTGTGCTTTTTCTTAGTGTGTGCTTTTTCTCCTTTTTTTGCTGTTTTTTGCTGTTTTAGCGGAGGGTTTTGGGGGGGGTTGCTGATTTTGCTTTTTTGGTGTTTTTTTTTTTAATCTATTTAATTTTTTGCTTTGTGTGTATGTGTGTGTGAGTTTTTGCTTTTTTATTTATTTATTTTTTTTTTGGTATGTTTGTTTTTTGCATGTTTTTTTTTAATTTTTATTTTTTTAATTTTTTTTTTTTTCCTAAGTTAAGCGTGCAAAATGAAGCTTGACTTAAAAACTCTACAGCCACTCAAATTACGTAATTCTCTACAACTGGTTTCAGAGGAGAAGCCAAGACGAACATATTATTATGATAAACATAGATAGAAATAAACTTCTTAGCCACCACATTGTATTTCTACATTTTTCAGTCTTCTATTTTCTAATCGAGTTATTTTCTTTTTCCCAGATTAGACAAAAAAATTACTTGCATTTTTCTTTTTTATATTTTATTATCCTTTCTTTTTTTTTTAATTTATTTTTTATTTAAAAAATAATTTTTTTGCATGTGTGTGTGCATCCGTAAATGCATGCATTTCATTTTGCCATTGGACTTTTCTGATATACCCTAAGGAATTATGGAACTAACCATATGAAAGGAGGAGCGGGAAGGGAAAAACGAGTTAGAGTGGGAGTATGCGATAGACGCAGCAAGAGGGAGAGACACTGGCTTCTGCATAATAAAGTTGCTAAGTTCGTTGGTAACATGTGTATTGAGATGCTGCAAGCCGGCATGGATAGGATGGAGCACTGTATTGATTTTGTGCGTTTGGTCGCCGTCGATGCCGCTGCTGCTGCTGCTATTTGCCGTTGTGAGCTGGCACTGGTGCTGGTGTTTGCTCCATCTAGATGAACGGTGGTGGTAAGCAAAAGAGCGGAGTTTACGAATTAACTCGTGGATACCGACCACTGGCTGATTTCGGAGTGGCCACGACAATGAGGGAATGAACGTATATTGATTGAGTCTTGACTTTTTACTACTTCAAACCGGGCCGGCAGCTCACCTTATTTATTACTTAATGTGTTGATATATATATATATATATATATATACACACACGCACACAAAAATGGATATATATATGTATATATGTATGTTGAAAATTCATGGCAACATGGCCGATTAGTCAAAACAGAAAGAAGCCACGCGTCTTCTTTTTTTTTTTTTTTTCTTTTTTTTTTTTTCATTTTCATTTTTTTTTCTAACCCCCCTCCCATCTCGTCTCTTTTTCTATCACCAATCCATCTGAATGACTTGTACTACTTTAAAAATGGTTGCCTGTTCCAAAAAAGTAACAGAATGTGTTTGTTTTGTTGTAACAGGTATGTATCGGACACCACCTCCTGTGGCACCTCCACCACAGCCTCCGCAACAACCTATATACCAACATGTCAATGGACCCAAGGAACCAGAATCAGACAGGTAGATATCCATGTTTTTCTTTTTACTTATATGTCTAACTCTTTCTTTGTCTCTTATTGCCATTCTCTTTCAGTCTTTGGTACTCTGTTTGTGGGTCCCTTTATTTTACCCCACACTATATATATATAGTCTATATTTAATTGTTGATTATACATGTCATGGGCCTGTAAGGTTTGCTTGTGTTTGGCCCTTGTCACATTCTAGGATATCTATGTTGAACCAAATACAATCTGTGTTGCATGTCCACACATGGACCCTGTGTATGATATCCGTAATCTCACATGTGCTTTGTCCTGGTTTCTGTATTTCTAAGTCTTTCTTGACCACCATCTTATAAGATACGATTCACTAATCAGGTAGCCGTGTATATTTGTCTCTACTTGATATATCCATACTATAATCAGATCATAAATCTTCTTTATGTATGTATGTATGTATGTGTGAGATAAGGTGTTCGAAAAACATTTTCAGCGAGACAGAAATGCGTGTCACAGGTATCTTTTATTCTCATCCCCCCCCCCCAAAAAAAAAGACGAGGCGTGTTTTTGTGCTTTTGAGGCTTCCGTGCGTTCGATTTGCTTATTGCTACCGCTGTCAATCATTCCATTTTCTCTTATCTAAAAAGTCATTATATCACCTCCGCTGTCTATTCAATCATCTCCTCCTCATGAGTCTATTTTCGATGACGGCGCGGCGGCGGCAACGGCTGCAGCAGCAGCAGGTGATCACAAGGCGGGAATATGATGTGACGTGAGGAGATGTGCGCGCTTTTAGGGGAGGCAGATTGACCTGAACAAAAATGTGACACACGCTCACGCCTGAAACAAGTGTTATCCCTTTTAGCACCCTACATCAAAATAAACATGTTTCCTCCCCTCCTCCTCCTCCTCCTGTTAATGTCTTCTTTCTCTCTTTTTTTTTTTTTTTTTTTTTTCTTTCCTTAATGATTAATATTAATTATAGTGTCTTTCTGCTGCATTTTTTTTTTTTTTTTTTTTTTTTTTTTCCAAAAATATTTTCAGTAGATTCATCTTAATTGCAAAGTCAATGCTTAATGTAAAATCAAAGAGAAAAAAATTAACACTACATTTTCTAAGTCTTTTATATATATATATATATATATATATATATATATATATATATATTATTTGTTAATTTGCTTTCAAGCATTGTTAAATAAATTATTATTTATCTATATTAAGAAGGCAATTACAATGCGTATAAAAAAAATAAGATAATGGACATTATTTTATTTTTTTTATACGCATTGTAATTGCCTTCTTAATATAAATAAATAATAATATATATATATATATATTGTGTTTGTTTTGTTGTAATAAATGTGATATATATAGATATAGATATAGTTATAGATATAGTTAGTATATGAGTATACAAAATGGAATCAAATCAGATAATTTGAAGACCAGATAAAAGGAAAAACAATAGTCTATTGTCACATCAAGTATTTAACATTTTCTATCTTGAAGGAACCTATTACTATGGAAATACTGATTTGTTTTCTTGTCTTATATATATATATATATATATATATATATAGAAAGCTGATATGGGTACTATATTTCTAAGTAAATAGTGCTCAATATCATAGAGAACTTGGTTTGAATAACTGCATAGGCGAGAAACTATCAGTAACCAAGCACTAACTTATATATATATATATATATATATATTTATTTGACTTATAAGTTCCCTATTTTACTAATATTGATTATTTTGTGTATTGGAAATTCCGATGTATCATGTTTCCTGTTTTATTGAACCGAAAACCACATGGACGTGCTCTCCTCCTTGTCACGGGTATCACAGTTGCATTCTTCTTTGTCACTCATAATAGCGTTTAGATAATGGATACTTAAATTCATCTATTTTTTTTTCTTTCTTTCTTTTTATTATCATATGAATATATGCTCTTGTATACGTTGACCCTTGGTTTACGATAACAAGGCTGGCTCCTTCATCTCCTTACCATTAAAACTAAATTTCGGTCTTTCAGAATTACAACTTGTCCTTAGGTCAACTCCACCCCCGGTTTTTGTTGCTTTTAAAATTAACTACTGAAAAAAAATTATTAATAAAAAAAACAAGCTATACACCAGTGTATAAGCTATTTCTGAAAATTATAAATATCTTCAACATTGAATAGACCAATTTTTCTATTCGATCAATTCAAAGATATTTTTCCCTGTTTTTTTTCTGAATTCATTTTCACCATTGTTCCCACTTGAAATCCTTTTTCTTTTTTAGTTCATGTTGAAATAAATAAATTTTAAGCTTTCTTTTTTTATTTTTTTCTTCTCTTCTCTTCTCGTAGAAGTAAATGAATTGAATATAAGAGGTGAACGAAACCCTCCATTTCTATAATTCAGTACCTCTGTCCCATAATGGTTGTTACACTTCCATAGAGATTTTATGTACTAAATGTAATAACTTTTATGGAACAAAGATATGAATACTTCTAGAGCCGGTTTAACATCTTTTTCATTAATATTTGTAATTTGTAAATCGATTAAATAAGGGGTAAGGAGTAATAGATTATCAGTTTAGCTTCTTTATTTTTTTTTTTTTATTTATTTTTTTTTTTTCATAGAATACTGAAATAGATTTGTGGGCCCTTATTTCTTAGATAGGGCATGAATATAGATATGTATATGTGTGTGTGTGGGTATATATAATGTGTGTGTGTATATGTGTATATATATATATATATATATATATATATATATATATATAATGTGTGTGTGTGTGTATGTATATATATATAATGTGTGTGTGCGTATATGTATGTATGTATGTATATATAATGTGTGTGTGTGTGTGTGTATGTATGTATGTATATATATATATATATATATATTAGGGTAGTGTAGACCTAAATGTCAATGGTGCTTGGTAACTGTCAGTATCTTGCATAAGCAAAAATAACATTACTGTTACCAAGTGCAGTTTACTTTGTCTATGCTACCCTAACAGATACATACATATATATATATACATACATACATACATATATATGTGTGTGTGTGTGTGTGTGCTCTCACTGATTTTGAGCACTCATTATTTATAAATATACCAAACTATATTATCTATCTTGTTTGTGTGTGTATGTCTATCTGTATCTATTTCTTTCTACCACTCTTTCTATTTATTATTATCTCTCTCTCTCTCTCTCTTCTCTCTCTATTTATTATTATCTCTCTGTCTACACCGATGTCATCTAGTGATAAATCCATTGCTTTTTGTTTGTATAACAAAGGAATAAAAGCATTTAACAAAAAAGTCAGAAAACAAAACACAGTTTCATTCTTTCCACTGTGGACTTAATTAATTATTGATATGTTTAGTTTTTTGTTTTTGTGAGATACCTCTTAGATTTAAATTGATAAATTTTATCCATTTTTTTTTTTCTTCTGACAAACAAACAATCAAACAACCAAGCATTATTTTTTTAAATATCTAACTTCAATCAATCAGACTTTTTTTTCATAGGAATGCAGACAAGAATATATTCCTTCATTTAGTCTACTTTATCTTTACAAATATAAGTAATACTTACTTCCATGCCCCCTGCCATCTTGCTAACAAATTAAATATTTAGTGTTTACATTGCCTTCTTTTTATTCACATTTCAATCCAGAGAGATCAGCAGCTCCTGTATAAGTAGAATTCAAAAACATAGTAAAATTAAGGGCAAGTATTATCGCATAGTAAAATTAAGGGCAAATATTATCTCATAGTAATTAAATTTTAAATAGGCTCTATTATTGCCTTCTTTTAATACACATTTCAATCTAGAGAGATCAGCAGCTCCTGTATAAGTAGAATTCAAAAACAGGGATGTACATAGTTATTTACTAAGCTTAACTTAGTTGTGCTACAAGACCAGTAGTAATGGGGTACCCAGTGAGAATCAAACTCACAAACAATGGTCTGATAATCTAGCTTGATAACCATTACACCAAGTGAGATGCCCCATACAGGCATATACATGTATTTATAAAGTCACAGTTTATAAACCAAAATACGAATACATTTATTAAGTTGAAAAAGACTAGAATTATTTGAAAGAATATAACATTTGATAAATTTTATCCTTTTTTTTTTCTTTTTTTCTGACAAACAAACAATCAAACAACATTTTTTTAAATGTCTAACTTCAATCAATCAGACTTCTTTCTTTTTTTCTTTTTTTCATAGGAATGCAGACAACAATATATTCCTTCATTCAGTCACCTTTATCTTTACAAATATTAGTAATAATTAGTTCCATGCCCCCTGCCATCTTGCTAACAAATCAAATATTTAGTGTTTACATAGTCCTTACATTTCTTTGTGTTATAATTTTAAAATTTGCTCAAATCAAAACAACCGAATCATTGCTCATATTTCCATTAATAAATTTGTACAGCTTTCCTCTCCAAATCCTGTGCTTTGAAATGGGACTGTCTTCAATATCCCTATATTTTATAAGCTGTTAAATTGCACTTATCAACATTCAATATATATATATATATATATATATATATATATATATAAGAAAAGGTGGAATGTATGTGTGTGTGTGTGTGTGTGCACAATCCCACACCCACACACATGTTGATGTGACTGTGTTCAATGCCCTAAGATATCAGGCCTTCATGGATGTGTGACGTCACAAAGTAGGCCTTCTTGAGCCTTCGAAATAGATATCGTTGTCAAAAGTAAATACAAAACAATATGTTACGTTTCATTAAACTTTAATAACTGAATTCGTTCATAATTTTTATTTATTTCAAATTTTGAAAAACTTTTATAATTATAACAAACATTGTTTTGATTTGCATGCTTTTTATTTTAAATTTAAAAAAAACCTGTAAAGTAGCGTTGAGGTTTTACATTAAACTTTAATAACTGAAATTCGTTGATATTATTATTTTTTTTAAATTGAAAACAATCTTTTATAAATGATAATCAGTATTGTTTTATTTACATGTTTTTTTTATTTTTAATTTATTTAATTCTCGATATTAATTCATTTAAAATAACAAGTTATTTTTTAAATATGATTTTAAAACACGCTGTCTTATAAATTAAAAACATTTATCTTTATAAGACAGCGCGTTCATTATCTTAAACACGATTTAATTTTGAAAATTTTTTAATTATTAAAGTTTCAATCAAATTTACTTAGTTTAATACAAAAAATTAACTTACCTACTTTTTTAAAAAAAGTTTTCTTTATAGTATAGATCCATTTTTCATATAATTCTTTCTTTTTGTAAACGAAAAAAAACAAACACTAACTGTGTTCTATATTAAATTCCATTAAAAAAAAAGGGACCAAATTTACTTAAAAAAAGGCATTTTTGTTTATAAAATAAATTAATTAATTGAATATTTAAAAAGAAAAAGTTGAATATTTAAAAAAACATCGGTGAACTCATTTAGAGGTAATGAAACTTATACTGATGTCACACGTGATTGGAGTTCAGTGGATAGGCCTGTTGTATCTTAGAGGGCATTGCTGTGTTTGTGTGTGTGTGTGTGTGTGTTATTACTTGAAATCATTATAATTTCATTTTCTTCCATGGCAACAGAGTTATAGATAAAACTGATCATGAAATAAATCTAATTTCCCTATCATTCGATGGAAAAAGTAATAAAAAAAATAAAAGTGTATAAGAGTAAACAAGATACTATTAATTTTCTCCAATGAATAATTGATTTTCTTTTTCACATAACATTATTTACTTTAAAATCATTTTCTGATTCCTTCCTCTGATCAGTAGGCTTTTTTCTTTCTTTTTTAGGAGGGAGGAGATCAAGGGAGATGTCATTTTACTCTCGGAAATATTTTTGATGTTATATATATATATATATATATATATATATATATATATATAATACTCCCCCCCCCGGTTAGCTCAGTCGTAGAGCGTTCGGCTAGAAACCACATGGTTCCTAGTTCGATACCGGTCCTCGCCAACTCAGCGTATGAGTAGCACAGGGATCTGTGCGGTCAAGTAAGGAGCTGACGGTAGGTGTGGCGCTCCACCTCAGACGCCAAAATAATCTCCTTGGTCTAGCGCTATTGATAAGGGGATAGATTCTCTCGCTGACTGGCTGATACCGACTTTAGGCCGTCCTGACGACTTTACTTACTTATATATATATATATATATATATATATATATATATATATTATTAAAAGGCCTGTTGACAGCACTAGAATCAATGCCATATAAACAAAAAAAACACGCGCGCACATATATAAAGTAGTAAAGTCATCAAGATGGCCAAAAGTCTGTATCAGCCAGACAGTGAGGGAGTCTATCCCCTTTTCATTATCGCTAGACCAAGGAGATTGTTTTGGCATCTGAGGTGGAGCACCGCACCTAGCATCAGCTCATCACTTTACCACACAGATCTCTGTGCTACTCATACGCTGAGTTGGTGAGGGCTCAGTTAACTTTGAACTACGTATGTTTGTGAATCTGTGTTATGCCTCAAAGATACGTGGTTCAAAATTAACTGACCTGAAAAAATGTAAGAGTTTTCAAATAAAATAAATGGTGCATTATATTGTTTATTTATTAATATATCAACACAGAAAATTTCATTAAATTCAGTTAATTCCTCGATTTTTAGTATTTTTTTCCTTTCGGCAGGGGGACATACGATGGTGGAATTTATGTCCGTTAAGTAGGATTTAACCAAAATAACCATACCCTTGTTCACACTTTCAAATAATTCTAGTCTTTTTCAACTTAATAAATGTATTCGTATTTTGGTTTATAAACTGTGACTTTATAAATATATGTATTTGCCAGTCTACGTTGCTACGTTGCCCTAATATATATATATATATATATATACACACACACACACACACACACACACACACACACACACGAGCAGGATGTGACACAAGGTCAATTTCTTAAGCGGAGTTCAACAGGTTTAAATTCAGAGTTTTCCTTCTCCTAGACCGGCTACCTAACCAAGGTTAAAGAACCAAGTCTGCCTTACTATTTACCCATAGCTGGAGGGAGAGTAGGATTCCTACCTTTCCCAAGGGTATTACCGCTAAGTGAAATGCAATTATCACATCCAGGATTTGAACACCAGCCCCAACATATATCTTCATCTCACTAGTCTTTCTGTTAGTCAGGAAATGTTCCATATTGACCAACTTCAAAATGCTTGTGAAATAAGTGATGTTGCAATGAGTTTTTTTTTGGGGGGGGGGGTAACTCTTTGCCCACCAAATATACCCCATGGATGTACCAAAATTTTCTCTGTATTTTTTTTTTTTTTTTTTTTTTTACCTGTATGATGGTATATTTCAAAGTTCACTATCTATTTACCTGAGAACTCATTCTATTCAACTGAAGTTCCATTATTATTGTAATCTGATTCCTTCTGTTCAGTTATAATATATATAACTATAGCCATCAGTTCTTGTACTTAGCTTGGGTGTGGAGGGATAGCCACTGTGAGCGGCTTAAAGTAGGCAAAGAGTTAAATAAATAAGTTTCAATCACAAACACAATAATGACCATTCCACATCATGATGGCAGCTGAAATCGCATGGTCTGCCACTGCTCAGACATACCTCCCACACACTCACCCACTCACTGCTACAAGTGTCTGCACAGTAACAATTTTAAATACAGAACATTCTGCCAGATTGTCTAAAGTACACTCACACACACACACATGTATATATGTATATATATATATATATATATATATATAGATGAGAGGTATCCAAAACTTGGTAGTAAGGGATGATTCTATAAGTGATTTCTAAGATACACTGTATCATTGTTGTATGATTCAGTATGTATAAATACAGTGAATCTTTTAAATTACTACAGAGAGCTCAATATATAATAAACTTTTTAGATTATATACAGAGCAATATTTATCTTAGAAAGGAAGGAAAGACTCAACACCGTAATTCCATAATAAATTTATTTCTGCCAAAATTGGGGCCTTTATAAATCTAAGTTGATTTAATATAGCTCCCCAAAATTTGTCTCATCAGATGGTAGATCAAGGTAATTTGAATTCTCCCCCAGAAGCTTCCCCCAGAAGCCACAGTACTTGAATACTTGAAATGATACAATTGTTTGCAAATTATTTGTATTAGATAGGAATACTTGATATCATATAACTGTGTGCAAAAATACTTAAAAAACAAGAACATGATTTCCAAGGCATCAAATAATCCTAGACAGGTTGACATGCCATAAAAATCAATTAATCAATCTTAATTTACTGAATCAAAAAGTAATTACTGATAATGTTTTGCTTTTTATATTATTTTATATATATATATATATATATATATATATATATATATATATATATATGTTGTAAACAAGGTTTGTTTAGAATGGCTTTTTGCCGATAATTTTTTGGAGAATAAGTGCTTAATTGGAGTCGTACCTAATTTTGAAAATTAATTAATTAATAATGAATTAGGCGGGAATACCTATTAAATGTATGGCTAAACAAATCGAGAAAAATCAATCTCTGTATGTACATTTCGGCCTATTAGGCCTCATCAGCAGAGCTATAGATCGGAAGACCGCCTTGTGCGTGATTTGAAACCGGACTGCCAAGCTGACAGGCCGATCCCATAAAAAACTATATGTATACCGATTCAATTTTTAATACACACGAGAAAGTCATGGACAAGCTTTTTCTAAGAGTTTAAATACAAGCTCCTTTTTTTTTTTTCTAAGAGTTTAAATACTTTTACTCAATGTGATTTGCTCTTCTCATATTTTTTTAAAGAAATGTATACAAACATTGCTGCATCGATCATCTATCCATGACCCTTTTAAACTGCAATTTGGCCAATGTAACGTTGGACAATCATGCATATTTAATGTTTTCACTCTTTATATCAAATTAAACTATCAGTAATGGTTTTAAATCTATTCTATTATTCATACGTGTTCTGTGACAATGGTTTTTCTGCATCACACAGTGACTGATTGAATAAAGGCTTTGGTAGTCCGCTAACAAACTGCCTTTGTAGTAATATACAGCCTTGTGCTTTCTTCAGTGCATGTGCTAAGAATATATTGCTTCCCTTGGGCAAGTTTTTTCATTTTAGATTAGAAAATGACAAAGTGTGGAGGTGGGTAGGTAGGGGGGGGTAAAGGAAGGAGATAGAAAAGAATTTGTAGCATTAAATATGCTGGTTAAAAAAAAAAAAAAAAAAATTTAAAAGTGTTCAGTTTAATCCGAGATTTCACGACTCTGACTGAAATAAAAATGACAAACACAGAGAGAGAGAGAGAGATGAAAATGGAGGGAAAAAAAATAGAGAGAGACTGATTTCCTGTATAATCAGATTGCAAATCAAACTCAATCACAACTTTTATTCACTTTAGATTATCAGTGATTTTTCATTGGAAATCGATAATCATTTGGTGCCACACTGGAAAAATGATATTCATTGACGAACAACTATAAAAACAAAACAAAAGTATACAAATTAGTGTTATCATCCTGGGCTTGTCTTGGCTTCAATTTGCAAATCTAGAAATATGATACTAAAGAATTTATTAGTTTAAATATTGTAATTTTTATTTTACTTTTTTTCATCCAAGAAAAAAAAACATGCACAAAGAATCTCAAAACTTTTTCCATGGGGATGGGGAGGAGGAGGGGGGTAAGAAAAATACCAGTGTTGATTAGTAAGTATGTATTTACCCAACCCCCTCTGCCACAGACAGGATACGACACAAGGTCAATTTTAAATGTCATTTAACAGGTTTTAAATCAGTTTTCCTTCTCCTAGACTGGTTGCCATACTAGTCTGCTCTACTCGGTCCATCCTACTATTTACTTTATATATATATATATATAGTATGAACAAAAAGTAATAAGACAAGCAGGAATATTTCTTATATGTTGTTTATTCTCAACTAGTTTCGACCTTAGGTTATCGTCAGGAGAAAATTTCTTATTTGAAGAAATTGTTTATAGATTTTTTGAAAGGGAGCATTATAGAAGAACTATAAAAATTGAAGTGTTTTTGAGGGTTTGACATGCTATTAAAATCCGGGTAGACGAGTGTGTTAGTAGTAGAAAGTCCATTTGTTCCGTCATATCCAACCCCTCTACATGAGCTGGATGCGCGACACAAGGTTAATTTTTAAGTGGAGTTTAACAAGTTTTAATTCAGTTTTTCTTTTCCTAGACTGGTTGCCATACCCAGATTAAAGAGCTCAGTCTGCGCTAATAATTACCCATAGCTGGATGCATACCTTTTCCCAAAGAAGGGCATCCTATCATGGTATAATAGTTAACAAGCTAGTCTCGCAGATCCATTACTACTAAATAGCGAGTTTGATCCTTGTTGGATGCCCCATACTTTCAACCTTGTATCACATCCTACCTGTAGTAAACAGGTAAACCTATCTTCCCTAAGGATATTAGCTCTGTGTGAAATGCAAACAGCCTCATCCAGGGTTTGAAGTATGGTCACTGTGTCTATTTCCTATGGCAATAACCGTTACACCATCTGTCTCCTTGTGTTGTATGCCCAACATCGGGTATATAATCAAGAGAGGAAACTCTGTGATAGAGAAAGATTGAGACTTAAATGTTGATTCATTTCTGCTCTACTGCTTCTGCTAATTTGGCTGGCCATCATCTTGTTGTCTTCCTTTTCTTAACTAAGGACCTCTTTCTCCTGGGCTAGTTTCAGTCATTGTAATTAATTAACTCACAAGACTTTTATTTCTTGATCAAGATTTTATTAGTCTAGCCCATATCTTCTGCGTGGATGAGATTTCAGTCCCAGCAGAGAGAAGAATCTTAATTAATCAAATTAAATATAAATTTATGACAATTGAATGATAAATTAATTAAAGAATTTGAATTAATAATAAACAGTACTTTTAGTCCATTCTGATTCTCATGTATATACCCTCATTGGGTATATACATGAGAGAGTGACTTCAGAGAGTTCTCGGTGAGAGAGAGATATTAGAGACAGAGAGAGACAGTGTTGCATAGCACCTTCTTCACTGGCACTAAATCTTATTATAATGGAGATTGTGTGTTTTTCTGTCTGTAACCGAAACTATATTCCTACTCAAGTCACAATTCTCTTAGTTATTGACATCACATTCTCCATGATTGTATTTTTATCTAAACCTCAATTATTAATAAAATTGTCTTACATTATTAATACTGTTAACTATGTCTACACACTGACAACATGCAATTATATTTATATATACAACAAAATAGTGGTTTACAATGTGAACGGGAAGGCTAATTTGCATATTAATATTAAAAAATCGAATTTAATAAATATGTGCTTAGTATTATTGATTTCTAACTGTTTGGTTTTATTTTAATGAATATAAGCAAAAATCTCTTCAATGAATCTTAAATGAAATCCATTAACAAGATAAAATAACTGACATTTTATTCTTTACTTCTTCTTTTAACTAAATACTTAAATTAGAAAAAATAACAATGAAAGACGAGAGTGATGGAAGAGTAAGTTTCAGTTGTTCCATTTTTTATTATACTCCCTCTGTTTCAAATCTTTTATTATACTCCCTCTGTTTCAAATCTTTTATCTGTATTCTTATTTAGTTTCATTAGCCTTTCTAATTTAATACAATATTTTATTACATTAAAACTTAAATACTTGCACCCGGAGGGTGCATATATTTGCTAGTAATTATAATGTTGCATACCTCTTTCTTTAATTCTATTTCTTGGCCGTCTTTAGTATTCTGATCGTCTTTGGTATTTCTATCATCTATCTTGACTTGGTCTGGAATCTTCTAAGATCTTGCGTGTGGAGTTGACTTGGGGACCTCGGTCTGGTTTTCTGTTGCTATGTTCCTGCTGGCTGGTCGTCATTTCTTAGTCTTGTTACCAAGACATTCATTAACCACAAGAACATATTAATTATCCAAACTTTTATTTCCTTAACTATACATAATCCTCTAATTAACCTAGCACACGTGAGTTCCAGTTTAAGGCAGGACCTAAAATGGCCGACTTCTCTGCCTGACGTCTAACTGAAAACTCGCGACCGAACAGATCCCACGTGACTTCACGTATTTTGGCGGGCTTCTGTAATTTTCCATGGAAGGACCCGGCCATGGTATGAAAAGGGTCATCCCCTCAGAATTACAGGGGATTGACAATAATCTTATGTAACTGCATAGATTATGTAACAACAGATACAGTAGAGACTTACTTGTTGTTTCACTTCTGCTTTACTGTTTCTGCTAACTTCTTGTCTGGTTGTCATCTTGTCATTGCTGTCTCTAACTAAGGGCTTCTTTTAAGGGCTAACTCTTTAGTCATGCAATTAATTAAACTACAAGACATTTTTTTTCCTTGATCAAGATTTATTTTTCTTGCCCACGTTCTTCCACGCGGAGAGATAACAAACCCAGCAGAGCGATACATGTGCTCTCTGCTTCGATGTCAGGTTGTATCTGCTCTCTAACTAACTAATCATATGACGCATAAGATTCGCACCACTAGGGGTTAAGGTGACCAACAGTTCTGGTATTTTTCCATTTCCTGATCTGAAAACCAATGGTTCCTTTGAATTCTCGCTACAGGGTCCGTCAACAGTTTATGCTACCACATAATATGTAACACTTGATTTATAAGTAAATAATTTTTATGCTCATTTTTTAATCTATTTAATCCATAGATGGTACCCTAACAGGTACTACCATTCCGGGTCAGGGTGGACCTGGGAGTAATGGCAATGAAGGGTACTCCACATTCCCCAGAGTTCCAGAATTGGAACTTCACTAGATGCAGTTTAACGTCATACCCAGGATACTTAGACCCTCAGTCACTGCCTTCTAGCACATATATGATAAAAAGGGTTGGGGGTTGCTATAAAAAAAATAGGGTTGGGATATATACATAAGTACTAGAGTTTGACGTGACCAGCCGATTGATTGAGAGGGGGGGCTTCTCCGACTGCCCATCTAGCCTAAGTAAGTGCCAAAGTGGAGTGTTGCAAGTCATGGATGACTGCCTCTGCTTGCAAACCATTGGCAGTGAGTTTGATTCTCACTGGGTGTCACAGTTTGGTCTTGTGCCAGATGAAGGTAATGACGACAATGTTTTGGATTATATGCACTCCTGGTAAGTGCTAATTAGAATGATTCAGTTTCCAAGAAGAAGAAAAAAAGTATTCGTTGAAATCAAGTACCATTAACTTGTTTGATTTTGTGTCTTCACCCCCTCCCCCCATCCATCCCATTTTTTTTTGTACCCCCCCACCTCTGTAAGAATGTCTTTGTTTCCGCATCAACAACGAAGAGTCTGTAACATTGTAGGAATGCTTCTGTTTTTGGAGTATATTGGTGGCTGTGCAAGGTTCTTTTTAATGGATTTTTGGAAACTTTACTCTATCCCCCCGCCACCTCTTGCCAACCAGATGAAGAGAATCGACATCCTAAAGATTGTAAAATTGATTTGAAATCCACTAGTTTTATGCACTAACTTTGCATTTTGTGTCTCTTTCTTTCTTCCTCTCTTTCTTTCTTTCTTCCTCTCTTTCTTTCTTTCTTCCTCTCTTTCTTTCTTTCTTCCTCTCTTTCTCTTTCTTTATCTCTCTGTCTGTCTCTTTGTCTGTTTGTCTCTTTCTCTGTCTGTCTGTCTCTCTCTTTCTCTGTCTGTCTGTCTGTCTTCTCTTTCTCTGTCTGTCTGTCTCTCTCTTTCTCTATTTATCTCGTCTTTCTCTTTCTCTTTTTCTTTCTCTTCTTTTTGTTTCTCTTTCTTTTTGTTTCTCTTTTCTCTTTCTTTTTGTTTCTCTTTCTCTTTCTTTTTCTTTCTCTTTCTCTTTCTTTCTTTCTTTTGTTTCTCTTTTCTCTTCTTTTGTTTCTCTTTCTTTTGTTTCTCTTTCTCTTTCTTTTTCTTTCTCTTTCTTTTTTTCTCTTTCTCTTTCTTTTTGTTTCTCTTTCTCTTTCTTTTTCTTTCTTTTTGTTTCTCTTTCTTTTTCTTTTTGTTTCTCTTCTCTTTCTTTCTCTTTCTTTTTGTTTCTTTTTGTTTCTTTTTGTTTCTCTTTCTTTTTGTTTCTTCTTGTTTCTCTTTCTTTTTGTTTCTCTTTCTCTTTCTCGCTGTCTGTCTCTCTCTATTTCTCTCTCCTTTTCCCTTTCTCTATTTCTTTCTTTCTCTTTCTCTCATTTTATTATAAACTTCAATGTCCCAGACAATTGGGTGATCGATCAATCAATGTGCATCATGTAATAATGAAAATATGGATTTTATTTAACCTCTTCTTTTCTTGTGAAAAGGAGGAAGCATTGTTTATTTGGTTACCTCTTGTGTGTTTTTCCCTGCCGTCCTCTTCCTTTGAGAATTGGGAGAATTTTCTTTTACTTTTTAAACCTTTCAGTGCACATTTTGCCATCTTGGATATTAAAAACGTTTATAGAATAAACATTGCTTTGCAGAGTCTGAAAGATTTTTCCTATAATATTAATTTCCTAACTTTGGTTTAAAATGGCAACATTAGCAATATGACCTGCCGGTGACCCACCAATGCCACTAAAATAAAAGTGCTTGTGTATTAAAACTAACAACCAACATTTATGACATTAAACTGCATCTAGTGGCTGAAGAATAATTAAAGTTCCAATTACCGTCGAACTGGGAAGACAAGGCAACAAACGGTTGTAACTTAAATACAAACCCGAATAGTCACAAAGTCTACTGCAGAATGACGGGTATATATAAGACTCCACAATATCATTCAAATCAAGCAGCCAATCAGAACTTAAGGAATGAAATCACCCAAATTCATGAATGGGTCATTCTTGATTTCTATATATACCAACTGTCTTGGACACTGCTTAAAAGTGGTACTTAGTTAGCTGCTGTTATTCAAACCAACAGTAGACTTACTGACTTCAATAGTGGTGAGGTTCCAGTTCTGGAGCTTTGGAGTACACCTTCATTGCCATTACTCCCAGGTCTACTCTGATCAGGAGTTGTAGTACCTGTTAGGGTCCCATCTATCGGTCAAATAGATCTGTTTAAAAATTAATCGTACTCATTAGTAGCGTATTTGTATTCAATAGGAAGGGGGAAAACTTAAACTACACAAAAAATGTAAACATGAATATACAATGAATATGATTCCTCGGCATAAAATAACTCCAGACAGGTTGACATGCTTTTAAAATCAATCAATCATTTCCATCTTGGATAAGCCCTAGTAAAAATTTTGACTGTTAGCATCATTGGGGATCATGTTGTATGGTATTGATTATGTTCATGCTTATATTCTCTGGTATAATTTTATTTCCTTCAGAAAGGAGAGAATGTCTTCTATGTTGAAGGGTAGCAATGATCTAAATCAGGGTATCTTAACGGGAGTGGGTCATAGGTCTCCTTTGGAGACCATCAAAGTTGGGTGGGGGACACAAGGCCAAATTTCAGAAATAGGAAGTCACGAGGCACCAAGAGGAGGCAACAGAAAATTTAGGACCCACAGAATTTATATATATGGAGTATTTTGACCATACAACAAAAGGGTTTATGAACAAACCAGAATCTGTTCTTGAGAATGATTATAGCACCCAGTTCTACAGGGTTAAAAAAATATATATATCTATGCAATGGTGATGCTAGGGTCTGATCTCCCCCAACCCCACCCTATCTATGATACAGAGCTCGACTCTACTACATGTCAATTTTCATAAAGTGTTATTCATAGAAAATATATAAAATCCACCCTTCCAATCAGTTGGAGAGGGGGGTAGTATATGACAGCCCTGGGACTATGAGTCAAAGGTTGACCTGTACAGGAAATTTGCTTATATACAGTTATTGGCATTTGTCTCGGAAGACTATAATGAAGTGTTTGTGCCCCTGAAGTTACAGCGCCTCCTATGACTGTGAAGTCCAATGTTTGAAAAACATTCTCGACCACAGATTTCGCATTTGAATGCTGTCCCTGAACATGTTGATGTGCCAGTGCTGTGTTGTCGCTGCTTTCTTCTGGACCTCTTAGCTTCATGGTGTTGCACCAGGGTGACTTCAGACATGAATAGTCCTCTACGGAGAGCCTGCCGCCACCGATGGCAGTCCTGAGCCAAATTTTCCCAGCTGGAAGGTGCAATGCCAAAGCACCGGAGATCATTATATACAGTATCAGTGATGCTAATAACTTTTTGATTTAGTGCATCCTGGGATGCACGGATTTGCTTTGAATGAGTCTCCGGGAAATTTAATGGGTTCCAACTAAAGTTTCTTAATAAATTGCAGAGTTTTTATCTATGAACAAGTAAAGCCTGGGATGGATTTGCTTTGAATTCTCCGGGTTCTTAATAAATTGCAGAGTTTTTATCTATTGCACAGATTGCTTTGAATGTCTCCAGGAAATTAATGGGTTCCAACTAAAGTTTCTTAATAAATTTAAAGCCTGGGATGCACGGATTTGCTTTGAATGAGTTTTATCTATGAACAACTAAGCCGTCTAACCCCTACCTTGTACTCCATATATTGTAATTCGTTTCCAAGAAAATATTGAAATTTACAGTTAGCTGAAAATGGTGGGTCGGAGGTGGAAGGAGAAAAAAAATGGGATACATGAATACAATTTTTCTGCGTCCTTTTAGATTTTTATGCGTCAGTACTAGGTTAGCTCAGTCGGTAGAGCGTTCGGCTAGAAACCACAAGGTTCCTTAGTTCGATACTGGCCCTCACCAACTCAGTGTATGAGTAGCACAGGGATCTGTGCGGTAAAGTGAGAGCTGATGGTAGGTGTGGCGCTCCACTTCAGATGCTAAAATGATCTCCTTGGTCTAGCACTATTGAAAAGGGGATAGACTCCCTCGCTGTCTGGCTGATACCGACATTAGGCTGCCCCGACGACTTTACTTTACTTTACTTTACTTTACATCAGTATCTCTGATACAGTATTTATACTGTTTGTATATGTAAGACTGGTTCAAAGTTATATATACTTTGAATACAAAACTCCGACGAAGGTTAACAGACAAAACATTTAATATAGTACAGCACATGGATATGACGAGATACATAATACAAGGGTAAAACCAAGTTACATGTAGAAAGATAAAGACACATTCATGAATGGTACAAGATATACAAAAAGTACAGACATGAGACTAGGGATAGTCCATGCTGTGTTAATAACTTACAGTAATGTAAGTGGGGCCAAAAGCCCCAACGAGAAGGGGTAGACCGTGTCTACCCCATGTGTCTCGTAGTTACTGGAACAGGAAAAGAGGGAGAAGCGTTTTGAACCAGCCGCTTAAATACTATATCCCCTAGCGGGCACCAGCAAACTAAACCGGGCAGACAACTCTCCCAGGCAAATACGAAACTAACGCTACAAATATAATAGATTTTACCAATTCTTGTCTAATAACTGGGTTAAGATAGAAGTTGTTTTGTTTTTTTCTCTCTATCTTTTTATGGTAGCAATCTTGAAAAGAGGCTTTCAAATCAGTTTTTTTTTTTTTGTGACTATTGATAGAATAGAATCCATAACCTGTTCCTATGGATTTGTCAAAAGTTAAATAGGAATCAGAAAATTATTCTTACTAGCAAATATATGCACCCTCCGGGTGCAAGTATTTAAGTTTTAATGTAATAGAATATCGTATTAAATTAGAAAGGCTAATGAAACTAAATAAGAATGCAGATAAAAAAGATTTGAAACAGAGGGGGTATAATCGAAAAATAGAACAACTGAAACTTACTCTTCCATCACTCTCGTCTTTCATTGTTATTTTTTCTAATTTAAGTATTTAGTCAAAATAGGAAATAAAGAATAATATGACAGTTATTTTTTCTTGTTAATGGATTTCTTTTAAGATTAATTGAAGAGATTTTTGTTTATATTCATTAAAATAAAACCAAACAGTTAGAAATCAATAATACTAAGCACATATTTATTAAAATCACATTTTTAATATCAATATGCAAATTAGCCTTCCGTTAACACTGTAAACCGCTATTTTGTTGTATATATAAATATAATAGCATGTTATTAATATGTAGATATGGTTAACAGTATTAATAATGTAAAACAATTTTTATTAATAATTGAGGTTAAAATTAAAATAAATTCATGGTGAATGTGACGTCAATAACTAAGGGAATTGTGACTTGAGTAGTGATTTAGTTTCGGTTACAGACAGACAAACACACAATCTCCATTATAATAAGATTTGGTCACAAATATTTTTCAGTCTCAGAAAATACTTAAAAGGCGGGGTGGGGAAATTGTAGATATTTTGTCAGTTGCCCCCCAAACTCGTTTTTTTTTTTTTTCTCTCCTCATCTCTAATGAAAATTATATAACTTGATTTAACCATCACACAGTTGGCAAAAAAGCAATGGTGTGTCTGCTTGGTGGGGGGGGTGTTGGCAGGTATGTGTGAATGTATGCTTTTTGGGGAAGTCAGCGGATAGAGAAAAGACAAATCGATAATTGCTTTGTATTGGTTTTCAGGAATTAAGATTACATCAGGGGGGCAGGGAACTTTGAGAGGGGGGTCTATATAAGTGTTGCCTTAGTTGCTTCCAATCAATTGCACATACATACATTTGCCCACCCTGAGTTTAAAGCTTACAGCTGCTTGTCAATACCGAAATCATGGCATTCCACCTTTTTTTGTAATCGGCCGGTAATGATACTTTTTTTTTTTTTTTTTTTTTTTTTTCCTTTTCCTTTTGCACTTTGCAACCAGTGGAAAGGAGTCAATGACAAAAATACCATCCACGTGATTTTAGATTATTTACCCAATTCAACTTTCACTTTAGAAAAGTCAATGTCTGTCTGTGTGTCTCTTACTGCATTGCCATCCTGTCTCCTTCTCCTTTCACCACCATCTCTCTCTCTCTCTCTCTTCTCTTCTCTCTCTCTCTTTTCTCTTCTCTCTCTCTTTCTCTCTCTTTCTCTTTCTCTTTCTCTTTCTCTTTCTCTTTCTCTCTCTTTCTCTTTACTCTATATCCATCTCTCTCTCTCTCAATCCAACCTCTTGCACACACATCTCCATCCTCTCTCTCTCCACCCTCTTCTTGATCTCTCTCGATCCATCTCCCTCTCTCTCTCATCCCTCTCCCTCTCTCTCTCTCCCTCTCTCTCTCTCTCTATCTTATCTCCCTCTCTCTCTCTATCTTATCTCCCTCTCTCTCTCTATCTTATCTCCCTCTCTCTCTCTATCTTATCTCCCTCTCTCTCTCTATCTTATCTCCCTCTCTCTCTCTCTATCTATCTCATCTCCCTCTCTCTTATTCTCCCTCTCTCTCCATTCTTTTCTCTCTTCTCTCGATCCATATCTCTCTCTCGATCCATATCTCTCTCTCTCTCTCTCTCTCTCTCTATCCATTCTATCCTCTTTCTCTCCTCCTCACTACTGCCACCCCCAATAAACTTTTATCCAATCTTTAACTTTATTCAATAAATACATTTCCCTCCATTCAATCTCAAAAAGTGAAACTTATTTTCCTTTACACTTTTCCAAAGTTAGTGTCACAAATTATAAAATCCATTTTTTATGAAGACGCACATATAATCGTGTACACACTTTTTTACATATTTATATTTCACTTGCAACAATCTTTACACACACACACACGCACAACATTATAAAATATGCAAAATGTGTGTGTGTATGTATGTCTGTGTGTATATATATGTGTATATGCATGTGTATGTATATATGTAACCATATTTATTCCTGTTGCTAAGGAGTCTGCCGGATATCCTGGTTCCATGTGGAATTGTGTGAGTAAGCTGATCTTAGTTTGTCTACTGATTGCATGAGTTTATGCCAGAAACTGCTGGTGTTCTGCTGGGAGATGTATTGATCAATTCTCTTTAGGCTTCTCTCTCTCTCTCTCTCTCTCTCTCTCCACCCCCGCTCTCTGTCTTTTTTTTTATTTCTATATTGTTGGTGCACTTAACAGAGAATCTTGGACCAATCACCAAGTGAAGAATCCAGCTGGAATAGATCTCTCTCTTTCCTTTATGTAAAGGTTCAAAATATAATATATATATATATATGTATATAGATTTTGTTGTGTTGTTTGGTCTGCTCGCATTACTTGATTCAGTACTTGTTGGGTCCTGTCCTTTTTTGTATTACTTTATGTCTATAAGAAAATGATTATGTCTATTTTAAATAAATAAATGAAATAATAAATAATAATAATAATAAGGGATTTCCTTTCTTTATATTTTATATATGACATATATATATATTTGTTCCCAAGTCTTCAATCTCACTCCCAAGTTCTATCACTAAATAGAATTCACAACTACTATTAAAATTCACAATACACTATTAACAAAAAAATTTAAAAAAAAAAATCAATATACTGAAAAAAAAAAAAAAAAAAGCCTCGACATTTTTATATTGCCACAAATCTTTTCCGGAATTTCGCAAACCGTATATAGAAAGTTATTATTTCCACTGTATTATTATTGTCAAGCTGCTTAGTTGTAGTGAGAATCAATAAGAGAGTCGTCACTCTATCTCTGTCTTTCTGTTCTTTCTATTCCTCGTCGTCTCTCTCCCTCATCATACACATTTATTCGATGACTGCCACCCCGATAAGAGACCCCTAAAATAACTCTTCACCCAATCTTTTAACTTTATTCAATATATACATTTCCCTCCATGAGAACATCATTAATTTTTCTTTTGAAAAAAAGAAAAAAAAAAAGAAAAAAAAAAAAAAAAAAAAGATAAAAAAGAAAATTCTCAGAAATCCAGAAGAAAGGAAGATTTCTTAAAACGTGTTTTTGATTTTGATTTGATATCCAAATGTTGTGCATGTAGTCCGTTGCTAATGGCGTGGTTACGGAGTTGTTACTTGAGGGTTGGAACAAGCAGGTCAAATCTGACAACACAAATAATAGAAATATCAACCTATGTGTAGTCTAAGCTACTTACGTGACGTATAGCTATTTGCTAATAGTTAGGGCAACTAGACTGTTAACAACAATATAAGGAGAGAGGAAAACTGTATTTAGACCAACTGTACTCTGTTTAAAAAATCCAAAGCTAAAGACACACGAAAATGCCCAGAAAAATTTAAAAAAAAAAAAAAAATTAATAATAAAAAAATCATAAGTTTAAAAAAAAAGTAATTTTGACAAAATGCCCCTCCTTTTTTTAATTTATTTATATTTTTTTTTAAAAACCCTACTTTTGAGTTCTTGTATACAGCACCTTTGATCTTGCAAACCATTGATAGTGAGTGTGGTTCTTACGTATAATAGCCCTCGTTCAGGCCTGGGGGACTTTAGAACTCAACTGTACGGTCTGCGAGGGGTAACACCCCTCTTCAATGGAGGGCTACCTGCTTGGACGCTGGAATGTGGCTGGACCGGAGGTATGAATGCTTAAAGAAATAGAAAATCTTAGGTAGGACTGTAGCGGTCCTGATATATACAACATCCCACTTTGGCTCCTGGCTTAGCGCTAAGACGGGCAATCAGAGAGGCCTCCCTCAATCAAATTGCTAGTTACTCAAACCCCTAGCACCTAGTGATGATTGTGCCAGACCTTGAAAGCCGCAGGTTGATAGACTATGTTAGGGTACCCATCTAATGCGGTTAATAGAAAAAAATGGTTTTATAAAAAAAAAGGGATTGAGTACCATCAAGAAGGAAATAAATCAATGATTGATTTTCGGCATTAAGGATCAACCCAAAGGGAAGTTGACATGCCAAAACCCAACAATCCAACCACCAACCTTATTTAATATCTACTGCTGTCAATCTTTAAGGCATATCTCCTAAAGACTTTCTCACTGCTTGCTCAAGAAATCTGAAGAAAATTGAAAACCGGATTGAAAAAAATTATTTCTTTTTTGTCTTAGAAGTATAGTAACATCAACCAGAACATATCCTTATTTTTTTTTTTTCTTTTTCTTTTTTAATTATTATTATTACAGTATATTATTCTATTTGAGAAATCCGCTTGGATAGAATCCGGATTGTTTGGATTTCTTCTGATCCATTCGAAATCTGATCCCTAACCCAATCCGTTTTGCAGCCTGCGGAGTTGGCAAGCGGACTTCTGCGGAATAGCCTTTTTCGAATCATTTATCTAACTAATATTGTTGATCTCGATACATTACTTGGTATGCATAATCTGGCCAAACTAATCCTGTTGGATTTGTCTATTACTACACCCCCCTCTCCTCCTCCTCCGCACCCCCCACACGGTCACCACAGACGCGATCCTCACAATCATGAATTTAGATAAATTGAAGAGAAGGCAGAAGAAGCATTTGCAGACGTTACTATATTTGAATCTATTTCAGGAGCAGCACATGGTGTAGATGATGGTTAAATCATGGGAAAATGGGGCTCGTGCCCCGATTGTCGATTAAACTGGATGTGATAATTGCATTCATTTAGGCGCTAACATCCTTGGAAAAAGCGTATGAATCCTCTCTCCGCTCCTCCAGACACTATGAATAAAATAGTACGGGCAAACTGGGCTCTTTAACATGGCTTAGTCAATAACGGTCTAGGAGAGGGACAACTATTAATCAATATCTGTTCAACTACTCGCTGCAAAAATTGGACCTGGTGTCCAATACCTGACGTTGTGCAGAGGTGTGGTAAATATATATACTAATATTATTATCTAGCAAATATAATGCACCTCCGGGTGCAAGTATTTAAGTTTTAATATAATAAAATATCGATATTAAATTTTAAAGGCTAATGAAACTAGAATAAGAATGTAGATAAAAAGATTTGGAACCGAGGGAGTATGTTGAAAAATAGAAAACTTTGAAACTTAATCTTCCATCATTTTCTGTTCTCCATCCTTTCATTGCGTATTTTCCTAATTTAACTGTTTAGTAAAATAGGAAGTAAAGAATAATATTAGTTTATTTTTCTTGTTAAGGATTTCTTTTTATTGAAGAGATTTTTGTCATATTCAATTAAGATAAACAACCAAAGATGGTAGAAATCAATATAATACTAAGCATATTTTATTAAAATGCACAATTTTTAATATCAACTATGCACATACACTTCTGCCCATTCATACTGTAAACCGCTATTATTGTTGTATATATAATGAATAAATGCATCGTTATATAGTATGTAGTATTGGTTTAACAGTTATAAGTTTGTAAGACAATCTTTATTAATAATTGATGGTTAAATTAAAAATTAAAATCATGGTAAGATGTTGACTGTCAATAACTACAGGGAATTGTGACTTGAGTAGATATGATATTAGGTTCGGTTACAGACAAACAAAAACATCTACCATTCTTAAAAGTATATTTATATATATATATATATATGATAATATATTGAGGGGTTATCATATAGTGAATCACCATTCATGGATGAATGAAAGGATTTTTTTTAATTGTTTATCTAGTAAAACAGGGCCTTTTGTCCTTTCATTCCATCATATGAAGTGGTGGTCCTATGATAACCTCAATAGTATAATGCTAAATTATTGCTGTCCGAAAAAATATACTATTATAATATAATATAATATATATAATATATATATTAGTAATGGAATGAACAACAATGCAAATGATTGAAATTGGCGCAGGCTGACAATTTTGGGCGTGTTATGTGGCTTAAATTAAAGTCAATACGTAATTTGTTAATTAATTAATTATATTAAATGAATTTAAGGCGTACATATCTTATACAACCAGCTAGTCATCATTAGTATATTTTGAGGAGGGTGTTGTGCATGGTTAATCATACTGAGTTAAATCCTTGACACAACTGTATATACTACAATCTAGTATTTTGGGAAATATAATGATCCAACTATCCCCCCTTCAGCTAAGGGTTCTTTTACGCTTGGTTTAGGCATTCAAGTATAGAAGAAGGGGAAACTGAGGTAATCTGAACATTGCTACATAAATGAGAGTAACCTCCCTTGTTTGTTTCTTTGAGAAGTCATATATTGGGTCGGGGCCATTTTCATTTCACTGTAAATTACACTGAAAATACGAATATTGTTTGAATAATGCATGCATGTTTAACAGAAATATCATAAATGTTTGTTTCTTATAACAATTAAGTTTATTTAAATAATGCTGCAAGCACAATTGAAGAACACATTTTAATGAATATTTTCGTGTCTGAGGTTATACTATTTATAAAAAGACATTTCATTGCTCTTTATGTAGGAATATCTGGCGTAGAAACCTGCTTAAAAATTGACCTTGCTGTTACACATCTAGCTTTTGGAATAAATACTTTATTACAGAATAGGAAGCGAGCGTGAGTGTAATGGTTAAGTCATTTTGGGAATGGACTCGTGCCGAGTTAAATCCTGGGCGTAGTAATTGCTTTCACTTAGCGCTAATAATGGGGAAAGGTTGAATCTACTTCCTACAAGCTATGGATAAATATTAGGGCTATTTCTGATGGAAATTGGGCATGCCCCCCCCCTTAAACGACAAAAGATTTTTTTTAGTGCATTGTTAAATATCACAAGTAAACATGATATTGGAAACACACAATTATATGCAGTTTAAGTGTCATACTAAGCGGAACAGAAGAACCCTAGCGACCGCCTTCTACAATATAGAATAGGACGTTTTTTTAGGAAGTGCGTGGTGTAATGTTTAAAGTATTGGAAGGACGTCGCCAGCTCCGAGTTCAAATCTGGATGTGGGTAACTGCATTTCTTAGCTCTAATAACCTTGGGAAAGGTATGAACCTACTCTCCTCAGCTATGGTATAGTAGGGGCAGACTGGGGCTCGCTTTCCCTTCTGCGAGCCGGTTGGCCTAACCAAGGGGTTAAGGCACCATCTAGAGAAGGAAACTCTGATCAAAACTGTTAGAACCCGCTTAAGAAATTGCTCTGGATGTTCACATCCATAAAACTTTAATGCATATGAAATAATCATAAAATGTGTTTTATAACAATTAAGGTTATTTCGAAATATGCAACAAGCACACATTAAGAACAGATATTTATGATATTTTATGTCTGAGGTTTCCTATTTATATCAACAGACAATTTCATTGCCCTCTTTTAGGTACTATTGGCATAACCTCGCTTAAAAATTGACCTTGTGATTACATCTAGCTTTGGTAAAACATTTAAGTACAATTTTAAATGCACCATGTAACAAAGTGTATCCCTGTTACAAGTATTTATTGGCAAAAGGCTGTCAGCGATTGACTGTTCAATCAAGATTTTGTTCTTTGTATTGAACAGCGAGTGAGTTGTGCTTATCAAAACAACTGACTTTAAAATGTTGTAAATGTGCAGCGTGGACATGACTTGGGCTGGTCCATTATCACAACTATCAGCAAATTCTTGTCAGATGATCCAGATTATCTAAATTGACTAAAACCATATTAAATACAATACAGCAGGTTGAACAATGAGGTTACTTTTCAAAATAACTCATTATACAGAAATTCTAATTAAACACTTTGTTTACATAGAATATTCTAATTCTACATCCAGGAAGATTCATTTTTAAGGAAGTTTGGTTATATTCTGAAAGGGCCCTTATTAATCTAGTCAAAGAAAAAGGTAAGATTAGTATATATAGGTTCTGGAAAAATGTCAATGATTTTTTGCATACAATAAAAAAAAGATTATAGCTAGCTTTAGTATCATAGATTTGAAAAATATAACCTTCTATACTTGTTGTTTTAAACTACTGTTAATGTTTTAAACTGTTTTCTCTCTCCTCACTGCTCTCCCCTTGGCTTTCTCCTTCATTGTCTCCCCTTTCGTTTTCTCTTACACTGCTCTCCTTTCTTTCTCTCTCACTTGCTCTCCCTTCTTTTCCTACTTGCTATCCTTGCTTGTTCCCTCATTGCTACTCGCCTTGTTATCTCATCACTTGCTCTCCCTTCATCTTTCTCCCTCATTGCTCTCCCTTTTTTTCCCCACTTGCTTCCCTTGGCTTTCTCCATGCACTTGCTCCCCCTTTTTTTCCCTCCTTGCCTCTCCCTTCTTCTGTTTCCCTACTTGCTCTCCCTTGCTCTCCTCACTTGCTCTCCCCCTTATCTTTTCTCTCACTTGCTCTTGCTTCTCTCACTTGCTCTCCCTTGCTTCTCCCTCACGTTGCTCTCCCTTGCTTTCTCCTTCACTTGCTGCTATGGTTCGACGCATTTCGCGTGGCCGTGATCGAGAGCGAATATGAGCAGGTCCACCCTTTCTTTCCTCACATTGCTCACCTTTCTTTTCCGCTCACTTGCTCTCTCCCTTTCTTTTCCCTCACTGTGCTCTCACCCCTTCTCTTTCTCCTCACATTGCTCTCCCTTTCCTTTCTCCTACTATATGAATTGTTCGACCACCTTTCTGTTCTACATGACGTCATTGTCTTCTACGCCCCTTATTTTACTCCCTCACTTGCCTTCTCCCTTTCTTTCTCATACTGCTCTCAACCCCCTTATTTTCTCCACTCACTTTGCTCTCCCCTTTTTTTCTCCATCACTCTGCCTCTCCCTTATCTTTCTCCCTCATTGCTCTCGTGCCCTTTTTTTCTCCCCTCACTGCCTCTCACCCTTTCTTTCTCCCTCATTTGCTCTCCCCCTTTTCTTTCTCCCTCAACTTGCTCTCCCTTGTCTTTCCTCCCTCTTGCTCTCCTTTTCTTTCGCCTCACTTGCTCTCCGCTTTTCTTTTCTCCCTCAGACTTGCTCTCCCCTTTCTTTCTCATCACTTGCTCTCGCGCCTGTCTTTCTCCCTCCTTGCTCTCACCCCTTTCTTTCTCCTCACTTGCTTTCGCCTTTCTTTCCTCCTCCTTGCTCTCCCCCTTTCCTTTCTCCGTCAGTTGCTCCCCCTTTTTTTTCTTTCCGTCCCTCATTGCTCTCTTCCCTTTCTTTCTCCCTACTTTGTTCCCCTTTCTTTCTCCTCACTTGCTCTCCCTCTTTCTTGTCTCCTCACATTGTCTCGAAAGCCTTCTCTTTCTCAAACTTGCTTACTTGCTCTTTCTCCCCTTGTCTCACACCTTTACTTTCTCCCTCACTTGCATCTCACGGCGCTTTCTTTCGCATCCTCAACTCTGCTCTTCCCAGCCTTTCTTTTCCTCACATGCTTCTCCGATCCTTTGTTTTTCTCTCCTCACGTGACTCTCGCCCCTTTTTTCTCCTGCATTTGCTCTTCTGGCTTCTTTCTCCTCACTTGCTCTCTGTAGGCCTTTCTTTCTCCTCAATTGCTCTCTCCCTTTTTGTCTCCCTCACGTTGCTTCTCCTTTCTTTCTCTCACTTGCTCCCCGCCTTATCTTTCTCCTCCATTGCTCTCCCCTTCTCTGTTCTCTCGGCTCACTTGCTCTATAGCTATTTCTTTCTCCTCAGTTGCTCTCTCCTATGTGTCTTTCTCCTCACCTTGTCTCAATCCCTTTCTTTCTCCCTCACTTGCTCTCTCTCTTGCTCTCTCGTTACTCTCCTTGCCACCCATTGTTCGGCCTGGTCACTCTAACCTTGGGAGTGGTCAGTACCTGTGTTTGGGTCATGTATGGCGGTTGAATGAAAACAGTGGAGTTATAAACAAATGATTATACAAGTTCATTTTGAATTTATTTCAAAACTGGTGTTGTCGGCATTATGACCCACTGAGGTGATATGCGTAAACTAACCAACTCTCCCTTGTTGTGCTTTCCTTCTTGGCTCCCCCATCTTTGCTCTCTTTTTTGCGTCTAGGAAATACGCAAAAGAGTGAAGAAAACTAGGCTACTTTTTAAATAATTTAGCACTTCAACTGCACCTGTTTTGGAAGTGATAATTTTGCTATTTAGAGTGAAGCCTTAATCGACATCAGCACAACAGCAACACAGAAATATATATGTATGTCCTTCCAATATTTATTTCAACTCCATTATCTCTACTGTTCATATGTATCAACACATTCTCTCCGCTCTCTCTCTCTTCTTCTCTCTCTCAACTCTCTTCTCTCTCTCTCGTCTCTCTGTTCTCTTTCCTTCTTTCTCTTCTTTTCTCTCGCTCCATATTTTTTCTCATTCCTTCCTTTATGTTTTGTAAAATAATTAAAATGGCCATCTTTTTCAAGCTTTGGTATAATCGTTCCTTCATTCAGTTTGGATGACCGAGGGAGGAGAGGATTACTTTGTTTTTGGGTGGAACAAGGTTGGTTGAAGCATATTTGTAAATGTCTTGGCCTAACAATTGGCTACCGTCTTCACTACTCTCTCTCTCTCTCTCTCTCTCTCTCTCTCTGAACAAAATTTCTATAAATTTTTTGTTATCTTTATTATTCTCTCTATATATTCATCAAAGGTGTCATCTCTCTCATAACTACACAGTAAATATCACAGTATTGATACATTGTTTTTTAATATTATTTCCTAACAAAGAACGAGGGTCATTAGTGAATAAGGGGAAATTTTGTGTAAAGCCCAAAAAAAAAAATTTTTTCCCATAATTATGTATTTCATAAATGTAAACTCTGTTCAGATTGGTTTAGGCGAAACTATATTTAAATCTTGGGCAAAATATTTTTTATTTGAGGCTATTACAAATGGCAGCATAGTGTGCTACCGGGTTTGACAGAGGTCTGTTGTCAATTCTTTTGTTTGGGCTTGAGAAGAGCAAACCATGTGAATTTACGAGAACGCACTGCTGTCATGTATATCGGAGAAACGTGAAGGGTTTTATCCAAAATTTAGTTTACAAATTGGTAACTATGGGTATTGCCACGATGAGGCTCGGGTGAAAAGCACGTTAGAGAAAATTTCGGGCTGTCAGTGGTAGTAAAGAAATGGCATCGCTGTTTTTCAAAAACAATATATGCTTTAATACGCTAAAAGAACTTTTTCCTGAATTGACTGCTGGAAACTGGGGGTCGACTTTATGCTGTGCATCTTATATGCAGTCAAATTACAGGTGCTGGTTTTTCTTGATGACGTTAATATTTTAACAAGTATGAAATGTTTTATATCGAGGAGGACTAGTAAGGCAGCGTTTAGCTCAGTCCGGATAGAGTGTTGGCTAGAAACACAGGTTCCTAGTGTGACTACCAGAGGCCTAGAGCAACTCAGCAGTTAAGGAATTTACTGTGATTTCTTGTGAAAAAGGTAGCACATTGTAGAGTGCTTGCCATTTGCAACCCTCAAGTGGTAATATTCACAGCTTGTTTTGAATGATCACTATGGAGCATGTTCGATATAAGTAAAAAATGGAGCGCAGGGATGTGAGGTTCAAATACCTGATAAGGCTGTTGGAATTTATATGCATGTTATAGTGAATAGGAAGCGCGGTCGGTGTAATGGTTAAAGTCATACGGGAAATGGACAGTACCACTGAGTTAAATACTGGACGTGCTAATTGATTTACCACTTAGCGCTAATGACCCTTGGGAAGTATGGAACCTACTCTCCTCCAGCTATGGGTAAATAGCTAGTGTATTCTCTGAAATGGAAATTGGGAATAACCCCCCCCCTTGGAGCAATCATATCTCGATATCTGCAAGGTTCAAGTTTTAATATGATATATAGTAATATTCTACCATTGCCCGGTCCTCATAAGCAGGATGTGCGCAGGGTCAATTTTTAAGCTCGGATTTAACGAGTTTTCTTCTCGGCTAAACTGGTTACCTTGCACGGTTTTTAAAGAGCAGTCTGCCTATATTTAGACCATTAGTGGAGGGAGAGTAGTTGGGAAGCATACCTTTCCAAGGGTACGAGCGCTATGTGGAATGCAAATACCTCATTTCAGAGATTAAACTCAGGGTGATAAGTCATTTCCCATGACTCTAACCATATAAGACTGGCCTCCATTTAATACTATATACTGCTTATTTAAATAATACTAGTCTCTCGTATTGCCACTTCCTTTCTGACGCATTAACATTATAGCTGAATCAAACATCTGCCAAATGAAGAAGAGGGGAAAAGCAGGACACCTACACATTGTACATAGATGTAAACTATAGATGCCAATCTTTATTTTTTTTCTTTCTTTTTTTTTTGCTTTGGCTATATTTAATTATATGCGCTTCCAGTTTTTATATAGCAGGACTCAGCTTGGATGCAGGTATAAATTTGGCAAGAAGAGCAGATCATCAGGTAGTCACACATCATAATAGTCTGTGTGGGATATCGCCTGCTTCTTGCTTCTTTTTTTGTTTCTTTTTTCTTTTTTTTTTTTTTTTTTTTTTTTAGTGTGATTTTTCAAAGAGAAAGAGAAAAATTAAAGTTAGAAATAACAGATGATACTCAAAAACAATATGCATCTTTTTTTTTTCCTTTTTTTATATCTTCATACTAAGAAAGGGAGCGGGAAACAATGTTAACATAATTAGGCTGTCATCAATCAGTAAATAATTTGATGTTTTGCGCCAATATATAGAAGTTTTAAAAGTAACATTGGATTTTTAAACGGTCCAATTGGTATTCATTAGGAGTGAGCGACCCAGATGCTGAGGTTATGAACGGTGGAGCAAACACACTGGAACTGGGAGATACAAGAATACCTAGTTTTGCCTCTAATGGCTTGGAATCCGCAGCTTTTAGGCCTTGCACGATTCAGGTTTGTTTCCAATCAAATTTCTAGAACATTTGGTTATATATACTGTGATCATCGCTTTTGCCTTTTTACGCAATAAATGTTTTTGTTGCGCCCGCGCCGATTCCAAGGTTATTACAATACAAAATTTTCTTAGAACATTTGGTTTCTATATACTAAGTGAATCAACCTACGCTTTGCCTTTTTGAACGACAATAAAATGTTTTTGGTTGTGTCCCGCTGCATTGGCCTGTAGTTAAACTGTAAACAAAGACTGTTGCAGGTGTTAATCTGTGCAACTTTCAAATCAGGAGTGAAGCAATGTACAACATGCAGTGCACCATTATAAATATATTATTATTATTGGCGTTTGAGTCCGGGATAATGACATAATAAACGTTTTTTGTAGCCCTGAAGTTACCAGCACACCTCCCTGTGACTGTGAAGTCCAATGTTGAAAAAATTCTCATCCTAACAGAGAATATATATGTATATATGTTCTGGATCAATCATATATATTAATTTAATAGTTGTTATTATTATTGAGTTTTTCACACGTGTCCGTAGCAGTGGCTTGCTGGATGGCATGAGTACAGACAGTATCTCCTCAGGAGTCTCCAGGAACTCTGTACTTCATGCTGTATTTGGATTGCATCTCAATTCTTCCTCTGATTTCAATGTCAACCCAAATTCTTAACTTCTTATTACTTCTTCTTCTTCTTCTTCTTCTTCTTCTTCTTCTTTCCTTCTTTCTTCTTATTTTATTATTGATATTATGTATTATATTTATTGATCTATTATTATTTATTATTATTATTGATCCTTTTGAAGTTGTCACATCAGTGTTGCTGATGGTATCTTATCACTGGAGTCTGAGTGAAGCAGAAGCTCTCACTCAGGTTCCGAGACCTTTCAGAGTATTCTGGCAGATTGCGCAGTTGCATGTTCTGAATGGTTTCAATCCTTCCTCTGATATCCAACTTTCCAAACCCTTTTCCAATCCTTTTGGGGCACTCGTTCAAGTGCCAAACCACATTGGTATAATTCACTTTCAGATGATTCATAACTTTTTCAGTTTCCTGGCAAGGTCAGATATTTGTCAAAGATTTTTTCATTTTCTTTAATTCAACTGTGTCGCTGGCAGCGCAAATCGGGGACCAGTTGCAAAGTTCTTTTCTTATTTTGTTAAATTATTCTTACATTATTCATTCTTATTATTATTTCTTTATTCTTCTTCTTATTCTTATTATTATTATTAATTATTATTATTGTGTTGGTTACTTAAAACCTAACATTAGAATTTTGGTTCATTTTATTTACTAATAATTGTTGGAGATTTGGGCAGTTGAAAGGTTTGGATATATAATATAGATAAGTAAACTCTTCGAGATAAAGTTTAGAATTACTTGCTCCTCATAGCCTGAACTGGTTATCTTTTTTTCTTTTTTTTTTTTTATGTAGTAGGACAGGCTGGGGGTTCTTTAACATTGGTCATGGGAGGAAAAATGAAATGATTTGTGTCACATGCTGCTCATGCGGCAGAGAGGGGTTGTGTGAGAACACATACACTCTGTAAAAACTGTTAGCGTATAGATAGTATGTTCATAGGTTGGTTAGTTGTAAGCAATTAAGGCACCAGGTTGGATTGTCACAGATATCAGGCAACCAAAGCCGATAAGATTGATTAATGCAGTATTTTTGCATGAATATTTTGGAAAATGAAATTTCACGTTGGTGTTGTTGCCTGCTCTGCAGTTTTTATAACTCATTGTACTGAATATTTTAATGTCAGTCTGGACAATCCATCGTAGAGTAGAAGGTGTCAAAGCATAATCTTAATGTCTGTGGGGAATCTGATAAGCTACGATTGTTATTGTTCTTTCGTTTCATTTTTGTTGTATGTTTATCTACTTGACCAGGTACCACCTACCCCTGCCATTTTTTTTTTCTTTTTTTTTTTTTAATATTGTATATATAATATTAAATAATATAATATATATTAATATATATATATATATAATGTTAAAATTGGACAGTTAGAAAATCTAATCCATATAATTGTCTAAAGATGTCAGTTTTGGAATGTGTCCAAGTGAGTATTTGTGATAGAAGGAAAATTCTTGCATTCGTAATATAATATTACCACCATCCGCACGAGCAGATGATGCGACACATAGTCAATTTCTTAAGGCGGAAGTTCACAGGTTGAATTAGGAGTTTTCCTTCTCCTAGAATCTGGGTTGCCTACCGGTTAAGGCAGTCCAGATCGTGCTAACATATTTTACCCATAGCTGGAGGGAGAGTAAGGATTCATACCTTTCCACAAGGGATATTAGCCGCTAAGTGAAATACTCATGCCACGTCCAGGAAATTTGAAACGAGTCCATTTCCATAAGTTTATGAGACCATTTAACCACAGCACTTCTTGGCAATGTACTACTATGTCCTATCTAACACTATATTCAGCTTTAATCATTTTCTTTTTTTTTCTTTTTTTTTTTTTTTTTGTTACATAAATAATCTGCATAAATTGTAACATAGTATTACGTCCACGATTTCAGGAGTCGAGGACCGGGAAACACAGGCAGATGCGACACAAGGGCTAATTTTTTAAAGCAGCAGGTTGACAGATTTAAATTTAGTTTTCCTTTCTCCACTAGGAAGCTGGTGTACAAGCAACCAAGGCTGTAAAGGCAGAGGACTGGCCAGAGCTATTTTACACATAGCTGGAGGGGAATAGGTTTGGATTCGCAAAATTATGTAATGGTATGGTTGTTTACCGCAACCCCAATTCACACCAGGTGTATCAACATCTGGTCAAGGTTTTTAAGAGACAGTTCTAAACAAGGTTTTTTCTATCCTACCTAGAACTGCATGTGCCTAACTAAGGTTTAAAACAAGAGGCTATATGCCATAGGATGACTACTTTTACCACCTTAGCTGAAGAGAGAAGTAGTTGGATGTTTAACTATTGGTTTGAAATTAAGGTGATCTGTCGTGGTAAGTGAGATGGTTTGATAAGAAAAGTGTGGGCGCTCCACACTCAGATGCTAAAATAATTACTTGTCTAAGTGCAAGGTGAAAAAAAGGAGATAGATGTTTCCGTTGCATGTCCTGGGCGTGATAATGACAATTAGGGGTCGTACCATCCATTAGCAACTTTAAACTAACCTTGTAGGCGGTTGTGTGTGTGTGTGAAGTCAAATCTAAGGGATTTTTATATTTGTGGGACTCATTAGTTAATCGATCCGTTGTGAAAAGATCTATCATAAGTCTTTAACATAGAATCTCAACTCCCTTCTTAGCCAAAGTTGTTGGCAGATCGATACTTGATCGACTGCTCTCGTGATTTTACGACGCACCTGAGGTTACCAAACACATCAATGAACACCCACAGTGAATTTGTTTAATAATGGAGTAGAAGCTTGTGTTGGACCATCTCCACACTTTTTGCCAGTCCGCATAGGAGGAAGAGAGCAATATGGGTGCATCAAGGCGGGATGTGACCAAAACCCAATCACGAGCACGACGCGGTCAGGAATTTTTGAATTGAGAGTTATCCACTACTCACATAGGCGCTGGTTACCCCATTACCCAAGGTTGAAAAGGGCCGCAGTCTGCCATAACTATTTTAAGAGCGCCCATCTAAGTGGGGGAGAAATATTATGATTTCATCACCTTCCCCCAAGGCGTATTAGCGCCTGATGTGACATCCAACTAGCTTCGTACTAGGAATTGACTCAAATCGACGATTCTATAATGTTATATGGATAATAGCATAATTTATCTATATAATAATAATTGATATAAAATATTTTTTTTTTAATATTTTAATATATATCGTATAGATATACCAAATATTTTTCACTTTAACAGATATTGTGTTGTTTTTCATCATATCTCCTTATTATATTATAGTCATATATATGCTTATATGCTATATACATCAACAAAGGTAAAGAAAGTAATAGGACCCTATTTCTTTGTGCTATTCATTTTCTCTAATTAATTCCTAAACCAGTTTGCGATCTAGTTCTTGTGGGTTTTGTAAAAAATTTTTCTTTGGCGAACTTTTTATATTTTGCCAAAGTTTTAAAAAAAAGATATTTTTGTTTCAAAAAGAATTGATTGACAAAGCGTGATGAAAAGTAAACGTTTTTACTCTATCTTTTTTTTTTTCTTTTTTTTTTTTTTTATTTTCTTCTTAGTTGGTTTTTTGTAAATGTCTTTGTATTTCTAATCATGTTTGTGTGGCGTGTGGTATGGTGTTCTTTTTGACATTTCAACAGATTTTCATTCGTTATGATAAAATACAGTTCGAGTTGTAATTCATTTAATTTAGCTTTGGATATTGCTTAAGTGTTTTCACTGTCAAGATTAAATTTCCTTGATGTGAGGTGTGGTTTTAGTTCTTTGACNTTAAATAAAAATATGTAAATGATATATATATTTGACAAACTGCCTTATTTTTTTTTTATTATATTTATTTTATTTTTTTTTTTTTAAAACTTTCTCTTTGTCTTGTTATCAGTTTGATCTTGCAAACCATTGTTAGTTGGTTGTTACCTTAATTTAGCCCTTGTACATGGGGCCTTGTCATCAACTTGTACCTCTGCAGAGGGTCACTCCTCATGGGGCTTACCTGTTTGGCTCGGTGGAGGATCTATGAGTGCTTAAGAAATAGTAATTGTGGCTGAGCAGTCCATGCGGTGCAGAGAGGCTCTCAATCAAATGGCTAGTTACATCAAGCGTCTAGCATTATGATTGTCGACCACTTGTGGTATTGATGTTATGTGGTCCTCATCTATGGGCAATTATTTTGGTTCCATCAAGAATAAAATAAATTCAATGTTTTCGGATCATATAATAACCCCACAGGGAGTTGCATGCTTACCCAATACCAAACCAACCTAACCAAACCTAATGTTACTAATTCTATATGACTTTTTCTATTTAATATATTCACTAGCTTTCTCACTGCTCTTGATCAAGATCTGAAGAAATCTGAACCGGTGAAATAAAATATGTTTTATTTTGTTTAGAAGTAATATATCAGCACAACTCCAGATAATCCTTCTTTTTTTTTTTTCATTTTTTATTATTTTTAGTATTATTGTTCTTTGAGAATATCTCAGCTTGGTTAGAATCTACGGATTGATTTGTTTTTTTGATCATACGAAATCATGATCCACTACCGCACATGTACAGTTTATTGCAGCGTGGTCGGAGTTGGTCAAGCGAGCTCCTGCGTGAAAGCTTTTTATTCGAAATCATTTATATTATCTACTAATGTCTTATAGCATCTCACTTGGTTGCATCTGGCAACTAATTCCTGTGGATTTTATGTCTCATCTACTACCTACTATATACCCTCTATCCTCCGCCCTCCTCTCCGTCGGTACAACCAAGCATCCTCATTACATATCAAATGTAAGATAAATTGAGGAGAAGGCAGAAGAAGCCTTTGCAGACGTTATATATTTGAATCTATTCAGACAGCACATGGTGTAATGGTTAAAGTCATGGGAAATGGGCTCGTCGCCCCGAGTTCAAATCCTGGATGAAGAATAATTGCATTTCAATTTAGCGCTAATACCCTTGGAAAAGGTATGAAATCCTATTCTCGCCTTCTCCGTCTATGGATAAATAAGTTAATGGAGGCAGACTGGGCTCTTTAACCATGGTTAGGCAACCCAGTCTAGGAAAGGAAATACTATGAATTCAAAACACTGTTTGAACTCCGCTTAAGAATTGACCTTGAGTCCCATCCCTGCTTGTGCCGAGGTGTTGGTAAATATAGATATATATATATATATTGAGGGTTATCATAGTGATCACCACTTCAATGGATTGAATGAAAGGAATTTTTTTTAAAATTGTTTATTAGCAAAACAAGGACCCTTTCGTCCTTTCATTCCATCCATTGAGGTGGTGGTCACTATGATAACCCTTAATATATTATATAAATTTGCCTGTATCAAAAAATTATTTATATATATATATATATATATATATATATAAAGTGAACAAACAATGCGTTTGAAATGGCGAAGGCTGACAATTTTTGGGAGATTATGTGCTTAATTAAAGTCATACGTAATTTGTTAATTAATTAATTATAATTAAATGAATTAGGCGTTCATATCTTTAAAACCAGCTAGTCATATAGTATATTTGAAAGGAGGTGCTTGTTGTGTAATGGTTATCATCTGAGTTCAAATTCTTGACACAGCTGTTTACACAACTCTAGTATCTTTGGGAAAGATATGAATCCAACTATCCTCCCTTCAGCTAAGGGTTCTTTAACCTTGGTTAGGCATTCAGTATAGAAGAAGGGAAACTGGGTAATCTGAACATTAGCTAATAATGAGAGTAACCTCCCCTTGTTTGTTTTTCAACTTTGAGGAAGTCATGTTTGGGTCGGCGGGCCATTTTCATTTCACTGTAAATCTACATCTGAAAAAAACGAATTATTAGTTCGAAAATCAATACAAAACTGCATGTTTTAACACGAAAATAATCAATAAGATGTGTTTCTTAAATAACAATTAAGTGCATTTCAATTAAATGCGCAAGCACTAATTTAGAACACATTTTATGATATTTTTCATGTCTGGGGTTTCATCTATTTATATAAAACAGACAATTTATCATTGCCTACTGACTCTTTTAGGTACTATCTGGCTTAAACCCTGCTTAAAAATTGACCTTGTGTTACATCTAGCTTTTGGTAAATACATTTAATTACAGCAGAATAGGAAGCGGTGGTGTAATGGTTAAGAGGCATGGGAAATGGACTCGTCGCCCCCTCGAGTTCAAATCCTGGGCGTAGTAAATTGCATTTCACTTAAGCGCTAATAACCTTGGGAAAAGGTAATGGAACATCCTACTCCTCCCTCCAGCTAATGGAATAAATTATGTAGGAAGGCAGACTGGGCCTTCAAGTTAACCTTGGTTTAGGAGCAACCGGTCTAGAGAGAAGGAAAACTCTTTAATTCAAAAACCCTGTTAGAACCCCAACTTAAGAAATGGCCTTTGTGTCACACCATCCATAAAAAACATTTAAAATGCACACGTGTACACAAGTGTATCAATGTTACAGTAATTATTGGCAAAGGCTGTCAGCTTGACTGTTCAATCAGATTTGGTTCTTTTGTAAATGTGAAACTCAGCGGAGACGCAGTTGCTTGCTAAGTCAAAACCGAAACTGACTTTTTAATGATATTGTTAAATGTGCAGCTGGACATGACTTGTGGCCTTGGAGTTCATTATGCCAGCAACTATCAGCAAATCTCTTGTCAGATTATCAATAGTTATCTCAAAATTGACACCTAAAACCATTTAAATACAATCAGAGGCAAGTTGAACACAATCGGAATAAGGGTTTACTTTTTTCTCACCAAATATACTCATTTTAACAGCAAATCATTAACACTTGTTTAATCACGAATTTCTATTCTATCTCAGGAAAGATTCCATTTTTAGGAAAAGTTTGGTTGAATATGCACTTGAGAAAAGGGGCCTTTGTCCATAATAAATTCGGAAGGTTGGAGAAAAAGGTAAAGATTAGTATATATACGAAGCTTTTGAAAAAATGTCATGATTTTTGCACATAAAAAAAAAGATTATAGCGTAGGCATTTAGTATAACCAATAAAATTTGAAAATTACCACCCTTTCAATATCAGGTCTTGATTTGTTTTTAAACTAAAATGTTATTTCTACCTGTTTCTCTCTCCCTCAACTTGCCTCCCCTTGCTTTCTCCCGTCGTTGACTCTCACATTCCCCTTTCTTTCTCCCCTCACACTTGCTCTCACCCCTTGCTTTCTCCCTCACTTGCTTCTCTTTCCCTTTCTTTCCTGCTCACTTTGTCTCCCCTTTCTTTCTCCCTCACTTGCTCTCTCCTTTCTTTCTCCCTCACATTGCTCTCCCCCTTTCTCTTCTCCTCTACCTGCTCTCCCCCTTCTCCTTCTCCCCTCACTTGCTCTCAACCCTTTCTTTCTCCCTCACTTGCTCTCCACCGTTATTAGACTAAGAGGCGACTCCCTTCTTTCTCCCTCATCTTTGCTCTCTTTCCCTTGCTTTCTCCACCTCACTTGCCTCTCCACCGGCCTTTCTTTCTCCCTCACTTGCTTCCTGCCCTTTGGTTTGCTTCCGCTCACTTGGCTCCCCCCCGTTCTTTTCTCCCTCTACTACTTGCTCCCCTTTTCTTTCTCCCACTTGCTCTCACCCTTTCTTTCTCTCCCTTTCTTGCTCTCCCCTTTGCCACCCATTGTTCCAGTTGGTCCACTTCTAACGCTGGAGTGGTAGTAGCTCTGTTAGGGTGCCATATGTAAAGGGTTTAGAATAGAAAAGACCATGAGTCTTATATAAGTCACGCAAATTGATTATCCATTAATTTTGAATTTATTTCAAAACTTTGTCGGCATTAAATGACCCACTGAGTTGATATCGCCCGTAAACAAACCAAACCAAACTACTTCCCACTTGGACCCTTTGTTTGCTTCGCCCTTATTGCTCTCCGCCCATTCTTGCTCTCCTTTGCTTAGGAAAAATAAGCAAAAAAAGATGAAATGAAAAACTAAGCTACTTTTTAAAATAATTTTACCTTCACACTGTCCACACAATGTTTTTGGAGTGATCAATTTTTGCTATTTGAGTGAAGCCCTTAATCGACATCAGCAGCAGCAGCAGCACCGACCCACAAGAACTATCGAGATAGTTTCTGTCCACTTCCAAATAGAGAAATCTTCACCAACTCCAGACATTATGCTCTTACCAGTAGTTTCATGGGAGTATCACATAGTCTCTCCTCCGCTGCTACTCTATCCTCATAATTTCTTTCTCAATTGCGCTTCACATTATGTTGTAAAATCATTAGAATGCTGACACATCTTGCAAGACCACTGCTCTCTTTTGGGTATAATCGTTACCATTCCATCTGCAAGTCTGGTTAACGGGGAGGGGACGAATGTGCTTTAGTTGTTTGCCGTGTGAACAGGTTGTTTGACAATTTTGATGTAAAAATATGTCGACTGGAGGTCATCAATTTTTGGCTAACCATGCTCACTACTTCTCTGCTCTCTCGGCAATTCGATCGCATGCCTCTACTCCTCTCTCTCTCTCTTCGTCCTCTCTCTCTCTCTCTCTCTCTCTCTCTGAACAAAATTCTATAAACTTTTTTGTTCTCCCATCTTTATATTCTCAACTTATTGTATTATGCCATCCTCTCTCCTATCTTACATCTAAGGTCTCACCTCTCTCTTCGTCCGCATAACTACCAGTATCCACAAATATTATCGTTTTTTTATATTTAATATTCCTCAACAGAACGCAGGGTCATTCAGTGAATGAGGGGGACATTATCTCTGTTGCTAAAAGCAAAAAAAAAAAAATTTCCCATAATATTATATTCCATAACATGTAAACATCTGATATCAAAGAATTGGTTTCATAAGAGCGAAACTTATTTCAATCTTGTAGGCTAAAAGATAAGTTTATTTCTGTATGTATTGAAGGATATATTCAAAAAGGGCCAGCAAATACAAGTGGTTGCCTACTGCTCCAGGGAGGTTGAACAGAGGAATCTGTATGTCAAATCTTTCGATTTATGGGCTGAGAGCAAGAGCAAAGAAACCATGTGTCAAAATTTAACAAGAACAATGTGTGTCATGTATAATAGCAGAAGTAGGGTTTATTTAGTCCAAAATTTTAGTGTTATAAACATATTGGCTAAAATATGGGTTTGCTCACGATGAGCCTCGGCTGAAGACGTGTGTAGAGAAAAAATTTTCGCCGAGCCTGCAGTCCGGTACAGTTAAAGAATGGCATCGGGCTGTCTTTCAACACATATATGCTTAAATACGCTGACAAATATCATTTTTCTGACATCTGACACTGCTGAATGGGGGGTGCAGACTTTATATGTCCCTGTGCATGTGCGTTATAGCGCGCAGTCAAATACGGTAGCTGTTTTTTCTTTGATGACTTCAATTTTTAACGCAAGTATGCACAAATGTTTATATCGACGCAGGACTAGATGAAGCGGCCACCGGGTTTTAGCGTCAGTACGGCTTAAGAAGTGCATCGGTGAGCCAACCTTAAACCTAGTCAAAGGTTCCTGAGTTTGGATGTACCCTGGCTGGAGCCCTCAACCAACTCAGCTAAGGACTCATTACTTTGATTTCTTTTTGAAAAAAGGTACAATTGTAGAAGACAGTGCTTGCTGCCTATTGCACGCAACACCGTAGAGTTAATAATGCTCCTACCTTGTGTTATTGAAATGATCCTAAAACTGCGAGGATGTTCAATGGCATAGTGTAAAAAATGGAAGCCAGGATGACTTGAGTTTCATCGCTGATAAGAGCTAGTTGATATCTGTAATAATCTAAGGTGTATATAATAGAGGAAGCGACGTGGTGGAATGGTTCTGAAGGCCTTCCGAGTGGAGAAAGTGAGACACGTTATCACTCATCCTGGAATTTCAAATATCCTGGACGTCCTGCCTAATGTTGCATTTTCACTTAGCGCTAGCAGTATCCGACTAAGGAAATGGTATGAATCGCCACTACTCTCCCTCCCCAGCTATGGTAAAGTGTAGGACGCAATTTTGCTCTAGATAATGGATAGTTGAGGAAAGATATACCGCAGACCCCCTAGCATATCCCTTGGAGCCAATCATTCATTCTGAGGTTCAATTTAAATTATGTATATAATAAGTATTAATATTTACCAATTGAGACCTCCTCAAAAGCAAGGATGTGACTGCAGGGGTCATATATATTCTTAAGCGAGTTTTAATACGAGTTTTTCCTTCTTCCCTAAACTTAGGTTACTCATACTTGCAATCCGAGTTAAAAGTAGGCCCAGTCTGCCCCTACTATTTACCCATAGCTGGAGAGAGAAGTAAGTGGAACGCATACCTTTTCGCCAATGGGTGAAACGGTAGCATGCTATAGTGTGAAATGCAAATTAGACCTCATTTACAGGATTTAAACTTACAGGGTGATAAAGTTCCAATTTCCCCATGACACTAACATTAATCCATGCCGCCTTATTATCTAATCACCATTTTAAATATAATATACTGCTTAATTTAAAATAATACCATGTCCTCTCGTATTGACCACTTCCTTTACTGACCACTTACATTATAGCACCGTGAAATAAGCTGAATTTATATACAAACACCTGCCAACAATGAATAGAAGAGGAGAAAATAGCAGGATAACCTACTACCCAATTTAAGTACATAGATGTTAAAAAACTAATGATATGGCAATCTTTATTTTTTTTTTATCCTTTCTTTTTTTTAGATTCTTTTGCCTATATTTAATTTTATTATGGCTTCCCCAGGTTTTAATTAGGCAGTGATCAGCTTATGCATGGTATAATTTGCAAGAAGAAGCTACAGATATCAGCGTAGTCCAACAATCGCCATAATAGTCGTGATTGGGAATATATCGCCTGCTATCTTGCCTTCTATTTTTTTATTTTTCTTTTTTTATTTTTAGTGTGAAGTTTTTCAAAAAGGAAGAAGATAAAATTAAAGTTAGAAAATTATACAGATGATCTCAAAAACAATATGCATATATCTTTTTAATTTCTTTTTATTTATATCTTCATTAACGGGATAAAGGGAAGAACGGAAACACAATTGCATACATCTAAAATTAGCGGTGACTGTCAAATGCACAGTACACCTAAAATAATAGTGTTAGTCGCCAAATTATAACCGAGTTTAAATTAAAGTAAACTCCATTGGCTGTTTTGTTTGTTGAAGACGGTTCGCTCCAATTTTGTTAATTTTATTTCTAATTAAGGATGAGTCACTCTACCAAGATGCTTTATTTATACTTATTGAAGGTTATGTACAGGTGACAAACCACACTGGACCTGATGGAGATACCAAGATCTAACCTAGTTTATGCCTTCATATTGGCTTGAAATCCAATGCTTTTTAAAGGTACCTACCTATGACATGTCAAGGGTTCTTCCAACTGCTCAAAATTTCTAGAATACTATTTTGGTATACTATATCTGTGATAACTAACGCTATTTTGCCTCTATTACGCATATAAATTGTTTTTCTAGTTGTGATACCCAGGTGACAACCACTCGCACCTGACTAGAGAGTACCAATGATCACAAAGTGACGTATGTAAAAATTGGCCTCTATGTAGTTGGATATCAACTATGCTTATTTAGGCCTACCTGAACATTACAAGTTCATTCTATCACAACTCAAATTTCTAGTAACTATTGTTACTAATAAATCTGTGTACAACTACGCTCTTTGGGCCTTTTTAACGCAATAAAATTGTTTTGGGTTTGTGTCCCGCCATGCAACAATCTCAAGGTTCTTACAACTCAAAATTTCTTGAACCATTTGGTTACTATATATACGTGATGCAACTACGCTTTTTGCCTTTTTAACGCAAATAAATGTTTTTGGTTGTGTCCGATGAAGTTCGGTCAAAATATTCACTCAAAGGTTCCTTTACAATTCATAATAATTTCTTGAAAACCCAGTCTTTATATAGATTACTATATTAATATACTGTATCAACTTCACGCTTTTGTCCTCTCTTTTACGGCAATATTAGAGACTCTCTCTTTTGGTAGTGTCCGCCGCTCATTCAAAGGTTCTTTACAACTCATTTCTTGAACATTTGGTTACTATATACTGTGATCAACCTACGCTTTTGCCTTTTACGCAATAAATGTTTGGTTTGTCGCCGCTATTAGGATTCTTAACAACGATTCTAAAAACATTTCTTGAGAGAGGGAGTATTTGGATTACTTATATATTTATTGTGATGCAAACTACGCTTTTTGGTCGCCTTTCTACGCAATAAAAATAATGTTATAGTTGTTGTGCGCCACCGCAATTCTCAAGGTTCTTTATCAACTTCGCAAGATTTCGTCTAGAACCATTGTGGTTACTATAATTTATCTTTGATCGAACTTAGCAAGACTTAATTAGACCTTATAAACACACCGACATAAACCAAATGAGAGAATGGTTAGTGTTGCTAGAGACGTTGTGAGCAACCGATTCTCTAATACTGCACACATTTCTTGATAGGACCATTGAGATTACTAATATACTTTAGTATAGGAATATTTATCGCTTTTTGACCATATATAGCAGAGACGAATATAGAAAATGAATTATTTTGGATTGATGTTCTGCACGCGCTATTATAGGCCACATCTTTTAACTTGTAAAACAAGACTTTGCATGTTAATCTGTGCAACTTTTCAAATCATGAGAGGCTAGAGGAATACCATAGATAATCAACATTAGATCAGTCTGCACTAGTTATGTAATAATAAATTATTAATTATTATTGAGGCTGATTCTGAATGTTTATTCCTGAGAAGACTAATTTTATTAAAAGTTATTGTGAATACCCCTGATAATTGAGATACATCAACGCAACTCTCCACGGTGTATACTAGTGTGGGTTCGATCCTGTGTGTTGGACAAATTATAACTATTCCTCAGTCTCTACGAGCATAAAATATATAATGTAAATATCCTATATGAATCTCTGAAGTAGTTTCGACTTCATTTCATATGAGACTGTTATTGGATTTATTGATATTACGTCGAGTTTGTTCACCACACACGCGCTTTGTCGTTAAGAGCATCATGTCATGGTGTTTACATGTTTTGGAACAGTGTATACTGGAGTATATCCAATCAGGTCTGGAGTCTTAAATCTTTGAGTGATTGTCTCCACCTAGTACTTTCTTTCCTCAGTATTTCCTAACCGAGTCTTTACAGTGCTGTAAGTTTAGATGATCTCAATTTCTTCCTCTGATTTCCAATTCACCCAAATTCTTCCTTCTTATTCTTCTTCTTTTTCTTCTTCTTCTTCTTCTTCTTCTTCTTCTTCTTCTTCTTCTTCTTCTTCTTCATTATTATTATTATTATTATTATTATTATTATTATTATTATTATTATTATTATTATTATTATTATTATTATTCCTTTTGAGTTTTCACATCAGTGTTAGCTGATGGTCTTTCACTGGAGTCTGAGTGACAGCAAGTCTCCTCAGGTCTCCAGGACTCTTCTGAGTATTCTGGCAGATTGTAGCAGTGCAGTGTTCTGAATGGTTTCAATCCTTCCTCTGATATCCAAACTTTCCAAACCCTTTTCCAATCCTTTTGGGACTGTTCCAAGTGCACCAACCACAATTGGTATCACTTTCACTTTCATATTCCATAACTTTTTCAGTTCTCTGGCAAGGTCCAGATATTTGTCTTATTCTTATTCTTCTTCTTCTTATTATTATTATTATTCTTCTTATTATTATTATTATTGCTGCTGCTGCTACTACCTAACATTAAATTTTTGTTCATTGTATTTACTATATTGTTGGAGATTTGGCAGTTGAAAGGTTTGGATTATATTTGCATAAGTACACATCTTGAATAAAGTTAATCTTGCTCTCATAGGCCTGACCTGGTTATCTTATCTTTTTTTTATGTAGTAGGGCAGGCTGGGTTCTTTAACCTTGGTCATGGAGAAGGAAAAATGAAAATGACCTTGTGTCACATGCTGCTCATGCAGAGAGGGGTTGTGTGAAATACATACACTCCTGTAAAAACTTCAGCGTATAGATAATGTTCATTTGGTTAGTTGTACAATTAGCACCGCATTTCACAGTATCCAACAAAGCAAAATTGATTATGCAGTAGATTTTTGCATGAATATTTTAAAATGAAATTTCACGTTGGTGGTTGTTGCCTGCTCTGCAGTTTATAAACTCATTGTATGAATATTTTATGTCAGTCTTGACACTATCCACTCGTTGTAGAGTAGAAAGTGTACAAAACGCATAATTCTTATGTCATTGGGGAATCTGATAAAACTACGCATTGTTATTGTTCTTCGTTTCATTATTTGTGTACTGTTATCTACTTGACCAGGTCACCCACCCACCCCTGCCCACCCTTTTTTTTTTTTTTTAATATATATATATATATATATATATGTTGAAATTGGCAACAGTTAGAAATCTAAATCCAATATAATTGTCTCAAAGACTGTCAGTTTTGGAACGTGTCCAAGTGAGTTATTTGTGATGGAGGAAAAATTCCTTGCATCATAATATATATTTACCAACCCCTCCGCACGAGCAGGATGCGACACAAGGTCAATTTCTTAAGCGGAGTTCAACAGGTTTGAATTCAGAGTTTTCCTTCTCCTATACCGGTTGCCTAACCAAGGTTAAAGAGTCCAGTCTGCCCTACTATTTACCCATAGCTGGAGGGAGAGTAGGATTCATACCTTTCCCAAGGGTATTAGCGCTAAGTGAAATAATTGCCACCTCCAGGAATTGAACTCGGGGCGACGAGTCCATTTCCCATGACTTTAACCATTACACCACGCACTTCCTTGCATCGTAATATCTGTCCTTCTAACTATATTCAGTATAATCATCTTTCTTTTTTCTTTTTTCTTTTTGTTAACATCAAATAATCTAGAAATTAGTAACATATGTATTTATCCACACCAGCAGGATGCGACACAAGGCCAATTTTTAAGCAGAGGTTAACAGATTTAAATTTAGAGTTTTCCTTCTCCTAGATTGCTGTACCAAGGCTAAAGAGCAGAGACTGCCATACTATTTTACACATAGCTGGACCAAAATTTTACAAATAGTTGGACCAAAATTATTAATGTATGTTTTTACCCAACACCTTCACACCAGGTCAATTTTTAAGCAGTTTAACAGGTTTTCCTTCTCCTAGACTGGTTGCCTAACTAAGGTTAAAGAGCTGAGTATGCCATACCATTTTACACATAGCTGAAGAGAGAATAGTTGGATGTTATTATTTGAATTAAGTGATCTGTGTGGTAAAGTGAGGTGTTGATGATAAGTGTGGCGCTCCACCTCAGATGCTAAAAATAATCTCCTTGGTTTAGTGGTAGTGAAAAGGAGATAGACTCCCTCGCTGTCTGGCTGATACGACATTAGGCTACCCCATTAACTTTACTAGTTTATTTTGTGTGTGTGTGAGAATCAAAATCTAAGGATTTTATATTGTGGGACTTTTCCGTTAGTTAATCATCCGTTTGTAAAAATCTATATAAGTCTTTACATAGAATCTCAATTCCTTTAGCCAAATATTGCAATATATATTATGGACTCTCTCGTCGATTTTCGACGCATGAGGGTTAACACACACAATGAACACCCACACAGTGATTTGTTTATAGTGGTGAAGGCTTGTGTTGGACCATCCACACTTTTTGGCACAGTCGATAGGAAAGAATTGGTGCATTAAGGGTTGCCACAAACCCAATCAACAACCGACCTCAGGAATTTTGAATTCAGAGTTATCCCTCTCTTAGGCTGGTTACCTACCCAAGGCTGAAGGGCCCAGTCTGCCCTACTATTTAACCCATAGCTGGAGGGAGAATATATGGATTCATACCTTCCCTAAGGGTATTAGCGCTATGTGAAATGCCAACAGCTTCGTCTAGGAATTGAACTCGAATCGACAATATGTATATATGATATAAATATTATATATATATATATAATGATATAAAATATTTTTTTTAATATTTTAATATATATAATATGATATAAAATATTTTCACTTTAACAGCATATTGTGTTGTTTTCATATCCTTTTATCTATACTCATATATATATATATGTATATAATCAACAAAAAGGCTAAGAAAAATAGGACTATTTCTTTGTAGCTATTCATTTTCTAATTATTCTAAACCAGTTTCGATCTTAGTTCTTTGGTGAAAATTTTCTTTGAAGAACTTTTTTTTTGCCAAAGTTTTAAAAATATTTTTTAAAAGAATTGATATGCCACAAAAGGTGATGAAAAGTAAATTTTTATCTATCTTTTTTTTTTTCTTTTTTTTTTTTCTTTCTTTTGTTTTTGTTAAATCTTTGTATTTCTAATCATTTTTGTGTGGGTGTGTATGTAATTCTTTTGACATTTCACAGATTTTCAGTTTTATGATAAAAATAAGTTAGAGTTGTAATTCCATTAACTTTACCTTTTGATATTGCTTAATGTTCTTCAGCTTCAAAGATTAAATTTCCTTGATGTAAAGGTGTTTGGTTTTTAATTCTTTGACAAGAATTGAGTACCCACCCTCGGTAACTAGCAAGGTTATCTGACGATGTTCCTGGAGTTTTTTTTTTTTAACCATATTTTTCTTTAGATTGATGCAAAAACTTTGTATTCTAACACGTCTAAGATTATATAAATTATATAAACTAGCAAATATATGCACCCTCCGGGTGCAAGTATTTAAGTTTTAATGCAATAAAATATCATATTAAATTAGAAAGGCTAATGAAACTAAATAAGAATGCAGATAAAAATATTTGAAACAGAGTGGGGTATAATAATAAACTGAAACTTGCTCTTCCATCACTCTCGTCTTTCATTGTTATTTTTTCTAATTTAAGTATTTAGTTAAAAGAGGAAGTAAATAATAAAATGACACTTATTTTTTCTTGTTAATGGATTTCATTTAAGATTCATTGAAGAGATTTTTGCTTATATTCATTAAAATAAAACCAAACAGTTAGAAATCAATAATACTAAGCACATATTTATTAAATTCGATTTTTTTTATATCAATATGCAAATTAGCCTTCCCCTTCACACTGTAAACCGCTATTTTGTTGTATATATAAATATAATTGCGTGTTGTTAGTATGGAGATATGGTTAACAGTATTAATAATGTAAAACAATTTTATTAATAATAGAGGTTAAAATAAAAATAAAATCATTGAGAATGTGATGTCAATAACTAAGGGAATTATAACTTGAGTAGTTATATAGTTTCGGTTACAGACAAAAAAGCACACAATCTCTATTATAATAAGATTAGCAAAATAAAAGAAATTAAATTATATAAATTAGCAAAATAAAAGAAATTAAATTATATAAATTAGCAAAATAAAAAAACACCCTCCGGGTGATGTAAAAATGAATTTTTGAAAGATATTGCTTGAGGAGGTGGAAGTTAAAA
>CM042168.1:47879353-47889353 GCA_023376005.1 Doryteuthis pealeii
CTATTTAATTTCTTGATAGTAAAGCAGAAATGACTCCTAATCCTCCTATGTTTATCCTCCCCCTCTTCCTCCTCCTCCTCCTAAGTTTACCCTCCCCCTCATCCTACTCCTAAGTTTACCCTCCCCCCTCCCCTCATCCTCCTAAGTTTACCCCCCTCCTATGTTTATCCTCCTCCTTTCTTTCTATTTATCCTCAATATCCCCACCACCTCTGTCTATCCTTGACTTCTCCTCTACCTATCCTCCCACTTAATTTATCCTCCCCCTCTTCCCTCGACTTATCCTCCACCTCTTCCCGACCAATCCACCCCCCTTCCCCATCCCTCTTTTTTCCCCATCCCTCCCCTTTTTCTTCCCCATCCCCTCTTTTTCTTCCCCCTCCCTCTTTTTCTTCCCCCTCTCTCTTCTTCCCCCTCTCTCTCTCTCTCTCTCTTCTTTCTTTATACCCTTTCTCTCTCTCTCTTCTTTATACCCTCTCTCTCTCTCTCTCTCTCTCTCTCTCTCTTTCTTATACCCTCTCTCCCTCACCCTCTTTCTTATACCCTCTCTCCCTCACCCTCTTTCTTTATACCCTCTCTCTCTCTCTCTCTCTCTCTCTCTCTCTCTCTTCACCCTCTCTCTCTCTCTCCTAGCTTCTTTTGTCAAAACCTTAAAAGGTTTTCAAAAGCATGGAAATCTTTTTATTTTTTTATTTTTATTTTTTTTTAAATTTTAATCTTATCTGCTGAACCAGCTTGAGACATTTTTGTTTGTATAGATGATTCTCGTTCCTTTTTATTAATTACTTTCTTCTTCTTTTTTATTAAACTTTTGCTATCTCGTCTTGTTGGTACTTTCTCTCTCTCTCTCTCTATCTTGCACTCAACATGTATGTTTATAAAAGACGGCATTAGTATTCCCAAGCGTCACTCAACCAAACCGAATTTAGAAAAAGAAAAAAAAAAAAAAGAACCTTGTGGTAAGTCATTCTAAGTTTCTTTGGGTTTTGTTTTTTTTTCTTGTTTATTTATTTAGCGGTCGTAGGTAGGGGTTGTTTTTTTAAACGGAAATTTCTTCAAAGTTTTGTCTTTTTCTAAGACTCTCTGATTTTTATACACTCTCTTTCATTTCCAAATGGGCGGCACAAAATTCTTCAGCTAATTCTAATCGGAAAATTTACAAGTATTAGCGGATATCTCAAAATCAAAATCTTTTAGTGTTTAGTATTATCTGCGTTATTCAGACTTTTTGTGTTTGTTTGCGATACACACTATTCTCTGTGCAGTTGAAATAATCCAGTCGAGTTTCAATAAAAACAACTCTCTCTCTCTCTCTCTCTCTCTCAATCGGTAGAGTGTTTGGTTGAGAACCTCAAGGTTTCTGGTTTGATACCAGCCCTCGCAAAATAAGAGTATGAGTAGCACAGGGATCTGTGCGGTAAAGTCAGGAGCTGATGGTAGGTGTGGCGCTCCACCTCTAAATGCTAAAATAATCTCCTTGGTCTAGCTAGTGAAAAGAGGATAGACTCCCTCGCTGTCTGGCTGATACTGACTTTAGGCCACCATGACGACGACGACTTTACTTTTTTAACTTATATATAATCAAATCAGGAAGGAAATGTTTTTATCTTTTTAGATGGAGCATTGTCAGTTATTATTATTGATTTTAAGGCACCTGTAGTGTAATGGTTATTGTCGTAAGAAATAGATATGGTGACCCGGGTTCAAATCCTGGGTGAGGCTGTTTGCATTTCACACCGTACTAATACCCTTGGGAAAGGTATGAATCCAACTATTCTCCCTCCAGCTATTGGTAAATATTAAGGCAGACTCTTTAACCTTGGTTAGGTAACCAGTCTAGGAAAAGGAAAAATCTGAATTCAAACCTATCAAACTTCACTTGAAAAATTGACCTTGTGTCACATTCTGCTAATACAGAGGGGTTGGTATTATGTATTATTCATTTTAACTAGTATTTTTCCTAAAATATACTATTAATAATTATTAGTGTTTTTTTAAAAGTCTCAAGTCATTGGCAGATTGGGGGTAAGAGAATAAAATAAGTGATTTTTACACTTCTGCTATATAACTTGCTCTTATAGCTTAGATTGTAAAGCAGCTGATGCAGCTAACCAGGCTTTCTAAAGGCAAAAGTCGAAGCAAGTTCAAGTCTTGCTGAGAGCTGATTTTTTTAGTGTTGTTTTTTATACATACAATTCTTTGCTGCAGTTGAAATAACCCAGTCAAGTTTCAATAAAAAAAACAACTCTATCTATCTATCTATCTATCTATATATATATATATATATATATATATATATATTAAAGTAAAGACAAAAGATTAAAAATTGGGTATTAAGTGATTATGGTCCATTTCCACCCATGGATATCTGAGCACCTTCTGAGTTTCATCAGATCATGTTCTTTACCATTTTCAATAAAGAACATGATCTGACGAAACTCATAGGGTTTTCAGACACCCATGGGTAGATATGGACCATAATCACTTAACACCCGATTTTTAAGCTTTTTGTCTTTACTAATTACTTTGCTCTGTTTATAAAAATGAAAACATTGAGCTCTCAAACGGACTTGAACTTTTCAACACCGTACAGTTGGAAAAAAAAGGACCAGCTTAGAATCATCCTAATAGCAAATTACTTGGTACCCACCAAAGTATATTAAATCATGAAGGAAAATAGTAGTCAAAATTAATCATAATAGTTAGCCTTGATTAAATTAACCACATTCATTACTTGATTGTTAAAAGTGTCTTAGGTATGACACTAAACTGGATCCAGTGGTGGGACTCTAGTTCCAGATCTCTGAGGAGTATGGACCCCCCCCCCTTCATTGCATTACTTCCAGGCCCACTTTGACCCAGAGTGCTAGTATCTATTAGTTACATCTATAGGTCAAATAGTTCTGTTAGTGATAATGTTTAAAAGTCTTTTGATTTACATTTGCTCTTAAAACATTGATATTGAAGATGAATGCAACATCCTTGTACAGTTCTCATCTAGCTTTTTCTCCAGGTGTTTCTCAGTAATCCAAGTGGTGCAGCCATACAGTAGCACCTCCATGGCTATAGCTTAATAGACATGGCATAGTGTCTGGACTGCGACATCATAGCAAGCGAGTTCAAACTCCAATCACACTATTATATTCACTTTTGGACTAATACTCTTGGGAAAGGTATGAAAGCCATTGGTTAAATAGTGTTCAGTTCCTCTACAAAGAGCACTTTGGAATTAAATAACCCATGAAGGTTGATATGCCATTAAACAAGGAAACCAGAAAATGGAACACAAACAGCCTCAGCCAGTGTTTGAACTCTGCTTGCTGGTTCCATTTTCTGAGCCAATCGCCAATATGCCACCTGTTCACATCATCACCTAATTTGACAATTCGGTTAAATCCTACTTAACGGACATAAATTCCACTATAGTATGTCACCCCGCCGAGATAAAAAAAAATATTAAAAATCAAGGAATTAACAGAATTTAATGAAATTTTCAATGTTGATACATTAAGGAATAAAAGATATAATGCACTAGTTATTTTATTTAAAAACTTTTACATTTTTTCGGGTCAATTAACTTTGAACCACGTATGTTTGTGAATCTGTGTTACACCTCAAAGATACGTGGTTCAAAGTTAACTGACCTGAAAAAATGTAAGAGTTTTTAAATAAAATAACTGGTGCATTATTATATTGTTTATTCATTAATATATCAACACTGAAAATTTCATTCCTTGATTTTTTTTTTTTTTTTTTTTTTTTTTCCTTTCGGAGGGGTGGCATACGATGGTGGAATTTATGTCCATTAAGTAGGATTTAACCGACAATTCCTTGTTCAATCTCTGAGTTGAGACATGTTTCACTCACTGATAAAATGCAATGTATTTACCTTGTTTGTTGTTTACCTGTTTTGACAGAATTTCAGTGCTATAATTATTAATGCTTTAGAGTTTTATTTGACCAGTAATTACGTGATGACTTGGCTCCTTATTTTGAGGGAAAGCCATTGCATAACACTCAAGATGTAATTACTGTGTAACTTTGATTTAAGTAAGCTCATTTTGGTTCCTCATAAAAATATCATTAGGAAAAGATTCAACCACCTGGCTGATCACAAGGAATTTCAAAATACCAACTGATTTTTTTTTTTTTTTTTTTTTTTATTACAGTTCAAACAGCATAATATACCAATATGTCACAACTTATATAACCAGTAACTGACCACAGCATGCATGGCTTAGTTATTTGTTTCTCTCTCTCTCTCTCTCTCCCCACACCTCTCTCTCTCTCTCTCTCTCTCTCTCTCTCTCTCTCTCTCTCTGCCCACACCCTCTCTCTCTCTCTCTCTCTCTCTGCCCACACCTCTCTCTCTCTCTCTCTCTGCCCACACCTCTCTCCTCTCTCTCTCTCTCTCTCTGCCCACCTCTCTCTCTCTCTCTCTCTCTCTCTGCCACACCTCTCTCTCTCTCTCTCTCTCTCTCTCTCTCTGTGCCCACACCTCTCTCTCTCTCTCCCACACCTCTCTCTCTCTCTCTCTCTCTGCCCACACCTCTCTCTCTCTCTCTCTCTCTGCCCACACCTCTCTCTCTCTCTCTCTCTCTCTCTCTCTCTCTCTGCCCACACCTCTCTCTCTCTCTCTCTCTGCCCACACCTCTCTCTCTCTCTCTCTCTGCCCACACTCTCTCTCTCTCTCTCTCTGCCCACCTCTCTCTCTCTCTCTCTCTCTCTCTCTCTCTCTGCCCACCTCTCTCTATCTCTCTCTCTCTCTGCCCACCTCTCTCTCTCTCTCTCTTCTCTATCTCTGCCCACCTCTCTCTCTCTCTGCCCACCTCTCTCTCTCTCTGCCCACCTCTCTCTATCTCTCTCTCTCTCTGCCCACCTCTCTATCTCTCTCTCTGCCCACACCTTTCTCTCCCTCTCTCTTTCTGCCCACCTCTCTCTCTCTCTCTGTCCACACCTTCTCTCCCTCTCTGTCTCTGTCCATCCCCCCTCTCTTTGCCCACACCTATCTCTCTCTCTCTCTCTCTTTGCCCACACCTATCTCTCTCTCTCTCTCTCTCCTTTGCCCACACCTATCTCTCTCTCTCTCTCCTCTCTCTCTCTCTCTCTTTGCCCACACCTCTCTCTCTCTCTCTCTTTGCCCACACCTCCCTCTCTCTCTCTCTCTGCCCACACCTATCTCTCTCTCTCTCTCTCTCTTTGCCACACCTCCCTCTCTCTCTCTCTTTGCCCACACCTATCTCTCTCTCTCTCTCTCTTTGCCCACACCTATCTCTCTCTCTCTCTTTGCTATCTCTCTATCTGCTTCCTTTTCTGTCCACCCTCCTCTTTCTCTCTCTGCTCTCCTCTTTCCCTCCTCTTTCTCTCTCTGCTCTCCTCTCTCTCTGCTCCCCTCTTTCTATAGCATTACCTATCAAATATGTCACTACATGTATTTGTTTTTAAAATCTTCATATTATTTTAGATGAACATATAATTATGAGCTTTCCCAATCTTGTGCTTGAATGAACCAGAAGAATCTAGGCTGATTTATTTATTTATTTATCTCACTCTTCATCATTCTGTAACATCCTTTTTGGTGTGGCTAAAAAGACTTGAATTCTGACAATTTTGCTTAATAGTCCATCATTTTTCCTCTGCTCTTACATTAAAAGCCTTCGTGCAGGCAAAGAGTTCATCACTTAGCTGTCTACTTCAAAGCCACATTGGAATTTTTCTTTTGTCTGGAAAAGAAGATAAAACGTGATAGGAAAAAAAAAAAAAAAAAGATTTTCAAAGTCACTTTGATTATTTTTTAAAGTATTGACGAATTCCTGTTGGGGAGATTGTGCTTCTTTTCTTTCTTTTTTTTTTCTCTCTCTCTCTCTCTCTCTCTCTCGTAATCAAATGGTTTATTGTATAACTTATTTTGTATACACCTGTAGTCAACAATGGATTAAATTATTCGTTTAAAATCCACCTTTAATTAAGCAAATGGGGTAATTTTCACCTTTAGTTGGCTAAATTCCTAGCAAATAAGGCAATTGGAGTAACCTCCCTTGACTTTCACTTTGAAACAAACTGGTAGCTATTTTGAAAGTCTCTGTGCGAAATAAACAAATCTTAGAAACTTTTTTGAAAAAACAATACAACTGCCTGCTTTAACACAAAAAATATCATAAAATGTGTTCTTAATAACAATTAAGTTAATTTCAGATAAAGCGCACTCACAATTTTATGCTAGGAATTTAGCCAACTAAAGGTGAAAATTACCGCAAATGGTTTATTATGGAATATTCTTTTACCTTATTTCAATTTTCCTGAAATAATTTAAAGTCTTACATACAAGTCATTTGATGATTAGGCGTTTGAAAGTTTAAACGAGCACACATTTTTGCATGATTATTCAACCTAAAAGGGCCGGGTTAGCTCAGTCGGTAGAGCGTTCAGCTAGAAACCACAAGGTTCCTAGTTCGATTCCGGCCCTCGCCAACTCAGCGTTATGAGTAGCACAGGGATCTGTGCGGTAAAGTAAGGAGCTGATGGTAGGTGTGGCACTCCACCTCAGACACTAAAATAATCTCCTTGGTCTAGCGCTAGTGAAAAGGGGATAGACTCCCTCGCTGCATGGCTGATACCGACATTAGGCCGCCCCGACGACTTTACTTTATAAGCCATAAGTATCAGTTTAGCTCAGTCGGTAGAGCACCCTTGGAATCACAAGGTTCTGGGTTCGATATCAGCCCTCCCCAACTCAGTGTATGAGGAGCACATGGATCTGTCCTGTAAAGTGAGGAGCTGATGGTAGGTGTGGCGCTCCACCTCAGACGCAAAAATAATCTCCTTGGTCTAGCGCTAGTGAAAAGGGGATAGACTCCCTCGCTGCATGGCTGATACCGACATTAGGCCGCCCCGACGACTTTACTTTTACTTTTTTATTCAACCTAAAGACATCCATATTTTTCATTATTTCAACAAAACCAAACGAGATAAATGAATTTAACAAAAACAAAATAAAATATACACCTGTAATCAACAATGGATTAAATTATTCGTTTAAAATCCACCTGTAATTAAGCAGATATTGCTTGCGTTAATGAATTGATTATATCTGGATAATCCACTACGTCAATGATCCTCAAATTTTATTGTATGATGGCACACTAAGACAATGGTTCTCAACCGGGGAGTCATATGACCCACCCACCCTCTCCAGCCCACCTCACCACTAGAAGCTTAGCGTCATACCCAGGACAGATAAATAGAGAAAAAAAAAGAAGCAAAGAGTGGGGTGAGCTATGGCACACAGTTTGGGAATCATTGCCCTATACAGATACCCACCTTTTATATCGTTGGACTCGGTTAAAGTTTTGGGATGATTGATCCTAAAGTAAAGACAGAATTCTAATCAAAACCTGGTCTGTTTACCAAAATTTCTTTTCATTCCCCAATGATATTTGCACCAGAAAAATAAGATCTAAAAAAAAAAAAAAAGTGTGGCTTCCGCTTACTATGCTATTAACCTGGACTTGAAGATAGTAGGTATTTACCCAAACTGTTCATCACGGGTAGGATGTGACACATGGTTACAAGTATGGAGCATCCAGTGAGGATCAAATGAGCTATTCAGTAGTAAAAAAAAAAAGACAGTACATTCCAGTGATGTCAACACATATCTTAAAATTCTCTTTGAGACCATTTTTTAAAAATATGAATATTAACTCTGAACATCCTATATTGCCTCGTTCCATCTGGCCGGAAGTCACATTCGTTTTCCTAATCCACCCCCAAACGATAGCCTTTGTTTAAATGTAATATTAAACATATTTAGCAGTTTTTGATTTATGAGAAATAACAGGTAACTTTATATGCAAAGGCCATTTTTTAGCCATTTATTGATAAATCCTTATAGGAATTGGGCTCTGGACTTAAAACATTCTCAACAGGATGTTAAGACTTAATCAGTTTTTATTTATGTCAGTATTTTCTCTCTCTCTCACCAATTCCATTCCTTCTTTTCCATTTATGAACTTATGTAGTTTATTCTCAGAAGAAAAATTCTTTAAATAATTTCAAAAGTGCAACACTTAGTACATTACAATGTTATTTTAATTTCATATCAAGATACACTTAACACTCGTTTAGGTTTCACTGCAAATGCCTCCCAGCATTTGGTATTCAAATATATTTCCTTTTTTCTTTTTCTTTTTAATTTCTTTTTTTTATTTTCATAAAGGTATTAACAATTATCCCTATTATTGCTGTTCATCCTTTTTACTTATGCCACTGGCAAAACTAACAAGAGCTGTTTACTTCTGAAAAGCCTCTCCCCGCTAATTACTCTTTGATTGTTTAGATTAAATAACAATTTACTCCCCATAACAAGGTTTTTCTCTTCAAGCTGTTTTAGCCCTAGATTATTCCTAACTTGTTATTTTTTTTTATAAATAGTATTTCTTTCTTGTTATTCCTGTTGCTTTTAATCAAAACAAAACTCTCAAAACTATAATATCTTAATAATATATGTGAATGTCAGTGTGTCACTGTGTCACATTTTTTTCCAACATGATTCCTAGAGGAATGGTTGAAGGAATCCAGATAAGAGTCACAGGAAAATAGTCGCAGAAAAAAAGTTGCAGAAAAAAAAAGCCACAGAAAAAAACTCTTAAAGAGTTTCTCACTCAAAATATTTCTCTACAAAACTTAACTAGAACTGGCCACCATGAATTGACTTTTTTCCTGCGATATTATTACCAATTACAGGTTTAATCTGTTTGTGATTCCTGTTGCTTTTGATCAAAACAAAACTCTCAAAACCATAATATCTTAATAATATATGTGAATATCAGTGTGTCACTGTGTCACATTTTTTCCAACTTAATTTGTCAGTCATATGGAGATCCGATCTCCCTGACAAGCTAAAGCAACAGTTCTTCCAGGCTGTGGTTGTATCAGTCCTGCTATACGGCTGCACCACTTGGACCCTAACGAAGCGTCTCAAGAATAAGCTAGATGGGAGCTGCACAAGAATGCTGCGTGCAGTCTTTAACAAGTCGTGGAACCAGCACCCCACAAGGAAACAGCTGTACGGTCACCTGCCCCCCATCTCACAAACTATCCGAGTGAGACGGACAAAGCATACAGGACACTGCTGGAGAAGCAAGGATGAGCTCATAAGCGACATCCTCCTGTGGAAGCTAAACACATGGACATGCAAGTGTGGGGCACCCAGCAAGGTCCTACATTGACCAGCTATGCGAAGATGCTGGCTGCTCCGCAGAGGAGCTCCCAGGTGCAATGAATGATAGGGAAGGTTGGCGAAAGATTGTCATGGATATCTGTGCTGCATGCGCAACATGATGATGATGATGAAAGGTTTAAGATAGCCACACCAAGGCTCTTGAAAAAAATAATAAAAATTTTTTTAAAATTGTAAAATAATTTTAAAAGCCCCCTCCATATCCAGCATATCCTACCATTTTGGCTGACTCTATGAGCAAATTAAAAACATTCCCAACCCGTAATCTTAAAATTTTGAATTCTCAAGTTTTAATTACTGCGGTTGTTTTCGATGATATATTTTTTTTTCCCGTTTTTTTGCAATAGATTTTGTATGATAACAAATTTTCAAACTTTGTGAATAATCAAAATTAATAGCGAAAGTCACCTTTGAAATAGAAATATTTTTTGTACAGAAAGTAAGGACCTATGTACATCAAATTGTTTTAAATTAAGCAGCAAAATTTACACACACACACACACACACACATATTATATATATATATATATATATATATATATATATTATATATATATTTTTTATTTTTTTTTATTTTTTTTTTTTTTTTACTGTTTCTTTTTAAATTATTAATGGTTTTTCATACATCCTAAAGTTTCCCCATGATTTTTTTTTTTACTGTGGATATTTTAAATGAAGTATTAACAGAGATGCTGATAGGCACTCGTCCTGCGTCCCTGACGCATAAAAATCTAAAAGAATGCAGTAAAATCATATCCATGCA
>CM042168.1:47894353-47901853 GCA_023376005.1 Doryteuthis pealeii
GCATGCACAACATGTGTGAGCTAATTAAGTCACTTTTTAGGGTAGAAATATTCTCTACCCTATGTTAAATAAAACCTTGTTGATTTCCAACAACCTGGTCTTGCATTTTCATTCAGTGCTCCGTATTTTATTTGTATGTAAAAACATAACAGGCAAGAACCTATATAAGTAAAAATAATAAGGTAGACTAGTTTCTCTATACTTGGTGGGAACAATTATTACAGTATAAGGTTGACTCTGAATTCAAACCCTCTGTCATAATGTCAGGAGCTTGTATGGCAGAGTCAGGCCTATTACTCCCATGTTTACAGACTAGACTTTGGGGGAGGGGGGGAGCCCGAGTTCTACATGGAACCGAGACAAAAGGCTGATTGAGATACGCACCCACACACACACACACATAATACTAGAAGTATACATCCTCTTGTTCACGTAATTTTTCCTTTCCAATGTTTAATGTTGTGAGTGGTAGTTTAGAGAGTACCTATCAGCTGCAACGTATCCTGCCTTCCAGCTCTCCCCCCTCCACTCCACTCCCCGCCCCGCTCATTATTCAAAGTCAATTGCAGCCAATCAGGGGAAAATTGGGTAATTCTGAATTAGGTTCACTAAAGATAATTTGCCACGGTTCTTGACGGTCAGTTCCCTTGTCTGGGCCAACAAATCAATGAGTAGCAAGTTCCTGTACATCCCAAATAAGTTCTCTCAGCAGTATCAGTACTCTTGTCAACACGGTGCAGGAAGTTCGGTCTTTGTGAAAAAGAGAGAGAGAAAAAGGTCATACTTCCTGTTATATATATATATTATATATATAGGGTTTGGCTTTGGATATTAATGAGTAGTGTTCATTGATTACTCTAGAACTTACTGCAGTATCTACTTATAAATTTGATCAGTTTTAAATTTTTAAATACGTTTCTGTCTCGTATAAAGGAAGTTTAAAATAAAGATGTAAAAAAAAACAAAAAAACAAATTGCTATTTTGCAATTGATCTTGTATAGCTAAAAAAAAAATTTTTTTTATTTAAAAAAAAATTTTTTATCTGTTTTTCATAACAAAATTGACAATCGTTTCAAGATTGCAGGAAACTGAAAGAGACAAATCTATATTATATTATGATGATCTCATTTTTTGTATCCGTGTTAGTGTAACACTACAAACTTCTCCAGCCTAGCCTGGTCATGTGTTCCTCTAAGCCAATGAGAGGCCCCGTTCCAGATTGACTTGAGATCTGGTGATAGTGAATGTGTATATACCTGTATTTTGTCATTAATTGTTTTATTTTCATAGTTCCCCCTGGACATACATACACACAAACTGCCCTTTATATATGTATAGAAAACCAAGCCCTGGTGATATTTAATGTGTATATACATTTACATTGTCATTAATTGTTTTATTTTCATAGTTTCCTCCGGACATACATACACACAAACTGCCCTTTATATATGTATAGATAGTCATTAACTTCACCAATTTAAAAGTGTCAATGAATTCTAAAAAATCTTTGACTCTTCCAGTCCTAACCATTCCTCTTTTGGGAAATTCTCTTGATTGTATAATTGGCCACCTTTTGCTTTCTATCCAATCCAGGGAAATTTGATAATAATTATTATCTTTAATGAAGATGATAATGAGAAGGATCATTATATATTTAATGTTAGCTTCGTCAATTATTCAAGTATTTGATGAGTGGATCTGGTAATCTAAAAAATGTCAGCTATTTGACACAGATACAAAATTTATTTTATTTTATTTATATTTTATTTTTTTTTTATTTTTTTTACATTTTTTTTATACTTCTTTCGATGATTTTTGTATATGACTCTGGATGATACGAGAAAGAATTTTATCATGACACCACGATTACCATCTAGCAAAGTCGACGGAGTGGCCCTATCGTTAGTCTTAGCAATACATTTCCCAAATGTTTGTAAAGGGAAGCCAGCTTCCTTTTTCTTTCTTTCAAGACATGAAATATCCCCCACCTCCCTTTTCAACAAAACCAAGTTAGAATTCTGGAACACTGTGGAGTACCCCTTCATCGGCATTACTCCCAGGTCCACTCTGACCCGGAGTGGAAATACCTGTTAGGGTCCCCATCTATGGTTTAACTCTTAACGTCCTATACCACCTCATTCTACCCGGCTGGGAGTCACATTCATTTTCCTAATCTACCCCAAATGATAGCCTTTTTTTTTAAATGTAAAAGTCTTTGATTTAAGAGAAGTAACAGGTAATTTTAGATGAAAAGGCCATTTTTAGCCATTTATTAATATATCCTTATAGGATTGGGTTTCTGGACTTGGAAAATTCTCAATAGGATATTAAGAATTAAATAGATTAAAAATTAGTTTTAAAAACGTGCGTAAAAAAAAAAGAAAAAAAAGAAAATTGAGTACCAGCAAGGATGAATGAAACAAAAAGTCTTAAGATAACCCAAAGGTTAACATGCCGTCAAACCCTACCAATCAGCCAAGACATGCTGTATGAGTATCCCCCACCCCCTTTTCAACAAAACCGGGCTAGAGAACCAGCATGAGTGAAAATAAGCATGTTAAATAAGTAAATGGCTAGTATTATCTGCGTTATTCGGACTATTGTCCCCATCTTTATTGTTATTTATATAACGTTTCGGCCGATATGCCCTCCGGCCTTCTTCAGGTATTTCTTGTCGCACTCGGGAACCTTCTTTTTGCACTCGGGAACTTTCTTGTCGTAGTCGGGAACCTTCTTGTCGTAATCGGGAGCCATCACGGAACTTTGAACTTAACCTTTTATTCAGTCCTCGGGGGTATTCTGTTCTCATTCCGCTAACCATAGCTGAGGTAGGAGTTGTGTTAATTATTTTTCTATGTTACTGCCTCTACTCAGGATTGAACACAGAATCCAGAGATAACTGTCACTTAGAACTGTCTTAACCTAACTACCTTATCCACTAGGCCATGTGGTATCGACCAAAATGTTGTACAAATAACAATAAAGATGGGGACAATAGTCCGAATAATGCAGATAATACTAATCATCAAGCCTCGTCTCAAACATTCAGAGAAAAAGTAAATGGCTGTACCTTACTTTTTGGTCATCCCTTGTAGTAATTGCAAAATGAAAACAAACTAAGAGTGAGTGGCAGGTAAAGTGGGGACCCTTAACTGGTGCTAGTTATTTCACACAGGAAGCAAAGAGCAACTCTAGCCTGGAATAAATTACTTTAGTTCCCCCACCCCCAGGACATGTCACTAACAATAAAATGGGGGGGTCAATGACCCATGGTAAAAAGATAGGAAATTATTCCACCTATCAACAATCCATTAAGTGAGTAATGCAGACAAAGGATAGAATAAGAAAAATGTTGCTCCTCCTCAGATAAGAATAAAAGTTTGTTTTATATAAGAACTAGAAGTGGCTACCCTGGGTAGGGGCTAGCCAAAAAAATTTAGTCTCGCAGATCCATTATTACTGAATCACAAATTAGATCCTCGCAGTATGCCCCATTAAAATCCTTATGTAAAAAAAAAGAAGACCTTGCGTTGATCCAGCAACTCTGAAAAGAAAAATTAATGTCTACTATTTAGAATATCAAATGCTAAAGAAATTCTATGCTGCTATTTTTTTTCTCAAAAACCAAGCCCTGTTGATATTTAATGTGTGTATATATATTTACTTTTTCGTTAATTGTTTTTATTTTCGAAGTTTCCGCCAGACATGCAGATACACATAACTGCTCTTTATATGTGTATAGATAGATGGCTTTTTTTTTTCTTTTCTTTTTTTCTTTTTTCTTTTTTCTTTTCTTTTTTCCTTTTCTTTTTTTTTTTTATTTGTTGTTGCTTGGAGTGTTATCTTCACCATGCAGCGTGGAGTGCTATTTTACTATGCCAAAATAGAAGTCCAACTATTTTAACCCTTTGATCCTATTATTTCAGTCTAAGTGCTATTTTCACTCTGCACCATGGAGTGCTATTTTTTCACTCTGCAGCATAAGCCTAATATTATCAGGCTTAGGAAAGCAAGACAAGATACTAAGAATAAAACGGTTTAATATCGCACCCATTTATATTCCGTCTTTTAATGAAATTACGTGGATATGACGTTAAACTGCATCTGATGATGAAGTTCCAATTTTGGAGGAGTGGGGAGTATCCCTTCATTGCCATTACTCCCAGGTCCCCCTGACCTGGAATGGTAGTAATACTTACCTGCTGTCTCGTCCTTCAGGGCGGGGGTCCAGTGTGCTTCGGCCACTGGACCGGTAAAGTACAATTAATAGTGTCGATCCCAGGGGGCTATCTTCCCAGGCAATACCTGCCCCCTTGGGGGCAGGGCTGGGTTTATTGCCCAGCGCCCCCCCCCCCTTGAGAGGGAATGCCGAAGGGATCGACACAATTTTTGTTCTTTCCCACCCATGAGCTTCGGCTTGTGGGTGGGCCCACGTTAAAATGGGGCCTTGTGCCCAGCCCATACAAGTGGGGTATGAGGCAAATACCCTGACCTGGAATGGTAGTACCTGTTAGGGTCCCATATATGGGTTGAATAGAAAAAAAATTGAGTTTTAAAAGAAGGGATTTTCAATACTCATCAAGAATGAATAGAACAAAACATCTTCGGTATAAAATAACCTAACAAGGGTTGAAGTGCCGTAAAATCCAAAAAAGAAAAGATGAAAATTAGATGATAGTTTTAACTCTTAACGTCCTATACCGTCTCATTCTACCTGGCCGGAAGTCACATTCATTCTTCTAATCTACCCCAAACGATAGCCTTTGTTTAAATGTAATATTAAACATATTTAGAAGTCTTTGATTTAAGGGAAATAACAGGTAACTTTAAATGAAAAGGCCATTTTTAGCCATCTATACATATATAAAGGGCAGTTATGTATATGTGTATGTCCGGAGGAAACTTCGAAAATAAAACAATTAATGACAAAGTAAATATATATATATATTCACTATCACCAGGTATAGTAACAGAAGGTAATTGAAATATGATGTTGATTGATTGAATTAATCGCCTCATTTATATTGCTTTTGTTTTGTTTTTTTTAATTGTAAATTATTAAATTAAAATTTCTTACTATATTGTTATATATTTACGTAGGGATTTTATGGGGCATCCAGTGAGGATCTAACTTGTGATAAGTAATAATGCGAGACTAACTTTTTAAAAATTCCCCTCTACCCAGGCGACGCGGGGTAGCCACTTCTAGTCTATTGATAAATCCTTATAGGAATGGGGGTCCTGGACTGAGAAAATTCTCAACAGGATGTTAAGAGTTAAACAAAGATGTTTACACCCTGGAATGAAGTTTAAACCTGTTTTGTGTTTGAATTTTTTTCTTTTTCTCCCTCCTTCTCTTGTTCTTTCCAGTCTTTTTAGTTCAAAGTTAATAAATTATGTTTTTTTTTTTTTTTTTGTTTTTTTTTTTTCATTTTAAGCTTTAGAATTTTTTTTTTTTTTTTTTTTTTTTTTTTTTTTTTTTTTTTTTTTTTTTTTTTTTTTTTTTTTTTTTTCATTTTAAGCTTTAAATTTCTTCACAAACAAAAGTGAAATTTATTAACACTTTTTCTCTGGTACATAAATTTCTTCTCACATAAATTTAATCTGTTTGTTCAGTAGTATCTTTGAAGAAGAAAAAGAAATATACACAGAGACCGAATGAATAAAGCTGAATCGGAGAAAAATCAATATCGGTTTTATTTTCATTATTATTTTATCACCTTACTATTATAGATTTTAAAATTTACAATATAATCAGAACATTTTTTTTTTTCTTTATAAACTGTTTTGATTAAGCTTTCTTTTTCTGATTCTAAAATTTAAGGCTATGTTCAAAGATTTCCATTCCAATGTTCTGTTTCTACTGATACTTTTTTAATAGTTAAATTAAAAATTTGTAAATATCCATGACTAGAATTTAGGGTTGTGTTTTTTATTAACCTTTTCATGTTCATGGTCTGTTTATATGTTGAACATATAAACAGTCTAAAATAAATTTGACAAAGCTTCATTACACACCGAGGTGAAATATCATTTGAATGAAGTTGTTTTGTGTTTTATCCGTATTTCCTCAATTTTCAATCCCATTTTGTCGGATTTACCCAATCTGTTACTCCTCATATATATATATATATGGTGATTGCCACTTCTTGACAGAATAAGGCCATTTCTACAGTTCGGCGGGATTGCGCGGTGCCCAGGCGTCAGCTTTGTTTTTATTTGCTGTTATACATATGAGCCTCTTCCCCGGTTTCCTCTCGTGTGCGACCGTACATGACTAAGAAACCCAGCCTTTGTCAGGCAGGCCCTGCCACACGCATCACATATATAGTCCGGCTTAAATGTAGGAAATGTATCCATGAATGTGCCATTTGCGTAGGGACCGCTTCAGGATGGAGTGTTCGAGCCGTTTTACCTCAAAGCCCTTGCAGCTATCATAGACAGTTTTCTCCATCCTGCGTGATTCATAGCTATTTTCTCCATTCATGAACGTTTATGTTGAGAGTTTTGATGTTGTTTTTGATAGCATCCATATATATATATATGTATAATGTACTTTCTTCGCTACTCTAAATCGTGTAAGTAAGTACTGGGGTTTTCACTGTACCCAAAGCGATGTATGTTAGTAGTCAGCTACTACCGACTACTGGACTTCAATAAACAACAGATACGTATGTACAAAGAGAGGACCCTTCTTTATTTTCTTTGGTGTGTGGATGGTAAAGGTGCAGAGCTTACAATGAGTGCCTGAGGGGTGGTTGCTGATGGGAGACGTGAAGTGTCCTTTTTGGCTGCTGGCTGGCGTCTCTGTCTGTCCGCTTGAATCTTCTCGTCTTTATATTGATAGATACGCCTCCGCATCTTTATCTTTTGATCTGATAACGGACATTTGTTATATATTTCTTTATCTTCTCCCTGCTTCCTTGACCGGAAACCCTCTCTTCCGCTTTCTCTTTCTTTTTAAATATATATTTTTATCTTTCTCTTTGTCCCTCAGCCGGAAGTTCCATCTTCCGGGCGAGGACAATACAACATATATACCTTTTTGTTGTATGGTCAAAATTTAATTTTTTACATAATTCCCAGTGGATCACCTTCCCAACCCAGTCCTGCCTAGCTTTGTATTCCCTTTGTGCTAGTTTGGGCTTCAGAAGAATTATGTACCTACTGAGTTGAGCTACAAAATGAAATATCATTTACTTTTCGTGGCTCCATTTTCTTCTTGGTCATCTCAAGATCTTTTACACACACACACACACACACATACCCTCAGCTGGATTTGAACACCTCCCTTCATTATGCATTATTTTCTTGCTAATGACTTTGCATTTTGGGGGGTTGGGCTTCTTTTTTTTCTTTCCACCCCTGGGTGTGAATTAATAGCATTAGCAAACAAAAATAAATTTTTTTTGCAAAAACTCCATCTTCATTCTTCTCTATGAGTTTACTGTGTATTCGTTTTGCATCACCTCAGGATAATAGGAAAGGCGGGCTATGAA
>CM042168.1:47914353-47934353 GCA_023376005.1 Doryteuthis pealeii
TTTATTTTAATTTTTTTTTTTTTTTAATATTGAATATAGGGCCCCGGCTTAGCTCAGTCAGTAGAGCACCTGCCTAGGAATTGCAAGGTTCCTTATTTGATACCGGTCCTCGCCAACTCAGCGCATGAGTAGCACAGATTGAATAATCTGATCTGTGCAGTAAAGTGGGGGAGTTGATGGTTGGTGTGGAACTCCACCTCAGCAAAAATAATCTCCCTGGTCTAGTGCTAGCAAAAAGGGGATAGACTCCCTCACTGTCTGGCTGATACCAACAATAGGCCATTCCAACTTTAATTTACTTAGTCTGTATAGATTAATTAAATCTTTATTCATTACACTTATATATATATATATATATATATATATATATATGTGTGGGGGGGATTGTCACTGTTTCAGCTTTTACTGGAACGGTGTGCCAAACGCAGTATTATTGGTAGAGTGCTCAATATAAAATAGAGCTGTTTTCTGAAATTTTTTGCAATTTTTTGATTTTCCTTGCATTTGTAACATGTTCACCTGATGATTGTTGATGCATGAAACCAAAATGGTCGTGAATGTTCCTTTGTCACCAAATAAATAGATATGTAAAACTGTTATATATTTATTATATATATATATATATATATATATATATATATATATATATATATATATATATGCTCGCCGGCCCTAGTGGATTGAGCTGACAGCTGCCATTTATGCTAAAATCGCTAGGCTCTCCTTAAAACGGGTAGAGCTTCCCTTCTGCTAGTGGGTGTGCTGATAGCCCAGTGGTTAGAGGTTCTGACTGACAAAAAATTGGTTGAGTTTCGATCCCAGCTTGAAGCAGTTTATAAAGTTTAGCGGTACTGAAGAAGTATGTGGATGACTATATGTATGTGAAATCCAACAAACTTTGCGGATTCAATTGTTGATATCAAGGACTCTCACTCCAGACTGCCCTGTCGGCTGGGGCGTTAGAATGCACCGATTGCATCCCTGCAGAGGAGTAAGTTCCCCCAATGGGCCACCTGTTGGCTGTGGGTGGCGACCTGTGATGCTTAAGGATAGAACCCAGGTGGTTGAGCAGTCCATGACTTGCAATACTCCACTTTGACCCTTACTTAGGCTAGACGGGCAGTCGGAGAGGCCCCCTCTGATCAATCGGCTGGTCACGTCAAGCCCTAGCACCTATATGACTGTCCCAACCCTATTGCCTTTATGGCAAGCCCCAACCCCTTTTTATCATATGGGTGCTAGAAGGCGGTGGCTGTGGGTCTATATGTCCTGGGTATGATGTTAAACTCTATCTGATGGTGAGGTTCCAGATCTGGAGGTTTTGGGAATGTGGAACACCCTTTCATCACCATTGCTCCCTGGTCCACTCTGACTCTGAGTGGTAGTACCTGTTAGGATCCCATTTATGGGTTAAATAGAAAAATGTATTTATAAAAAAAAAAAACTGTGTATCCATTAAGGATGAATTTATTTCAAAACTTTATCGGCATTAAATGACCCACTGAGGTTGATATGCCGTAAACAAAACTAAACCCACTCAAGAGACTGTCAAGTACTGATCTATTTTCCAGCTCTTTGTTTACCCTTCCCAAAATAAAATAAATTTGAAAAAAAGACAATAAAAAATTGTGCTTCATCCTCTTTCAAGAGGAGGATTGGAAGTTGTGTCGTATCCTGGACACTAATGATAACATTGTTATCTTTTTCAAGTTGATAAACCCTCCCGGAACACTGACTCGTTCTCTCTGATGACAATCCTTTCACAGTCCAGAGAAAAATAAACCACTTTAAAATTTGATTCAAGGTTTGTCCACCTTCACATTGCTGCAATATCAACCAAAAAAACATTTCCCCTTATTAAAGTGATCAGCTCTTCCTAGATTACTAAACATCTAGTGTGTATTTGCCCAACCCATCTGCCACGAGGCAGGATGTAGCCCAAGGTCAATTGTTAAGTGGAGTACAGCTGGTTTGTGCTCAGTTTTCCTTCTCCATGACTGCCCGCACTGTCCAGGATTTGAACTTGTGTTGCCATACCTATTTCCTATGATGATAACCATTACACAACAACCACCCCCACAACATAGATATGTAGATATTTATTCCTTCCTTTAGAAGATAGGTATGTGAAATGCAACCAACCTCATCCAGAATTTGAACTCCGGCTGGCGTGTCCATTTTCTACGATGATACAATTTGTGCTTAGTTTTCCTTCTCCGTGACTGGTTGCCTAACCAAGGGTAAAGAACCCAGTCTACCCATAGCTGGAGGGAGAAGAGATACATTCATTCCTTTCTCAAGGGCATTAGTGTGAAAGTGTCCAGTTCTTGTGTGTAATACACATCCCCTAGATACTCGGCTTTAAAAATCTGGAAAACGTGCGTACTATACACAAATAATTATGATATTGAAATAATTGTAATATGAATTTTATATTTGAATTATTTGGACTATTTTCCTCATCTTTATTATTGTTACTGAGGGTTTTCACAGTACCAAATCGATATAATGTTGTATACCCTTTTCTTACTTCTTTACTCTGGTCGTATTTTCTTCTGACCGGCTTTGCTATTCTGATCGTCTATCATCTTGGTCTGGTCTAGCGTCTGGTGTTGACTTTCTTGGGGACTTCGGGTCTGGTTTCTGTTGGGAATTTCTCCTTATCAGAAGCCCTGTGTCATTGTTAGTTTTTAGTAAACACAAGACTTCGATTTTCTTTTAATGTTCTTTATTCGGTAAGTCCCCAACCCAGACATAACATAGCGCACATATGCAGAGTTACAGTTTTAGACAGAGCGTCATGGCCGACTGCTCTGTCTGACGTCTAACTGCAAAACTGGGGACTCTGAAAAAGGTCCCACGTGACTTCATATATTTGGCGGGCTTCTGTAATTTTCCATAGAAGGACCCGGCCATGGTATGAAAGGGTTCATCCCCTCAGAATTACAGGAGATTGACAATAATCTTATGCAACCGCATAGATTATGTAACATTATTTTCTGTACAATGTTTCGGACGATGTGCCCTCTGGCCTTCTTCAGGTATTTCTTATCGGACTTGGGAACCTTCTCAAACTCGGGGAACCTTCTTGTCATAATCAGGAGCCTTGATGGAACTTTGAACGCAACCCTTTATTCAATCCACGGGGGTATCCTGTTTTCATTCCACTAACCATGACTATGGTCCTCATTTTTATTGTTATCTGTACGACGTTTCAGCTGATGTGCCCTCTGGCCTTCTTCAGGTATTTCTTATCGGACTTGGGAACCTTCTCAAACTCTGGAACCTTCTTATCATAATCGAAAGCCTTCATGGAATTTTGAACGCAACCCTTTATTCAATCCACGGGCTATACTGTTCTCATTCTGCTAACCCTGACTGGGTACAAGTGTTAAGCTATGTTAATCATTATTCTATGTTACTGTTGCCCTTGACCAGGATTGAACCTGCAGCATGGCAATCAATCTAATTGGATTTATCTTGTCTTCTGTTTTGTTTTATGGGGATTTTTTTTTTGGTTTTTCTTTCCGCAAGTACACATGTTCTCATCTAGAAAAGCCACCCCCCCCACTACTGCTGCTGCCCCATCAGTTTCTATTGCTAAATTTGTTTTTTGTTTGTAAGGAATTAAATGATCCTGGAGAAATGTTCCCTGCTATTTTTCTCTTGAGTATGACTACAAACGTGTTTAGGTTTTGTTTTGTTTTTTTTGTTTTTTTTGGGGGGCAGGGGGTTCGGGCGGGGAGTGGGGTATGTGGATATTTAAATTCTAAACTCAATATTCCCATCCTTCGTTGACAAATTGCGGCCACTTGATATATCTCTAGAAACTGAAAACACTCATTAGATGTAACTCTATCCGATTTTCAGTTGTATCCACAAATTGTGACCCCCCCCCCAAAAAAAAAACACAACCTGGAAAACAAACTGCAATAAAAGGCTACTGTGGTGTTGTTTACCAGGAGAGTAAAAAAAAAGTCACACTTTCACACAGATAAAATGTACTACCCCTGTAGAAAAAATAATAAAAAACAATAAAAAAATAAAAAATATTGAGAATATTGAAAATTTTTTTTTTTTTAAATGCAAGTGCAAAGGTGCAAGTCAGGATGTGACACAAGGTCAACTTTTTTCAGCTGAGTTTGACAGGTTTAAATTCAGAAATTTCCTTCTAGACTTGTTGCCATACCAAGGATAAAGAGCTTAGTCTACCAAACTATTTACCCATAGCTGAAAGGAGAGTAATTTGGATTGTCCCATGACATCTGTTACAGTTAACATATAAATTTTATGTGCTGATGTAACACCTATTATGGGACAAAGGCAGAATGACTTTGTGTATTAGAAAGATGCCTTTTTTTAATAATTGTAGAACTGTCATAGTTTTTGCGGTGTTTTCTCATATACATTTAACATTGAAGTCCGGAGACCACATCGGCCGAAACATTGTACTTGATAACAATAAAGATAAGAACAATGGTCCGAATAATCCAAATATAAAATTCATATTATAATTATTTAAATATCGTAATTATTTGTGTATATCTCTTTTTCTACACCCACTCCAATTCTGGTAAAATAGTAAGACAGGCTGGGTTCTATAGCCTTGATAGGACTACCAGTCTAGGAGAAGAACTCTGGATTTTATTTCTTTATCATGGACCGTGGAGATGGTAACCATGCTTAATATAGTTCAATAATCATTTTATCCTTAGATATTAGCCACAAGAACTTTCAAGATGATCAATTCGTTGGCGGAGCAAAGAGGAGGTGGTCAGGAAGGGGCAGTTGCCCCAGGGGGTGCAAAATCACCCTAACCCAAAAGCCTTTGCATTGCTATAACATTGAAAAATATTGCCTAATTTTTGCTGCTTTACTCCTGAACTATGAATGCATAGAATTTGAAAGCGGTGGGTAAGTGAAGCTTTGAAAAATCTGAATCTGTATTTAGTGTATGAAATTTATATGCAAAAGTAACAATTATTTTGGGACAGAGGTAATATAATACCGTCTCTGTCCCATAATGGTTGTTACATTTAGTGTATGAAATTTATATGCAAAAGTAACAGCTATTATAGGACAGTAGTAGTATTTGTTTTTAAAAACATTTTCTCTGTTAATTTACTAATAACAAAAGAGAATGTTTACCTAAAAATCTCTTGCTTTTTACTAGGCTTCTTCATTGCCATTACTCCTAGGTTCATCTGGATAAGTAGTACATCATTCATTGCCATTACTCTCATGGTTCATCTGGAGTAAGTAGTACATCTTCATTGCCATTACTCCTAGGTTCATCTGGAGTAAGTAGTACATCTTCATTGCCATTACTCCTAGGTTCATCTGGAGTAAGTAGTACATTTCATTGCCATTACTCCTAGGTTCATCTGGAGTAAGTAGTACATTGCCATTCTCCTAGGTTCATCTGGAGTAAGTAGTACATCTTCATTGCCATTACTCCTAGGTTCATCTGGAGTAAGTAGTACATCTTCATTGCCATTACTCCTAGGTTCATCTGGAGTAAGTAGTACATCTTCATTGCCATTACTCCTAGGTTCATCTGGAGTAAGTAGTACATCTTCATTGCCATTACTCCCAGGTTCATCTGGAGTAAGTAGTACATCTTCATTGCCATTACTCCTAGGTTCATCTGGAGTAAGTAGTACATCTTTATTGCCATTACTCCTAGGTTCATCTGGAGTAAGTAGTACATCTTCATTGCCATTACTCCCAGTTTCATCTGGAGTAAGTAGTACCTGTTAGGCACAGATTTAGACTTTTGGCGGCCCGTGACATCTGGAGACCCTCAAGTTCTCTCAACATAAAAATTAGGTACATGAGAAATAAAAAAATATTCAAAATATTGAGAATATTGCAATTTTTTTTTTTTTAAATGCAAGTGCAAAGGTGCAAGTCAGGATGTGACACAAGGTCAACTTTTTTAAGCTGAGTTTAACAGGTTTAAATTCAAAAATTTTCCTTCCAGACTTGTTGCCATACCAAGTATAAAGAGCTTAGTCTACCAAACTATTTACCCATAGCTGAAGGGAGAGTAATTTGGATTGTACCTTTCCCAAGGATATTAGCACCATGTGAAATGTAAACAGCCTCATCCAGGATTTGAACTCTGGTTGCCGTGTACATTTCTTACGATGATAACCATTACCCCTCCCCACACACACACATATATATATATAATTACTTCCCTCCTACCAACCCATTATAGTTTCTGTGTTAATTTTGATGCTGTCATAGATTTTAAGTTGAACCCATTTACATTGAGATTGAAATACTATACGAGTAGAAAGAAAAAAATTAAACTGAATGATAGGTTCTAATGACACAGTGCTATATACTCCCTCTTCCGTGCACCCTCCCCCCCCAACTCCTGAGATATTGTTTCGTGGGGATCTTAGAAAAGAAAATACAGTTGAAATTGTAGCTGTCTTTTTTTATTCCTATCAAGCAATGATTTGTGGAGTGGAAAGGAGTCATTTGAATTGAAGTAATCAATTAAGTAAACTAAAAGAAATTAATTTTGAACTGACTCTTATGGCTCTCTCTCTCTCTCTCTCTCTCTCTCTCTCTCTCTCTCTCTCTCTTCTGTGAAATGAAAAATTTGTGAATGTTCTTTGGTTACCTCCAAACTCCCCCCCCCCAATAAATAAGAAAGATTTTGTCATTGAATTTTTAAAAAATTTTTTACCCTTTATCTACCAGAGCACCCCAAACCACCTAACAATCAAAATGCTAGAGATTGTCAGCTCTTAGAAAATGGTTAAGACCATGAATTCATTCTTAATGGATAATCAAATTTTGTTTATAAACTCATGTTTTTCTATTTAACCCATAGATGGGACTCTAACAGGTACTACCACTTCAGGTTAGAGTGGACCTGGGAGCAATGGTGATGAAGGGATACTCCACATTAAACCTTTCTCAAGTTCTCTCGGTACCATTATTTCCAATCTGTGCTGTTTTTCATTCTCATAGATTGACAATCTCGGTTGGTTACACTTAGAATTTACAAAAAGCAAGTAATGATAATATTTTTTTTATTTCTCTCAAGCAATAAGTCTGTTTTAAGATTGGCCCTAACATCTTTTTCTGTTTTCTTTTTTTTCTTTTTTTTTTCTTTTTTTCTTTTAATGAATACTCTCGCTCTCATAGACATTGCAGTTGTGGCATCATCAATCTCCGTAATAATTATCTGGCTGGCTCTCGTTAAAAAGTTCTCCAGTTATCTAACATTGTTGCTGATTTCTCTTGTGAAGAGAGAAGCTCTCATTTCCCAGCGTTTAAATATCAAAACTAGAACCCCCAAACAGCAGCAGCAGCAGCAGCAAAATACTCATTTACCTGCCACCTTCTCCTCTTTCACTTCCTTATTCTATTTCTCTCACTTCCTTCTTACCTACCCGCTCTGTCTGTCTGTCTGTCTCTGTCTTTCCTCAATCTCTGACTTCCTCTATCTGTCTGTCTCTGTCTCTTCCTCAGTCTGACTTCCTCTTTCTCTTCCTCTCTTTGTCTTTCTCTCTCTCTTCCTCTCTTTGTCTTTCTCTCTCTCTTCCTCTCTTTGTCTTTCTCTCTCTCTTCCTCTCTTTGTCTTTCTCTCTTCTTCCTCTCTTTCTCTCTCTCTTCCTCTCTTTGTCTTTCTCTCTCTTCTCTCTCTCTTCCTCTCTTTGTCTTTCTCTCTCTCTCCTCTCTTTCTCTCTCTCTTCCTCTCTCTCTCTCACTCTCTCTCTTTGTCTTCCACTCTCTCTCTCACTTTCTCTCTGTCTTCCACTCTCGCTTTCTCTCTGTCTTCTCTCTCTCTCTCCTCTCTCTCTCTCTCTCTCTCTCTCTCTCTCTCTCTCTCTCTCTCTCTCTCAGTCTTCCTCTCTTTGTCTTCCACTCTCTTTGTCTTCCACTCTCTTTGTCTCCACTCTCTCTCTCTTTCTCTCTGTCTTCCACTCTCTCTCTCTTTCTCTCTGTCTTCCACTCTCTCTTCTCTTTCTCTCTGTCTTCCACTCTCTCTCTCTCTCTCTCTTTCTCTCTGTCTTCCACTCTCTCTCTCTTTCTCTCTCTGTTTTCAATGACAGACAAATAGATGCTTTTTCTTTTACCTTAAAAGGTAGCTGTGTATATGATCTTATATTTTTAGTGTATATATATATATATATATATATATATTCTTTTTATTTGAAAAAAAAAAAACATAGTTCTGTATATGTTTTTTTTTTTTATTCTTTTCTAGCACAAGCCATTTTTTTTTTGTAATTTTTAACTGTAAAAAGACAACTGTACACCTGATATATATTTCTTTTACTTCCAGGCAATTCTTACTATCATATTTCTTGCTTTTAACTATTTACTCAACATTTCCCTGTCTAACTTCTCAGATTAGGGAGGGATATATATATATATATATATATATATATGTTCTTGTTTCTTTTTCTTCTTTTTTTTTTCTTTTTTTTTTTTTTTTAACTATTTGGCACCAGCCTTCCTGAATTTAGCAAGGTAGGATTGGGGTTCACCGTTTTGTGGGAATTGGTTAGATGCATTTTATACTCAAGGGAAAGTTTGCAGAAATAATATATATATATATATATATATATATATATATATATTATAAAATGAGTGTATCTTAAAGAGATAGTCTCCGTCTGTGTGTGTGTGTGTAAGTAAGTAAGTATGTCTATCACATGGATTTCGCAATTACAAGACGAAGCTGAAGTTGTTACTTCAGAAGTTGATAAATTTGATTCTGTACATGACACCACTGGCTCTGCTTAACACCTTTTTTTTTTTTTTTTCTCTCCCATTTATCAGATAAATGATCATATAACTTGAATCATGCCTGATACTTAGACAAGAAAGAGAAGGGAGATAACTCTTGTAATGGAAAGAAACTTTCTGCTTTATTTGATTATTTGCTATTTCTCTTACTACTGTTTTATTATTTAATCGTGTTTTTTTTTTCTTTTTTATAATAGAAGAATAGTCCATTTCTCTGAATGTTTGAGATGAGGCTTGATGATTAGTATTATCTGCATTATTCGGACTGTGAGGAAAAGGATTCAAAGTTATATATACTTGAATACAAGACTCTGACGAAGGTTGACAGACAAAACATTTAATATGGTACAGCACATAGATATAACAAGATATATAATACATTGGTAAAACAAAGTTACATGTAGAAAGATAAATACACATTCATGAATGGTACCAGATATACATAAAAGTACAGACATGAGACTAGGGATAGTCCATGCTGTGTGAAGAACTTACAGTAATGTAAGGGGGCCAAAAGCCCCAACGAGAAGGGGTAGACCATGTCTACCCCATGTGTCTTGTAGTTACTGGAACAGGAAAAGAGAGATAAGCGTTTGAAATAGGCGCTTAAATACTATAGCCCCTAGCGGGCACCAGCAAACTAAACGGGCAGACAACTCAACCAGGCAAATATGAAACTAACGCTACAGGACTATTGTCCTCATCTTCATTGTTATCTGTACAACATTTCAGCCGATATGCACTCCTGAAGAAGGCTGGAGGGTATAATGAAGGAAATATCAGTTTTCTTCAGGATGAAAATGGCATGGACAAATATAAAAACATCGATAAAAATGACTCTTCACTGTTAATTGTTATTTACCAACTCTTTGAATGAGACAGGAATATATCCATCTTGCTAAAGTCATGGAATCGGTGTGTATTCTGGGAATCCCTTGGCTCAAACTCTTAGATTAGAACAAAATTGTTAATGCTATTTCCAAAGTGCCAAGTAATTTTCTCAGATTATGGATCTTTGTTTGAAAGTTTTCAGATTCTATGCCAAAGATGTTTCCTATTTTTGAGATTTCTCCTTTTCAGGCAAAGTGCTTAGTTCTGTCAAATGAATCTTTACATTTTATCGTCTGTCTGAAACCCTAAGAGGATGGAATGGAGTGTTAAGAGACTGGGGTCGGGGGGTGAGGGGGTGGAGATGGCTTTTATTTGCCACAAAGTGCTTTGCCTCTCTCTCTCTCTCTCTCTCTCTCGCCTCTCGCCCTCTCTTGCCTCTCTCTCTCTCTCGCTTGCCTCTCTCTCTCTCTCTCTCTCGCTCTCTCGCTCTCTCGCTCTCTCTCTCTTGCCTCTCTCTCTCTCTGCCTCTCTCTGCCTCTCTCTCGCCTCTCTCTCTCTCTCTTCTCTTGCCTCTCTCTCCTCTTCTCTCTCTTGCCTCTTTTTTTGCTGAAAGGCAGTTACAATGCGTATATTGTATAAAATTCGATAATTATAGAAAATAATCATGACAAGCGAACTCAGCAAATATCGCCCTCTACATAAAACATCGTACAGCTGTTTCAACTTTATTAAGTCCCATCAGTGAGGGAAATCGTAAGTATACATCACTGATGAGACTTAATAAAGTTGAAACAGCTGTATGATGTTCTACATGGGGCACAATATTTGCAGAGTTCACTTGTCATGATTATTTTCTATAATTATTGAATTTTATACGATATACACATTGTAATTGCCTTCAAGCAAAAAATATAAATAATAATAATATATATATATATATATATATATGATTAAAATCGAACGGTTTAAAAACTACCGACTTAAGTTTCTCGCAGTAGCTCGAATCTCCAGGGTATTCGTACTCTGATATAGAAATGCAAGAGATTGTATAATCTCTTGTTTTTCTATATCATTGTGTTTTGTTTTTGTTTTTTTTCTTTTTTCTTTTTTAAGTTAACCACCGAAAAGCATTACTACTGAATATGATTAGCATTCAAATAGGCAGTTATTTAGAAAATCTTATGCATATTAAATTAAAACCTTGTGTTTATTTGGTTAGCAAGCAACCTGTATCCTATTTTTATTTTTATTTTTATTTTTATTTTTTTTTTTTTTTTTTAACCATTAAAAATTCATTACCACTGAACTTGGTTAGCATTTAAATAGGTTTTTATTTAGAAAATCTTATACATATGAAACTAAAACCTTGTGTTTATTTGGTTAGCTAACAACCTGCATTTATTTGGGGTTTTTTTTATATTTTATTTTTTATTTTTTTAGTTGACCATTAAAATTCATTACCACTGAACTTGGTTAGCATTCAAATAGGCAGTTATTTAAAAAGAATTCATACATATTAAATTAAAAGCTTCTGTTTATTTGGTTAACAAACAACCTGCATTTAAAAAAAAAAAATTTATTACAAAACAATTGTCTTACAAAAGAGAAAAGAATGGGATTTGACAAAGCAAAAAGGCTGCCCTGTTGGCTGGGGCGTTAGAATGCACCTCTGCAGAGGAGTAAGACTCCCCCTAATGGGGCCACCTGTTGGCTGTGGGTGGCGACCCGTGATGCTTAAGGATAGAGCCCAGGTGGATGAGCAGTTCATGACTTGCAATACTCCACTTTGGACCTTTCTTGGGCTAAACGGGCCCCTCCGATCAATCCTTATGGCAAGCCCCAACCCCTTTTTATCATACGGGTGCTAGAAGGCGGTGACTGAGAGTCTACATGTCCTGGGAATGACGTTAAACTCTATCTGATGGTGAGGTTCCAGTTCTGGAGGTTTGGGGAATGTGGAGCACCCCTTCATCACCATTGCTCCCTGGTCCACTCTAACCCGGAGTGGTAGTACCTGTTAGCGTCCCATCTATGGGTTAAATAGAAAAACATGAGTTGATAAACAAAATTGTATTGTGCATTAAGAATGAATTTATTTCACAACTTTGTCGGCATTAAATGACCCACTGAGGTTGATATGCCGTAAAACAAAACAAAACCAAACCAAAGCAAAAAGGCATTTATTTTGTATAAATAAATTGGTTCTTGGGCAGAGACAAACTTATAAGTGATGTTTTCCCATGGACTCTTACACATAGACACACAAGCGTAGGCCAACTCGCAAAAACTTATATTAATCCGCTCTGTGCGGACACTGGATGCTGTCTAGAGCAGTGTTTTTCAAACTTTTTTTTTAATTGCGACCCACAGTCAGGAGAATAATTTGAATTGTGACCCATTAAACCTAAATGTAATGATCTGAAATGAGCAAATCAAAAGCTTGAGAAAGCTTTATTCTACTACTGTTGCAGTTTCTTGGGAGTTTATATACTTTGAGAAAGTTAAAGATTTACACAAAAGGGAGGTAATAATAAAACAGGGAAAGTAACTCTCAGTTACTTATTACACGGCCCATTTTATTCATTTCATGACCCACTGATGAAGGGCCAGGAACCATAGGTTGAAACCCCTTGGTTGAGATGATTATTGCGTTCATTGTACATTTATATTTACATTTTTTTGTGTAGGTGTCTCTTAAGAGTTTTTTTTTTTTCTTTCAAACTTTCTCTCTTTCAAAATAAACCATTTCTATTTTACCTTCTTCCCTCAATGTACTTTGACAATAAGAAGCTAGCTGGATAGTTGAGCTTTGTTTATTTTTATTCATTTATTTTATCTTATTTATTTATCTTTTTAAATTTCTCGTCATAGTCTTTTTATTTTCAAGAGTCTGGCGCTTTGGATTGTGTTGTTGCATGTAATAAAATTGGTTTTAAGATTTTATCAATTTTGAAACTAGATTGGGGGGTGGGGGTAAACGAAAATTATTGTGCAAAATATGGTATTTTTTTAATTTATTTTAAAATGATTTTTATATTTTTATTTGTTTTTATATATTTTATTTTTATATTCTTATTTATTTTTATTTTTATATTTTTATCTGTTTTTATTTTTATATTTATTTTTATATTTATTTTTTTTTATCTTTATTTTTTCATGTTTTTTATTTATTTATTTATCTATTTTTTATTAATTTTTTATTTTTTTTATTTGTTTTTATTTTTTTTGTTGATGTTTTTTATTTATTTATTTTTTTTTTGTTGGTGTTTATAGACTTATATCAAGTTTCACAAAAATACAAGCAGTTTCTAAAAATAAACAAAAAAAAACACATCAATCTAACCAAACTTGTTAATCACTAAAAGTATCAATTGTTAACATTAATTAGCCTTGACCTGCCTGTTCAGTTAAATCCCCTTTGATAATTGTCAGTTTCGAGAAATGTCTACTAGATGGTGCTGGTGAGTTTTATGAATGAGCTATGAAATTATTCCCCTTTGATAATTGATTGTAGTGAGTGAAATGTAGATGGCACTGAATTAGTGTAGTATTGGTATGCTGACCAATCATGGCTAACCTTGAATTCCCCCTCTCTCTCATTATATATGTCTCTCAGAGGAGAAGGGAAAAAAGGGGAGGACATTTACACAGAGGAAAGAACATTCAATAATCTTTACTATTATTAAGCCTGTTAGATTATTAATGTTTATATATGAAAATAAATAAATTCTAATGAAGCTTCTAAAACCAACAGAGGTGAAATATTCATTGAATGTAATTGTGTTGTTTATTTTCACTCTTTCCTTAATTTTTCCTCACATTTTGTTGGATTTTTCCAAATCTATTATTTTCTTCACACATATATATATATATATATATATATATAATAAAAGGGGCCGGTTTAGCTCAGTCAGTAGAGCGTTGGGCTAGAAACCACAAGGTTCCTAGTTCGATACCGGTCCTTGCCAACTCAGCATATGAGTAGCACAGGGATCTGTGCAGTAAAGTAAGGAGCTGATTGTAGGTGTGGCGCTCCACCTCAGACGCCAAAACAATCTCCTTGGTCTAGCGCTATTGAAAAGGGGATAGACTCCCTCGCTAACTGGCTGATACCAACTTTAGGCCGCCCCGACGACTTTACCTTTACTTATATATAATATAAAGTGGTATATTTATAAGTAAATAGTTCTCAATATCACTGATAAAGCATGTATATCTAAGTTAGGGTAGCATGGACATGAAGTTAATGGCACTTAGTTAATGACAGTTCCTCACCTATGTGACTGTCAGTAACCAAGCACTGTTGATTCATGTCCACACTACTCTATCTATCTATCTATCTATCTATCTATCTATATATATATATATATATATATATATATATATATATATATATATATATATATATATATATATATTAAGGAGCGAAAAGCATATACATTGTAAAATATTGAATTTCTAAAAAAGAAAAACTAGGGAACCCTTATGTCTTAATTTTATTTTATTTTTCCTTTTTTTTTTTCGGTCAATCTCTTCAGAGAAATTCATTTGACAAATGTTGAAAGACGTACAAATTGGATAATAACCGAACGAATCAAAGGAGGATGAGAGGAAAGAAAAAAAAACTCACGTCTTCATATATATATATATATATATATATATATATATATATTATATATATATGCACTAAATGAATTGATTCACCTAGGTGCCCACGTAATTAGGTGTAAAGATTCTTCTATCAATGGAAAAATTAATTTTTATGTAATTAGAAAAAAAATTTGAAAAAAGAACCTTTGATATTATTCTATGAACTTCATCAAAAGCCAGGTGCACAAACAACTACTGGAACTTTCTGAACATGTGACAGATTTTTTTTTTTTTTTTTTTTTTTTCCTCTATTTTCTTTTTCTTTTCTTTTTCTTTTTAATTTCATTTTTTCTTTTTTTTTTTTCTAAAGTGTTTCTCATAATACAATCAAAAATTTTTTTCTGTAAACAATACCAATATTTTTTATTTTTTAAATTCCCCTTGGATACCTTAAAAATCCAACCTCATTGTAAACAAGTAATTGTTCTGAATATTTATTATTATTATTATTATTATTATTATTATTATATTATTATTATTATCATTACTAGTAACTCCGGTCGATGTAAAAATAAATTTTTGAAAGATATTGCTTGAGGAGGTGGAAGTTAAAAATGTCGGAGAGTTTGAACCATAAATCATGAAATCATCAAATTTATGAAAGGAGTAAAAAAAATAAAACGATTTGAAACTAAGTTCTTTTAACTTTGAATATCTATTAAAATAAAACAAACTATATATAGATATATGGTACTGGAGATGTATCTATTAAAACTTGTTTTAAAAAACAATAAGGACTGTCTTAATTAATTTAATGTTATGATGATTTCGGGTATAATGACGTAAGCAGTGACGTAGTTTTTGTTACAGAACAAAAAACGGAAGCGAATCTCCATTATTAATAGATTATTATTATTATTATTATATTTACTCAACTTTTCTTAATAAGGCATACAGACCTCAGGTTGCTTACAGTACCTGTTGTTGTATAAAGTAATGGAGGTGTTCATGGCATAATGGTTATAATCGTAGGAAATGGATCCAGCATCCAGAGTTCAAATCCTAAACAAGGCCGTTTGTATTTCACATAGCACTAATACCCTAAGAAAAGGTATGAATACAGCTATTCTCTCTCCAGCTATGGGTAAATAAATAATGTAGACTGGGCTCTATAACCTTTGGTTAGGCCACCAGTCTAGGAGAAGGAAAACTCTGAATTCAAACCAGTTGTACTTTACTTAAAAAATGACCCTGTGTCACATCCTACTCGTAGCAGAGAGGTTGGGTAAGGGATCACCCATCCAAGTATTGAGCAGGCTCATCACTGCTTAACTTCACTAATCTCTTATGGTGGCTCCGAGATTTCCAGCAAGATTAAGTGAATTTTCTGGCCCACTGACAAATCTATCTTTTCTGGGGAGGAGGGGGATCGAGCTTTCTCAAACTGCACACTGATCTGGACATAGAACGTGCAATCAGTTTCATTATTAAATCAGCCTCAAACATGAGAAAAAAAGGCAAATATTTCTTTGTGCATAGATCATGTTTGAAAAATCATATTAGGAGGTGGTTGTAGTGTAATGGACTAAGCGACCCAAGTTCAAATCCTAGATGAGGCTGTTTGCATATATATATATATATACACACACACACAAGGTGTGTCAAAAAACTATCAAGATTTTTTGTACTTTTTTGATACACTTTGTATTCTGGAAAAAATACTGTTGCATTCATTAATTTTTTTTTTTTTCAGAATACAAGGTGTGTAAAAAAAAAGTACCAAGTTTAAAGCTGTATTTACCAAGATAGAAATGAAGAATGAATGAAATGGGGGTCTTTTCTTTTCCAAATAAAGATGTGACAAAAAGTACAAAAAAATCTCAATACTTTTTGACCTTATATATATATATATATATATATATATATATATATATATATATATATATATATCAGGATTATTTAAGACTGCCCAATTGTCAATACAGTTTAGGTTTCACCAAGCATAATGTGCCCAATTTTTTTTTTTTAAGAATTTAAAAAGTTGATTTTATTATGAGAAACTCTTTATATCTACAAGTTTTTGTGTATTGTATTTCATTTGAATTTTCAGTGCTTTCTTTCTTTCTCTTCTTTTTGTTCTTTTTTTTTTTTCTTTCTTTCCAGACACGTATCATATCCTTTCATTTTCTCTACTCCAAATTTTAAAGCTGATTCTTGATACCATTGATTTATTTTATTTTATTTTTATTTTCTTAAGGCTATTACCTCTTCTTTCTCTCTTTTTTTTCTTTTTTTTCTTTTTATTCATTTTTCTTTAAATCAATTTTCTGACCTTTTTTCTCCCAGATGTTCAAGTTTTAAATCCGATCATTTGATCTGAACTTAAAACTTTTGATGTTGTTCAATAAATGAGTCTATAACACAAGATTTGTAGATTCTCAATCTGAAGCAATCCAAGAAATAGGAATTTAAAACAATTTCTTATCAATAAAATATCAATCAATCTTATTAAATGTAATGAGATAATTATTGACCACTTGATACAAGAACAAATAAAGAAAAGATCAGTAGAGGTGTTAGTGGCATAATGGTTATCATCATATGAAATGAAATTGGCTACCCAGGTCTACATTATATAAGATTTGAGATTTAAGGGCAATGAGAAATGTTTTAAGTTTAAAAAAATCTTTTTTTTTAATTCAAAATATTTAAAACTTATAAAATTTGAAATTTAAGGGTGTTGAGATATGTTTTTATTTTTTTTTTTTTTTTTATTTTTTTTTTTTTTTTTTTCCTATCTTAAGATATTGGATATTTAGAAATTATAAGATCTGAGTTTTATGGCAGATAAGTAATGTTTTGATTTAAACATATTTTTTTTCAAATATCTAATATTTAAAATCATTTGTGATTTAAGGGAGATGTGAAATGTTTTGAATTTTTAAAAAGATAATTTTCAAAATCTTAAAATATTTAATATTTAAAAATGATAAAATTTGAGATTTTTAAAAATTAAAGATCTATGATTTGAGAGATGAGAAATATTTTTAATTCAAGAGAAAAAGAAATTTTAATATCTTGAAATATGTAATATTTTTAAAAAAATCATCATATTTGAGGTGTAAGAAAGACGAGATGTTTTAAATTTTTTTAAAAAATTTTTAAAAAATAAAAAAATTTTTTTTTTAATCTCAAAGAAATCTAAAGAATAAGATATTAGATTTGAGATTTAAGGGTGATAAAAAATATTTTATTTTATTTATTTTTTCTATTTTTTATTTTTTTATTTTAAGATATTCAATATTTAAAAGATCTTTAATAATACAATGCCAATTAGATTGACTAAGGTGCAACATCAAAATTTTAAAATCGATCTATATTTTATATATATATATATATATATAATATATATATAATATATATATATATTGTATAAGTTTGTTTTTCTTTGTTTTTGTTTTTGTTTTTAAATATAGTTTAAGTAGAATAACAAAGTGAAACCATTGGAGGATTTTTTAAATAATTTGTCTCAACAGAAACTTCACTGAAAAATTAAACCAGGCAACTCACCAACAACAATCTTTGCAGAATACATTTCTGTGTTTCTCTCTCTCTCTCTCAACACAAATTCTGGTCTCCTTTGGTTTCTGTATCACATATAAAGTTTGTTGACAATAAACAATGATGGCCTTTATTCATCTGAGTTTAGTGATTCTGTTTCTTCCTCTTACGAAGATCTCAGTTGGTTCATTGTATCTTCATTCACAGTTGTCAGGAAGATCGAAAGATGGCGGCAGAGACTGGCTCAAAGTAAGGAACTAGATTCTTTACTGATAATTTATACTAACTGGCGCTTTTTACCCCCCACCTAACAAAGCCTCTTTCCAAAATTTACATATTTATTTTTTTACCTTTATCTCTCTCTCTCCTACCTTGTTCTCTCTTCCTCCCTAACCTCTTTCCATCTTTTTATAGGTGCCTGCTTTTTATATATATATATATATATATATATATAACCGAAATGCATTCATCCTTTTGTTTTTTCTCCTCTCTTCATTTGTGTTTCCTCTTCCTTTCTCTTTCCCTCCTTCCCTCTATCTCTCTCTTTCTTTTTTTTCTCTCTCTCTCTCATATGGCTATGTCTGCTTTTTAAAGAATATTTTTCTCACCTCTATCTTCAGATGCCTTGCCTTGCTTGCCTGTCTTTCTTTCTGTGTGCTCACATATTTTACTATCCTTATCCAAAAATTTCATTCAACATTTTTCTCTCTCTCTCTCTCTCTCTCTCTCTCTCTCTCTCTCTCTCTCTCTCTAAATCCAGTACTATCACTCTCCTATAGTAGTTGTTAGATTTGCATATATATTTCATACACCAAGTGTAGCAACTATTATGTGTCAGAGGTATTATTAATACCATTGTACCATAATAGTTGTTACAGTTGCATATATATATTTCATACACTAAATGTAACAACAATTTTGGGACAAAGTTAGTAACTTTCTATCTCTCTCTATATCTATCTATCTATCTATCTATCTCTATCTCTCTCTCTCTCTCTCTCTCTCTCTATATATATATATATATATATATATATATATATATATATATATATATATATATATATATATATATATATATATATCCTTATCTATCTCTCCTTATCTATCTCTATCTATCTCTTTCTCCATCTCTATCTATCTCTTTCTCCATATCTCTATCTATCTATCTCTTTCTCCATATCTCTATCTATCTATCTCTTTCTCCATATCTCTATCTATCTATCTCTTTCTCCATATCTCTATCTATCTATCTCTTTCTCCATATCTCTATCTATCTATCTCTCTTTATATATATATATATATATATATATATATCCATGCTTGTCTTCCTTCCTTTAAAGGCCAGTAGTAAATCACCACGCCTTCATCTGTTAGTAGTTAACCATGCAAGATGTCCCAAAATGAACATAGCAAAAATGATTTGCTGTTTTTCATTTTTTGGTACATCCATTATGGGACATTTTGAATAATGTGCACATCAAAGTTTATTTATTAGAAGAATTCTTTACACTGTAATTCTATTGTGTGTGTGCGTGTGTTTTTGTTCCTCCCCACCTTTTTTTTTTTTTTAAATTAATAGTTTTACTGTTTTTTTCCTTCCCTCATAGATAACTAGTTTTTCTAGTTAGTTTCTCTTTCTAGTTTTTAAAGCTTGCTTTTTGCCACTTTTTAATGAATTTTTACACTTTTTAAAAATCTTTTAACACTGAGTGACAATAATTGGATATATATATATATGATAGGTATGTAAACACGATGTGTTTGGATATAGCTTTTTGCCGACAATTTTTGGGAGAATATGTGCTTAATTGAAGTCATACCTAATTTTGAAAATTAATTGATTAATAATTAATTAATTAATTAGGTGGGAATGCCTATTTAAATGTAAGGCTAAACAAATCGGGAAAAATTTTTTTGTTTAGCCTTACATTTAAATAGGCATTCCCGCCTAATTAATTAATTATTAATCAATTAATTTTCAAAATTAGGTACGACTTCAATTAAGCACATATTCTCCCCCCACCAAAATATATATATATATATATATATAATATATATATATATATATATATATATATATTATATGGTAGGTAAAAGGGATAGTGTCCAAAAAATAATAACTCAAAACAAATCTAAGAGTTGAAATATTTCGTCCTATTCATAAAAACATCCTCAGTCAAATGACTTTTATTCAAAGCAAAAATTACGTAAAAGTCATTTGACTGAGGATGTCCTTATGA
>CM042168.1:47936853-48001853 GCA_023376005.1 Doryteuthis pealeii
TCTGTTCTTCTACAAGGAGGGCTTCTCATTTTTATGGTATGATTCCAATAATGCTATACATATCAATATCATTTTGGGTTTTTTTCTTTTCGTCAAATTACTTTCCATGCCAAAAACCCTACACAATCAAACACATTTTAACAGAATGTAGCAACCTAAAACAAATACGAAAAAAATACTACCAAACAACAAATCTAAAACAGATATTCTACCAAATAAACCCAGAAAAACTACTTGGATACATAAAAGAAGCACACATCTACAATAAAATCTAAAAATCTTCCAAAAAAAAATGAAAACATAAAAATATATGTTTTAAAAAAAATCATCTAAAAGTTTCATTCACAAAAAATATGTCAAAAAAAAAAAAAAACCTTTAGAAAATTAAACATTATCACCAATTCATTTCAAAAACGTAGTCGGCATTAAATGACCCATTGAGGTTGATATGCCGTAAAACAAGAACAAAATCAAAAAAAATCAAATTACTTCCCCTGTCCCATGATAATTGCTACATTCAATGTATGAAATTTATATGCAAATGTAATGACTATTATGGGATAGTTCCCCTCCCCTGTCTTATTTTATTATATATTGACTGCCATGTTGAAAATTGATCAGAAGAGATGAGATTGGAGAGCAAAGATCAATGATGATGCAATATAATCTTCTTAATAGTCTTTTTTATATCGCTTCATTCCTTTAACAATTCAAAAAAAGCTCACCCCCGCATGCACAAAAAAAAAAAAAGAAAAAACAGAAAGGTAACTTGAGGTGTGATGATGATGTCAGGAATTGGCAGATAGGGTAAAAGATTTTCGATGATCGATACAGTAAAGATGGATACTTTTGCTCTCCCACTCCTTGCTCTCCCAACACCACTCCTTACTCTCCCCCGGTAAATACAATTGAATAGAACTGTTATTGATAGGAAGTGCTTAATTTTACATCTTATTGTTAATTTTTCCAGGAGAGGTGATATTTTTTTTTTTTTTTTTTTGTTTTTTTTTTGTTTTTAGCTGTCAGAAAATAGAAATAATAAAGATAAAAAAAAAAAATTAGAAAAGATGGTTAGGTGATGAAGGTGGGGGCAGTTGATATGATCCTGAAAGAACATCCCTGCCCCACATTGCTCAAAAGTAGCTTTTTCGTAAAGATCTATATGAAATTTAATTGGAACTCTGAGCATGCAGAGATCTTCTTTTATTTCTCTTACCATCTTCAGCCAAGATTGCAGACGGCATTGAAATTACAATAAAGTAAGCCAATCAGGACTGAAAAGAGTTTGGGGGGGGGCGAGAAAAGAGAAGGGGGGGGTATTACTATGCTCCACACTTAAATTGAATATTGAGACAAGTATTTGATAATTAACATTATTGTTATTGAAATTAAATAAAAATATTTCTTGGGAGAAATTTTAATGAGTTGGAACGTATACATTTCAATTACATCTTATTATAATGGAGATTGTGGGTTTTTAAGTCTGTAACCGAAACTACATTACTATTCAAGTCACAATTTCCTTAGTTATTTACATCACATTCTCCATGATTTTATTTTTATTTAAACTTCAATTATTAACAAAATTCTTTGACATCATTAAGACTGTTGACCATATCTACATACTAATAACATGCAATTGTATTTATATATACAAGAAAATAGCGGTTTACAGTGTGAATGGGAAGGCTAATTTGCATATTGATCTTAAAAATTTGATTTTAATAAATATATGCTTAGTATTATTGATTTCTAATTGTTTGGTTTTATATCAATGAATATGAGCAAAAATCTCGGGGATAAATCTTTAAAAAAATTCATTAAAAAGAAGAAATAACTGTAATTTCATTCTTTACTTTTTATTTTAACTAAATAGTTAATTTAGGAAAATTTACCAATGAAAGACGGGAGTAAGGGAAAATGATGGAAGAGTTAGTTTCAAAGTTGTTCTATTTTTAAATCATACCTCCTCTGTTCAAATATTTTTATCTGAATTCTTATTCAGTTTCTTTGGCTTTTCTAATTTAACATGATATTTTATTATATTAAAACTTAAATACTTGCACCTGGAGGGTGCATATATTTGCTAGTTTAAATAATTTTTAAATATTAAAAAAATGTAAAGTCATCAGAGTGGCCTATTATCAGCCAGGCAACAAGGGAGTCTTTCCCCTTTTCATTAGCACTAGACCAGGTAGATCGTTTCTGTGTCTGAGGTGGAACGTCACAACTACCATCAGCTCTCCACTTTACTCAATTACATTTAAATAATTTTTAAGTATTAAAACAATATAAAATCGGCAGAGTGGCCTATTATCGGTCTCATCCAGGCAACAAGGGAGTCTTTCCCCTTTTCATTAGCAGTCCATGCTATTCGTACGTGTAAAATCCTGCAATGTGTCATCTTAGTATCACTAAGAAAGAAAGGCTTACATAATATATGGTGTGGTTAATTTGCATACTGGTTTTAACAAAATCAGGTTTAATAAATAATTACTTGGTGTTATTGATCTCTAATATTATTGTTATATTATCCAACGTATTAAAATCAATCCTATGAATTTTATTGTTTATTAGCTTGGCGATAAAAACAAAACAATTTTAATAATGAAAGACACATGTACCTACCTTGATAATGGTTTGGATAAGAACCGAAAGTACTTGGTCTGCCAAAAATGGCTTTTTCGGAGAAATCATTAATGCCTTTCAAGTTTGTAAGATCAAAAGAATTATTAGGAAGCTTGAAAGAAAGAATAAAAACTTGAAAAATAATAAGGATTCTGTTTTGTTTAATCAAATTTGTTTGAATATATATATATATATATATATATATATATATTGTGTACAGAAATAACAATAAATCCGCTCTACTTATGTATCGAGCACTTTATATTTGTTATAACATTGATTTTTCCGAATAACACTTGTACCAACCCAATATTTTTACCAGTAAGTCAATCATAGTTATACAAACGGACAGACACATAACACATTACACACAAATAGTTATGAATGGTATGAACACATTCAAGACGAATGTTAAGAACACATTTAAGATAGACACACAAATGATTAGACAGATAGACAGTTACAGATCTATGATAGACAGATACACAGAAAGGTAGACAGTTATTAACAGGAATATATATATATATATATATATATATATATATATCGTAATAAAAATTATGGAGGCGCGTGGAATAATGGTTAGAGTCGTGGGAAATGGACTCGTCGACCCAAGTTCAAATCCTAGACAAGGCTGTTTGCATTTCACATAGCGCTAATACCCTTGGGAAAGGTATGAATCCATATATTCTCCCTCCAGCTATGGGTAAAATAGTAGGGCAGACTAGGCTCTTGGGTAGTCTAGGAGAAGGAAAACTCTGAATTCAAAAATCCTGAGGTCAGTCGTTTGATTGGGTTTGTGGCATTCCTTGTGCACCAACTCTTTCCTATCAACTGTGCCAAAAAGTGCGGAATGGTCCAACACAAGTCTTCACCACTATAAACAAAACACTCATGCGTCGAAAATCGACAAGAAAAAAGAAAAAAAAAAATATGAGTCCAGGTAAAAAATCATACATAGTAAAATGGGTAGATATTCTAGCCAAATCAAGACATTAGGTTTATAAGTTCCCAAAATTCACATTCAATTGTCCAATTGGACACATGGCCGAGTGGATTAGGCAGTTAGGTTTAAGACCGTTCTAAGTGACAGTTATCTCTGGTACCTGAGTTCAATCCTGAGTGAAAGCAGTTAGAAAAATAATTAACACAACTCCTACCCCAGCTATGGTTAGCGGAATGAGAACAGGATACCCCCGTGGAATAAATAAAGGGTTAGGTTCAAAGTTCCGTGATGGCTCCTGAATACGACAAGAAAGTTCCCGAATCCGAGAAGGTTCCTGAGTCCGACAAGAAATACCTGAAGAAGGCCGGAGGGTATATCGGCCGAAAACGTTGTACAAATAACAATGAAGATGTGGACAATAGTCCGAATAACGCAGATAATACTAATCTTCAAGCCTCATCTCAAACATTCAGAGAAATAGTAATTTTTTTTATTTAAAAAAATTTTTTTAGTAATAAAAAATAATGTCTTCAACCAGAGGTACAGTCTTTTGACACACTCTGCAGATACTTACAACAGTCTATATAATACCACTGTTAACAATCTAATATCGAAAGGTCTCAATCTTCTTAACACTCAGTCTACAGAAATCTCCAGCAAGTCTGACCTCTGACATTTTAAGTCCATTAGTTCTCATTTTCTACAATATTCATGAAGTGTACTAATTATTCTATTTGTGCTACTGCCCTCAGATTTGTGCCCTTCAAATTTTTTCAAGCCTCCGCTGAGCTTAGTCGTAATACCTCTCTATGGCATTTGATATTGTAAGGATTTATCAGTCAAGTCTATAGGCTTATAATTGGTGACAAAAGGACAGTTTTGTTACTATTAAAGTCCATAAAACGTATATTGGAGGCGCGTGGTGTAATGGTGGAAATAAATAAATTCCTCCTTACGGTAAAGGATAGATCTGCTCCAAAACTAATACCACCACTGCTTTCCTCGAAGCACATCTCCCATGATCCTGTCAGCATTGATTGTGCAGCAAAAGGTTGATTAATATAGTCTTTGCATTTCACATGGTATCCAAGTATACTCCCTCCAGCTATGGGTAATTAGGGCAGACTGGGCTAACTCTTTAAGAAATTGACCTTGTGTTACATCCTACTTGTGCAGTTATAATGATTATCATTATAGGAAATGGACAAGGTGAACAGAGTTCAAATCTTGGACATGGCTGTTTGCATTTGGAAAATATGCATCCAACTTTTCTCCCATCTTTAGTTTAATAGTAGAGCAGCCTGGTCTCTTTAACTTTGGTTAGGCAACCAGTCTACCAGAAGGAAAACTCTGATATCAAACCTGTTTAGGAAATTGACCTTGTGTCACATCACTTGTACATGGTGACATCAGTTCAAATCCTAGACAGGTAGCTAGTTCACTTTTTGAAAATATCAAATTACAAGAAAAGGAAAACTCTTAATTCAAATCTGTTAAACTCTGCTTAAAAATATACTTGTGTCACATCCTACTTATGCAAGGTATGGTAAACATATACATATATATCAGGTTAGGTCGATTTTTCACCTTTTTGAAAATATCAAATTACTTGAAACACCGAAAGTTATGTATTAGTCTTATGTTTTAGTACTGATACCAAAAATTGGATCTTGAACATGTACCAATTTTTGAGGAAATGGCATCAAATATCGTAGACAAAAATGCACATTTTTAAAACCAATTACTTAAAAGTATAAATATAAATAAACAATATTACTAGTATTATCTGCGTTATTCGGACTATTGTCCCCATCTTCATTGTTATTTGTACAACGTTTCGGCCGATATACCCTCCGGCCTTCTTCAGGTATTTCTTGTCGGACTCGGGAACCTTGTCAGGACTCAGGAACCTTCTTTTCGAACTCTGGAACTTTCCCCGAGTCTGACAAGAAATACCTGAAGAAGGCCGGAGGGTATATCGGCCAAAACGTTGTACAAATAACAATGAAGATGGGGACAATAGTCCGAATAATGCAGATAATACTAATCTTCAAGCCTCATCTCAAGCATTCAGAGAAATTAAACAATATTACTTCCTAACCGTTAGGCATGACATAGCCCCAGACGGGTTGATATGCCGTTAAAATCAACCAACCAACCAACATATTTTGTGTGTATATTTGGTAATTCATATAAAAGTTGGTAAAAAAAAAAAATTCAAGATCTAATTTTTGGTATCAGTACTTAATTGACCAATACACAACTTTTGGTGTTTCATGTAATTTGATATTTTGAAAAAGTGAAAAATCGACCTACCCTAATATATGTGTGTGTGTATTTAACATGTATACACATATTCTGTGTGTATATTTGGTAATTCATATAAAAGTTAGTAAAGAAAATAAACTTTTCAAATTGTTACAATGGTATTTACAGCCCAAAGGTGTATTTTTCTTATAAATGAAATTAATTTTAGGCCCACACCAATTTTTTTATTTTTTCTTCTTAGCTTGTATCATTTTAAAATGTTCATTTTTGGAGAAAACAAAAACAAAAAAAAAAACTGTTTTTTTTTTTTTTTTTTTGTTTTTTTAAATCTTTAAAAAAAGAGAAAAATAAATACATGAATAAAATTAAGAATTGATGCGTTTTTGTTGCCCCTGGAAACACAAATCTGTATCCACTTGAAAATTATATTTTACATTTATAAGTGTTTAAACCCACACACATTTTTAATAATAATAATAATATATATTTTTTAATAATAATAATAATGATAATATATATATATATATATATATATATATATATATATATATATATATATATTTTTTTTTTTTTTTTTTAAGCTATACTGTATAATATATTAGTCATTTAGTTTTCTATGTTACAACTTGAATATTCTATACAGACTTTATATACAATAAAACTTTCTTTTTTTTTCCGGATATTAATTGTATAAACTATACACTTTAACTCTTTGTCTACCAAATTTCAATGGTATTTTTTACCTGTATGATGGAATATTTCAAATTTCACTCTCTATTCACCTCAGAACTCCCTCTATTGAAATAAAATCCTATTATTATTGTAATCTATAGCGATTTTTGCCAGCGGTTTACAGTAGGATCGCAGCAGTAGGAGAGTCACTGTGAGTGGATTAAGTAAGGTAGTTTGTTCCAGTAAACAAAGTAAAGTAGTTTGTTTTAAATGTTATTTAGAGTACTATGTAGTTTCATAGGTACCCGTATTTTATTGTACACAAATATTTCAATGAAATTATTGAAATGTTTGTATAGAAATTTTCTCTCTTTATCTTTTTCTATCTTTTGTTTATTTCATTTAATACTTTTCATGCGCTGACTTGCCAGCAACTGGTATTGAACCCAGAACCTTGCAATTCTTAGCAGATGCTCAACCAGTTTAGTTAGTGCTAGAACAGGGGGGGGTTCTGAGGGGGAGCAATCTTATCTGTATGGTATAAACATCTGAGATCTGATGGTAGGAATTACCATCAGATCTCAGATGTTTATACCATACAGATAAGATTAACCAAGCTATTGCTACTCTTGAACTGACTAGGCGGTGACTGGTATTGAACCCAGAACCTTGCAATTCCTAGGCAGATGCTCAACCAGTCCTTAAGAAATACTGATATAAAAGATACTAAAAACAAAATTAGATTTAGGTCTTTTTTTTTTTTTTTTTTTTCATTCATGGGTTATTTAATGCTAAGCCAGAGACAGTAGAGGTACTATTTAACATATAGCTGAATGGATGAGGTGTTTCATACCTTTCCCAAGGGTATTAGTCCAAAAGTGAATGTAATAGTGAGACTGGAGTTCAAACTTCCTTACTATGATTTCATAGTTCAACATGTCACGGAATTAACCCTCTCCCACTCGCTTCCTTGATTTATGTTGTAGTCTATCTCCTCAGGTTAGCTCACCCAAGAGCAACCGTTTCAGGAGCCTACAACCATCCATCCTTACGCTTCTGATTCAGAATGTAGAAAGGCATGCATGGTATTACTGAGTGGTTTGGTTTCTTTGTTTATTGGTATATCAACCTTCATGGGTTATTATATCATGTGCTAGTCTAAATAAATTATTGAAACTTAATTTTTACTACTTAAGTTGAAACATGTGTTCCCCCACCATCCTTTAATGCAATATCTAAATATTAAGTCAATCCTCTTTTTTTAAATTTTTTTTTTATTTATCTATTTAATTTTTTTTTTTTTTTTTTTTTTTTTTGCTAAATATTTTTTCTCTCTACATCTTTTTTCTGTCTATCCCCCTCCCATAAGTTTTAGGTTGTATTTTAGGCTTAGAAATGAGGAGTTTTTCAATATACTATAAACTCTCATTGTAAAGGCACTTATTCTAATAGCTGTTTAATGGCAGACTTGTTTCAATAGGTATGTTTGGTTTTTTTGTTTTATTTTATTCTGTTGTTGTTTTTTTTTGGGGGGGGGGGGGGGTCTCATTCTAGCAAGTCTGTTTGTAAGAGATTAGCTTGTAACAACAGTACATGAAGATTTCAGTTTATTATTTTAAAATCTAAAATTAGTAAAACCTTTAAAATAATTCTACCTAAAGTAACAAGAAATATCTAGCAAGAAACGTGAGGTTAATTAGAAAAATGAACAGATTAATTAATTTCTTCCGATTGTCCAAAAATGTGAGCTTTTAATATATATGAGATATTACTTAATATTATTATTATTATTATAATGTTTTCAATTTTGGTAAATTTGATTATTTCATGTTTGTCAATACTTGTAAAATCCCAAATGTTCATAAACATTTTGAAATAAATGAAAACTTTTTCTTTTTATGCTTATAACAAAGCCTAAAAAAAATCTAACAGCTTCATATCAATAATGCTTTTGCTTTTAAATTTCACTACCATTCTCTTTGCAAAGACCCTCACAAAGCAACTCCAAAAATTTATTCTCTGTCCCAAAATAATTGTTACATTTGCATATGAATTTCATACACTAAATGTAACAACTTATGGGACAAAGATAGTTTTTTTTTTTTTTTTTTTATATACATGCACACACACACACACATACATATATATATATATTTTTTTTTTTTTCTACATGCATATATTTTTCTACGTGTGTGTATATAATATATATATATATATATATATATATATATATTACATGTCTGTATATATATTAGTTTGGGTTTTTTTTTTACATCGATTTATATTTTACATGCATATTTTTTTTTCACATATGTATGAATGTGTATATATATATATATATATATATATATATATATATATATTTTCCTCATATTATCGGATTCATTTCCCATTCTCACACACATATATATATAAATTTTTTTTTTTTTTTTTTTTCATGCATATTTATATATATTTCACATACATGTTTTTATATTTCACATGCATATATATCTTTTTTTTTCTTACACACACATTCACACACACACACACACACACACACATATATATATATATATATATATATATATATATATATATATATGACATGCGTATATATTTTATATGTTCCCTAACTAATTCTTATGTTTTTATTATTCAGAATACAGAGAGATGACATGAAGAGCCATCAACGTCAGCTTTCTGGAGGAGTTAGCAATCCAGGTAATAAGTTTTTCCTTTCTCATCAACAAACAATTGACAGATTTACACTTTAGAAATTAATAGTGTATATATATATATATATATATATATATATATATATATATATATGATGATGCCAAGAGAGATGAAGTAAAGAATGAAGGATAAATTTAAAAGGTTAAGTGATTTCAATCAGCCAATGCATTTAACCAGTTTAATCTTTAAGATGATTTTTTTAAAATTAATAGAACTAACAAAAAAAATTTATAAATACTAGCAAATATATGCACCCTCCAGGTGTAAGTATTTAAGTTTTAATGTAATGAAATATATTAAATTAGAAACTAAATAAGAATACCGATAAAAATTATTTGAAACAGTGGGGTGGGTGTATAATTGAAAAGTAGAACAAAGAGTTTGAAACTAACTCTTCCATCATTTTCCATCACTCCCATCTTTCATTGCTAAATTTTCCTAATTTAACTATTTAGTTAAAATAGGAAGTAAAGAATTTTTTTTTTTTTTTGCTCATATTTATTAAAGTAAAACCAAACAGTTTGTAATCAATAATACCGGGGAACATATTTATTAAAATCAAATTTTTAAGATCAATATGCAAATTAGCCTTCTTGTTAACAATGTAAACTACTATTTTGTTGTACATAAAAATACACTTGCATGTTATTAGTATGTAGATCTGTCCCTTGGGGCGGGGTCCAGTGGCTTCGGCCCTGGATCATGGCTACAATTAACAGCGTTGATACCAGGGGGCTATCCCCCCAGGCAATACCTGCTCCCTCGATTTAAAGGGGCAGGGCTAGGTTTATTGCCCAGTGCCTGATGCGCCTCCCTTGAGAGGGAATGCCGACGGGATCAACGCAATTTTTCACCCACCACCCATGAGTCTCGGCTTGTGGGTGGTCCCACATTAATAGGGCCTTGTGCCTGACCCGTACACGTGGGGTACATGGTAAATACCTAGTATGTAGATAAGGCCAACAGTATTAATAATGGGACCATATAACCTTTAAGCACCCCATCTGTGATCTCGATTCAGAAGGACATGTTTTTCATTTACACCGTCAAAATCCGGTTTTTGGTAACAGATAATTTTTTTTTTTTTTTTTTAAATTATAAAACTAACCCCTAACCCTAACCGTAACCCCTAACAAACAACCGGATTTTGACGGTGTAAATGAAAAACATGTCCTTATGAATCTAGATTGCATATGGGGTGCTTAAAGGTTATATGGTCCTAATAATGTAAAACAATTTTATTAATAATTGGGGTTTAAATAAAAATAAAATCATGGACCATGTGACCTAAATAACTAAGGGAATTGTGACTTGGGTAGTGATATAGTTACAGGCAGACAGACACACCCAATCTTCATTATAATATGTTGAACACCTGAGAAATGGTATAAGACAAGAATGATTAGTTTAAACTCACCTGTATATAAAGTTAGAGGTGTGTGGTGTAATGGTTAGAGTCGTAGGAAATGGACTCGTTGACCAGAGTTCAAATCCTGGACGAGGCTGTTTGCATTTCACATAGCGCTAATACTCTTGGGAAAGGTATGCATCCAACTACTCTCTCTCCAGATATATATAAATAGTAGAGCTGACTCTTCAACCGTGGCGAGGTAACCAGTCTAGGAGAAGGAAAACTCTGAATTCAGACCTTTAAAATTCCTCTTAAGAAAGTGATCTTGTGTTCTATCCTACTCATGCAGTACCAAAAGATAACTATATTTGCTAGAAGGCAGTGGCCCAGGTTCTTAGTGTCCTGGGTATGACATAATAATAATCACAATCAGCACTGTTAGTTTAATTTCTTTAAATCTATTAATAATGGAGATTCGCTTCCGGTTTTTGTCTGTACAAAAACTATGTCACTGCTTATGTCACATTACCCAAAATCGTTATAACATAGAATAAATACACTCAAAATTTGAACATGCAACATTAGACAGTGTTTAATAAATACATGACTGGTATTATATATCTATATATTTTGTTTTATTTTAATACATATTTAAAGTTTGTATGACAACAAAAGTGTATTTTTACATCGCCCAGAGGTGTTTTTTATTTGTACTAGTATATATAACAAATAAACCAAACCAAATACACAGAGCAGCACACCATGATTTTACATGGTTATATGCAGGAAACTTGGAAGCGTGTGGTGTAATGGTTAAAATGACGGGAAACGGACTCATCGCCCCGAGTTCAAATCCTGGATGTGGAACTGCATTTCACTTAGCGCTAATACCCTTGGGGTAAAATCTACTCTCCCTCCAGCTATGAGTAGATAGTAGGGCAGACTGGGCTCTTTAACCTTGAGGCAACTGGTCTAGGAGAAGGAAAACTCTGAATTCAAACCTGTTGAACTCCACTTAAGAAATTGACCTTGTGTCACATCCTGCTCGTGTGGAAGGATTGGTAAATATATAGATGCAGGAAACTCTGAAGACTTACCAGAGGCAGACATTTTGTTGGTTTTTTTTTTTTGGGGGGGGGTCAATCAGAAATAAAACAAAATTTTTCTTACACCTCTGCCAACTAATCTGTGTGTGTGTATATGTTTTATATATATATATATATATATATATATATATATATATATATATATGTAAGTGAATATAAAATTCCAGGCTTCTAATCCCTTCATCGCCATTACTCCCTCCCAGATCCACTCTGACCTGGAGTGTAATTCATGTTAGGGTCCCATGTATGGGTTGAATAGAGTTAATGAGTTTTAAATAATCTGTTTTTAAAAAAAGTTAATTTGAAAAAAAAAAAAATTTTTTTTAATACCATTAAGAATGAATGAAACAAAACATCTTCAGCATTAAATAACCCAACAAGGGTTGACGTGCCAAAAAATCCAACCAACCAACCAGTCTTATAACAACAAGAATCCAGCTGTATTTGATCTTATTTTTTTTATCATAAACTTTAGTGACACCGACATGAACTTGCATGAACTGATAAGTGCTTGGTCCAGATGTCATGAGATGCACTTGTTAACCTTGTACGTCCAGTAAAATAAAATATTTCCTATTATACCAATGACATAAGGTTTTAATTACAACTGATCTCAAATTCACATTTCCCATGACTCCCCTCACTTACTCATGAAGTATTTAGATAAACATTACACTAAAAGGCATAAACAACAATCGGTTATTTCCTATAACTCCAACCTAAAAAAAGGGGAACCACTCTGAATTAATTTTATCTAATTAATCTACCCATTATTTTCCCATTAAACTAACCTAACCCAGTCTTCTTTTTTCTTAGTAGATCAATAAATAAATAAATAATTTTTCAGTCAGAGTGGTTCCCCTTTTTTTTAGGTTGGAGTTATAGGAAATAACCCAACAATCTCTCTTTGCAAATACATTCAAATTTACTTAAATTGGTTTTAATGGCATGTGAATAATTTTTAAACAGGTTTATTTGATCCATAGATGGGGCTTTAACAAGTACTTAACAAGTAATAAGGCTTCATGAAATAAATTATTATTGTTATATCTTGATTGAATAAATATCTGATGTAAAATGGAAATATTTTTTCTATTATAATAATTTTATTGGGCCACAAACAAATTCTGGTTTCAAAGTGGACCATGAGCTGAAAAAGGTTGGGAAACCCCTGATCTAGACTATACGAGCACATTCTCCTGACAAATGATATTTTCTATTCTGTTCAATAAGCATAGTGTTTCCTATTTTTGACGTTGTATTAGAGTTTTCTTTTATTCATATCCCTGAGTACGATTCACTTATCCACTCAAAATAAAATTGAACAATTGTAATCAGTTGCAAACGAAGAAATTATTTGTTGACGTCTATAAAAAAAAATCTCTTCAAAAGCTCAAATCAATGTTTAATGGTGAATCTATTAAGAAAAGCGATGAGTACAATAATTAATACGATGCTAGATCACTTTAAAAATATGCTAGAGTTTAATAACAAAAGATAACGAAAACAGTTAAATATGTTTAGCATATAACAATATTTGTTTTTATTTTTCTCACCAACCAGGAATACAAAGGATGAGTTTGGATAGAATTCAACTGTGTGTCATGTGTGTGTTCATCACATTTGACCAATATAATAATGCTTCATGAAATAAATTATTATTGTTAGATCCCAAGATGTAGGAATAACAAAAGATAACAAAAACAGTTAAATATGTTTAACATATAACAATATTTGTTTTTATTTTTCTCACCAACCGGGAATACAGAAAGGATGAGTTGGATAAAAACAGTTCAGCTATTGACTATGTGATGTGTTCATCACAGCAGCCATGTTCTTCACTTCCTGTCTCTGATTTGCAACTGCGCAAATCAATGCCAACTTCGTTGGGGAGAGTTATCTCCCCCTTACAAAACCAAAGTAGAAAACAATCACTATTAATCATTAATAATTTTGATGGGTGTTATTATTTATCTTTTTCTTAGCCTTGGTTAAAAGTACGGTAAGGGGTAGCCTGAAGCCAAACTTTTTTAGACCTTATTTTTCCGATGCAGCTATCATTGAGTAACAGAAAAAGTTTTGGCAATGAGCCAGGCTTTGGACTAATATAAATACCTTGTACACACATGGTATCAGATATTTCTATCTAATCTTATTATAATGGAAATTGTGTATTTATCTGTCTGTAACCGAAACTATATCACTACTCAAGTCACAATTCCCTTAGTTATTTACATCACATTCTCCATGATTTTATTTTTATTAAAACCTTAATTACTAATAAAATAGCCTTTTTATACTGTTGGACTTATTTGCATATTAATAAAAATGCAATTGTATTTATATATACAACAAAATAGTGGTTTACAGTTTGAATGGGAAGGCTAATTTGCATATTGATATAAAAAAATTGATTTTAATAAATATGTGCTTAGTATTATGGATTTTTAATTGTTTGGTTTTATATTAATGAATATGAGCAAAAATCTCTTCAATGAATCTTAAATGAAATTCATTGACAAGAAAAAATGAATGCAATTTTATTCTTTACTTCCTATTTTAACTAAATACTTAAATTAGGAAAATTTACCAATGAAAGACGGGAGTGATGGAAGAGTAAGTTTCAGTTGTTCTATTTTTCGATTATACCTGTTTCAAATGTTTTTATCTGCATTTTTATTTAGTTTCATTAGCCTTTCTAATTTAATATAATATTTTATTAAATTAAATATTTGCACCCGGAGGGTGCATATATTTGCTAGTACTAATAATTTGTACACAATTATATGGTTTCAAGTAACTATTCTTATATAATGATAATCATTTGTTAGAACACAGTTAGCTCAGTCGGTAGAGCCTTGGACTAGGAACCTCGAGGTTCTGGATTCGATACCGGCCCTCGCCAAATCTGCGTATGAGTAGCACATGGATCTGTGCGGTAAAGTGCGGAGCTGATGGTAGGTGTGGCGCTCCACTTCAGACGCAAAAAAAAAACCAATCTCCTTGGTCTAGCGCTATTGATGTCTGGCTGGTACCAACTTTAGGCCGCCCCGTCGACTTCACTTACTTATTCCTATCCCATACAAATACTTTGCACAGATGGTATCAAGTATTCCTATCTATTTCTCTGAATTTTTGAGATGAGACTTGATGATTAATATTATTTGTATTATTCGGACTATCGTCCTCATCTTCATTGTTATCTGTACAACGTTTTGGCCAATGTGCCCTCTGGCTTCCGGGTATTTCTTCTCGGACTCGGGGGAACCTTCTCAGACTCGGTAACCATCTTGAGTTCAAAAAGAAGGTTCCCGAGTTCAACAAAAAATACCTGACGAAGTCCGGAGGCCATATCAGGTGAAACATTGTACAGATAACAATGAAGATGAGGACAATAGTCCGAATAATACAAATAATACTATTCGTATCTAATATGAATAATTTTGTATTTTGGGTTTACCAAAACTTTTAACCTGGACAGTCCCACTGAAAGTACCGGTTACCACTAGATCACCAAAGTTAAGCAGCAATGAGCCTGTTTAATATTTTATTGGGTGACCACTTAATTGGGCATTAAATGACCCAAAAGAGGTTGATATGCCATAAAAAAAACAACTAACTGGAGTATATATAATATTTCTTTCCCCTTTATTTTATTTTTTTTTTTTTTTTTTTTTTTTTTTTAATTCAAATATTTTTAAATATCAATTATGAATTTATTTTTTTAATTTTTATTCATTTATCTAGATATTTTTTTTAAAAATAGGGTCCAGTTTAGCTCAGTTGGTAGAGCAACTGCCTAGGAGCCACAAGGTTCTTGATTTAATAATGACCCTTGCCAAGTACAGTACTTGAGTAGTACAGTTTGGATCTATGTGGTAAAGTGGGGAGCTGATGGTAGGTGTGGTGCTCCACCTAATACACAAAAACAATCTCCTTGGTCTAGTGCTAGTGAAAAGGGAATAGACTCCCTCACTGTCTGGCTGATACCAACAATAGGACGATCCAACAACTTTACTTTTACAAAAACTTACCAAAACTTTTAACCTGGACAATCCACCCTGTCGGCTGGGGCGTTAGAATGCACCGACTCCACCTCTGCAGAGGGGTAAGATTCCCCCAAATGGGGCCACCTGTTGGCTGTGGGTGGCGACCCGTGATACTTAAGGACGGAGTCTTGGTGGATGAGCAGTCCATGACCTGCAACACTCCACTTAGAACCTTACTTCGGCTAGACAGGCAGTCGGAGAGGCCCCCTCTGATCAATCGGCTGGTCACATCGAGCCCTAGCACCTATATGACTGCCCCCACCCTATTGCTCTTATAGCAAGCCCATCACTTTTTATCATATGGGTGCTAGAAGGCAGTGACTAAAGGTCTACATGTCCTGGGAATGACTTTAAACTCTATCTGATGGTGAGGTTCCAATTTTGGAGGTTTGGGGAATGTGGAGTACCCCTTCATCACCATTGCTCACTGGTCCACTCTGACCCGGAGTGGTAGTACCTGTTAGGGTCCCATCTATGGGTTAAATAGAAAAATGTATTTATTGAAAAATTGTATTATCCATTATAGACTCCCTCGCTGTTTGGCTGATACCAACTCTAGCCCCCCCCCCCCCCCCCCGATGACTTTTACTTTTAATTCAGCCACAATGCATGTAGTTTTTCTGTAGTTCTTATATGGCTATTTATATCATCTTGATACTATATATACAGCCGAGATAGTTTTTTTTTTCTAATCTGACCACACCACACACTTTTTCCCATCTCTGCCCTAAAAATAAATAAATAAAAGTAGGTACTGAGGACTTTAGCTAAATATAGTCATCAAAGGCTGACTGCATTCTCAACATTCTTAGCTGCTTGCAGAAAGGAACTTTACTTACTTTTACCATCTACCATTTACTTAGTCTTTTTTTTGTTTGTTTTTTTTCTCTCCTTTTTTTTTTTTCTCATAAATTTGATACAATTTCAATTTGGGGGTGGGGGGTCTGAGGTGGGTTTCAATTTTACATGTAAATATCTTCCCTGGACACTTCTATTCTGGTATAGTCACTTATATTGACCACCCAATCTATGGGCCGCCCTGTCGGCTGGGGCGTTAGAATGCACCGACTGCACCTCTGCAGAGGGGTAAGACTCCCCCAATGGGGCCACCTGTTGGCCGTGGGTGGCAACCCGCGATGCTTAAGGATAGAACCCAGGTGGCTGAGCAGTTCATGACTTGCAAAACTCCACTTTGGCCCTATCTTGGGCTAGACAGGCAGTCAGAGAGGCCCCCTCTGATGAATCGGCTGGTCACGTCAAGCCCTAGCACCTTCCCAACCCTATTGCCCTTATGGCAAGCCCCATCACTTTTTATCATATGGGTGCTAGAAGGTGGTGACTGAAGGTCTACATGTTCTGGGAATGACGTTAAACTCTATCTGATGGTGAGGTTCCAGTTTTGGAGGTTTGGGGAATGTGGAGCACCCTTTTATCACCATTGCTCCCTGGTCCACTCTGACCCGGAGTGGTAGTACCTGTTAGGGTCCCATCTGTGGGTTAAATAGAAAAACATGAGTTGATAAACAAAATTGTATTATGCGTTAAGAATGAATTTATTTCAAAACTTTATCGGCATTAAATGACCCACTGAGGTTGATATGCCGTAGAACAAAACCAAACCAAACTATTAAATCTTTGAGTCTTAGGTGAACAAGGAGAGAATTCTTCATAAATTCTTGATCCAGTATTATCAACAAATTTGCTTATCATGATTAATTTTGCAAACTCCCTTATTCACATTTAACAACGTACCAAATGTCCAATAAGATAACTATATTTGCTAGAAGGCAGTGGCCGAGGATCTTAGTGTCCTGGGTATGACATAATAATAATCACAATCAGCACTGTTAGTATAATTTCTTTAAATCTATTAATAATGGAGATTCGCTTCTGGTTTTTGTCTGTAACAAAAATTACGTCACTGCTTATGTCACATCGTCATAATATAGAATAAATACACTCAAAATTTGAGCATGCAACATTAGACAGTCCTCATAGTTTTTTAAAACAAGTTTTAATAAATACATGACTGCTATTATATATCTATATATAGTTTGTTTTATTTTAATACATATTTAAAGTTACATTTCAAATTGTTTTATTTTTTAATCCTTTAATGAATTTGATTATTTTACTTACTTAGGGTACAAACTCGCTGACATTGAATTTTTAACTCCTACCCCTCAGGCAATATGTTTCAAAAATGTATTCTTACATTGCCAGAGGGTGTTTTTTATTTTGCTAGTACAAATAATTGTGTAAACTTTAATAAAAGCAACTCTACATCCTTTATTTTTAACTAGAAGCAGCTACCCGGCGTCGCCTAGGTAGAGGGGGGGGGTAAAAAGGTAGTCTCACAGATCCATTATTGTTGAATCGTGGGTTGGATCCTCGCAGGTGGCCCCATTAAAATCCATATGTAAAAAAAACAAACCTTGCTTTAATCCAACCCCTCTGAAAAGAAAAATTAATGTCTCCTATTTAAAATATTAAATGCAAAAAAAAAAATCCACGTTATTTAAATTTTATTTCTTTAATTATCTTCATGAATATAAATCAAATTTTCATTATTTTTGCTCAAAAACCAAGCCCTGGTGATATTTAATGTGTATATATATTTACTTTGTCGTTAATTGTTTTATTTCCGAGGTTTCCTCTAGACATACAGATACACACAACTGCCCTTTATATATGTATAGAGATAGATAGATAATGACCATCTCACAACCCAGATGCATTACAAGTTCCAGATACCATATACTGACTTGATACCTAAAATTAATAGATTCCTTCATACAAAATGGCAGCAACACTGGAATAACTGTATCCACAATAAACTCTTCCTAATCAAACCGACTTTGGGAGGCTGCAGACCAACTTTAAGGAAGTCTAGAAAGGAACAAGTCATTATGTCCCGATTTACGCATTGGTCATACAAAACTAACACACTCTTATATACTCAAACAAGAACAACACACACAATGTGAAACAAGTCAAACACTTATTGATGGAATGCAGATTTTTTGCTCACATCAGAAAACATTATTTTAAAGCAAACAATATGAAGGATCTATTTGAAAATGTTAACATTGGGGATATTTTCTCCTTTTTAAGGGAAATAAAATTATACCATAGAATATAGACATGAAACAAATCAATGCCATACAATATAATTCCCAATAATGCTAACACATTGTTAAAACCAATTACTAAAAGTATATATATGAATACACAATATGTATAACACCCCAACCGCTAGGCATGATATAACCCTGGACGGGTTGATATGCCGTTAAAATCAATAAACCAACCAACCAACCAGATGCATTATGGGTAAGCAATGCTAGATTGACTCCTTTAGATACCACTAATCATCCTAAACATAAATAAAAGCAATTCTACATCCTTTATTTTTAATAATAATGACCATCTTACAACCTGTATATAACCTGGGTAAATACATCTACTAATAATACATTGTCTTCAATTTCCTGTTGGTAAAAAGAAAACACTTAACAGACACTGAATCTATAAATAAGAATTACAAAAGATATTGATTTGAACAAAGCCATGAACACCAGTGTTCTCTTGTATGACATATGTCAATCTTTGATAAATCTCTGAGATAAAAACTAACAAGATTCTCATAGTAATAAACATATGTAAACATTTATTTCTTAATGTTATATAACACACATCGAGGGGATTTTAAACACATTAATAATATGGGCTGTTTTGAAGTAAATCTATCTCAGCTAGAGACATTGTTAGGTAATGTGAACATTAGCTACATAAATGAGAGTAGCCTCCCCCTTTCACTTTGAGGAAGTCCACTGTTTTGGTAGCCATTTTCATTTCACCGTAATCAATACAACTGAATGTTTTAACATGAAAATATCATAAAATGTGTTCTTAATAACAATTAAGTTCATTTCAAATACTGTACAAGCACAATTAAGAACACATTTTATGATATTTTCGTGTTAAAACATTCAGTTGTATTGATTCAAATAAATTTGTATTTTCAGTGTAGATTTACGGTGAAATGAAAATGGCCACCAAAAACAGCTTCCTCAAAATGAAAGAAACAAGGGGAGGTTACTCTCATTTATATAGCTAATGTTCAGATTACCCATTGTTATTAATAAGATGCCAATTAAGATTAAATAATGATTATTTAATAACCATTGAGAATATAATGTAAATAACTAAGGGAATTGTGACATAGGCGGTGACACACAGACAGACAAACACACAATCTCCATTATAACAAGATATCTATTCAGTTAACCTTTCAACTATATCACCTCTCTTTTTTTCTTTTTCTCTGGAATTCTTTCAGATTCGGTCGGAATGAAAGACTCGTCTCCACAATCGATGATGTCAGTGAATCCTGCTGGTGGAATGAGTCGGGAACAGGTATCGTCTTCATGTCAGCCGCCTGCAGCACCACCGGTGCCCCCTGCACCACCTGGGCCACCCGCTCCGCCATCTGCTGGCCCACCCAAGATCCCAGTTGCTCCTGCTGTGCCAGCCATACCCCAGCCTCCACCTGTTGGAGCGCCACCACCACCCCCTCCCCCACCACCTCCTCCAGCAGTCCCGCCTGTAATGCCTGCGCCTGCCCCTGGAGGAGGGGGACTAGCCGAAGCACTCCAGAAAGCAAAGTTAAAGTCTGTTAACCGGGTAAGTGTCCATTCAAACAAAGGATAAAACCAGTTTTGGTCAATTTTTTTGTCTGTTCAGTTCAGTTAGGGACACATTTAAGAATTCAAGAATTTATAAAAGAATGTTATTTTTTTTAAATAAATCAAAATTATCTCTTTAATATTACTTTTTAAAAAAATTTTAAACAAAGAAAAGAAAGATGCTTGTCCAGAATAGCACACCCATGAAAATTTCCTTTATTTCTGTAATGTGTGTATGTATATATATATATACACACACATATATATATATATATATATATATAATATCCAAAAGTCCAGAGAAGAAATCTTCCTTACGACACAAGTCGCAGTTTGAGAGCTCAATGTGTGCTCTTAATGTTAGTCACAGAGCAAATATATAAGTAAAGAAATAACAAAAGACTTAGAGATTTAGCATTATAGTCTATTTCAGGGAGCTTAGACAAAGTGTCTAACTCTCCCGACTCATCAGATGCGAATGATGAATTTTTTTATTACTTTAAAGGCATTTGAAAACAGATTTTTATTTTTTATATATATTTTTTTAATTTTTTGTTTTCAAATGCCTTTAAAGTAATAAAAAAATTTCATCATTCGCATCTGATGAGTCGGGAGAGTTAGACTATTTGTCTAAGCTCCCTGAAATAGACTATAATGCTAAATCTCTAAGTCTTTTGTTATTTCTTTACTTATATATATAGTTTGCTATATTTATAAAAACGGTGCTCAATATCATTGATAGAGCATGCAGAGTTAGGGTAGTGGTTTGAAAATTGCATAGGCGAGAAACTGGCAGTTACCATGTGTCACTGACTTTGTCTTTGCTATCCTTATATATAATAGCAGCAGCTACCCAGCATCACCTGGGTAGAGGATGATTTTTTTAAAGTTATTCCCGCAGATCCATTATTACTGAATCGCGAGTTGAATCCTCATGGGATGCCCCATTTAAACCCCTATGTAAAAAAAAAAAATCTTAAAAAGACCTTTACGTTGATCCAGACATACACACAACTGCCCTTTATATATTTATTTTTATATATATATATATATATAAATATACCAAACTTGTTGGTAAACCCTTGCGGTAAGAAAAGGCCCAGCACATTGTTTGATTGTAAAAATATACTACCAAACATCACCTGGGGAAAAAAAATGAAAAAACAGAAAAGACCAATATAGTCGTACCAACCGAAAGTAATCGGTTGATACTATAATACTTGGCCAAAAGAAAAAAATTATATATATATATATATATATAAAACCTCCAGGATTTTCTAAAGCTAAAAAGTAAAGAGTGCTCAATACCTAAGTAGAGCAAATAATAAAGTTAAACCTAACTCAGAAGTCAGATTTTTGCCCTGATGAGCTACTAAGCGAAACTGTTAGTAGGTATGTCTGACTCATTAGGTTAAACTTATATATATATATATATATATATATATATATATATATATATCCAAAAGTCCAGAGAAGAAATCTTCCTTATGACATAGGAGTTTTTTTTAACAACCTGTCGCAGTTTGAGAGTTCAATGTGTGCTCTTATTGTTAGAGTCACAGAGCAAATTTATAAGTAAAGAAAAAACATAAGACTTAGAGATTTTGCATTATAGCCTCCCCGAAATAGGCTATAATGCAAAATCTCTAAGTCTTTTGTTATTTCTTTACTTATATATATAATACTTTCATTCACAATCCAGATAAGAGTATGTTTCAGTCATTTATTTCATCTAAAAAAATTTTTTAAATCAAACATTGTAAGTTACATTTATAAATCTGCCACCAGCCATATCTCAACACCTTCTTAGAAGTTTGGAGTAGGAAAGACTAAAGAAATATGGCCGGTGATTTAATTGTAGCTACTTGTAATTTTGAGATTTAACTGTTCAGTAAAAAAAAAATTTAAAAGTATATGACAAATCACTGAAACTTCCTCTTATTTGAATTGTGAATATAAGTATTGTGTGTGTGTGTGTGTGTGTGTGTGTGTATATATATATATATAATGTGTGTGTGAAGAAAAGGAAGTGAATATGACGGTATGTAGTATATTAAGAAAATTGAAAAAACACAGGTTTAAATGAGTTAAGTGGTAAGTTTATTGGCCGACGCTGCAGTGTTTCGATCTATTAATTCGATCATCTTCAGAGCATTTGTTGGTATATGGAAGGTGATAAAAAAAAATTTTTATCACGAAATAACGAGAAAAGCGAGTAATAGTCTTGTTTATCAGTCTGTTCAAAATTTGAAATCTGAAGAAAGGACGCTGAAAAAAGTGGACGGTTTGAAATATGACGTCAAATATTCTCTTTTACAGTGTGTGTATCGAAAAAAGGCATTGTGCATTTTTAGGTGTTTTATGTGTGTGTGTCTGGTTGCACGTGTGTGTATAAATCTTTTGCGATATATATGTGTGTGTGTGTATGTGTGTGTACATTACAACAGAATTAACAAATTTTCATGTGTGGGCTATTCCGGACAAACAGCAATATTTAATTTAAAAATTGAAGTACTTTTATACAACTTTTATTTCATTATAATTGTTACATTTAGTGTATGAATTTTGTATGCAAATGAGGCAGTTACTATTGGGCAGAGGCATTTATTTTATTCATTAAATATAATTTTTATAAAAGTTCTAGAAATTTGAAAAAGAAAAAAATAGAAAACAAAATTAATTAGAATTTAAAATAAGATATCAAATATTTTTCAAATTTATTTTTCAGTTGTCGCCCACTTGGTTTTTGTTTGTGCTCATAATGAACATATATATATATATTTTTTTTTTTGGAAGAATATGTGCTTAATTGAAATCGTACCTAATTTTGAAAGTTAATTAATTAATAATTAATTAGGCGGGCATACCTATTCAAATGTAAGGCTAAACAAATCGAGAAAAATAACCTTACATTTGAATAGGTATGTCCACCTAATTAATTAATTATTAATTAATTAACTTTCAAAATTAGGTACGACTTCAATTAAGCACATATTCTCCAAAAAATTGTCAGCTAAAAAAGCCATATCAAAACACATCGTTTGTGTATTTACTTCTATATATATATATATATATATATATTAATTCATTAATTGTTATTAAAGAAAAACTAAGGCAATATTAGCTTTTTAAAGAGCACTTTTGAATAAATAAAAACAAAATAATTATTGACGTTATTTTATTTTTATTTTTTCGTAAAGTAACAAGAGAAATAATCATTGCTATATTGTTAACCCTTTGAACCACTGTGGTCCTTTGGTCTTCAGGTACCCTGTACTTCAACTCTTAGAATTAACAAAAATAATATGTGCTCATACAAAACACTTTCAAATTGTTCTCCAGAATGCAGACATCTTTATTTAATGATATTCCATTAAAAATTTAAAAGAAAGGCTGTGATTAGTTCCTATTGTAGCATCAAGTCAATGGTACAAGGCTATTTATTGGCTGCCCATCAAGCCAAATATGGCACAAGGTCATTTAATGTGGAATGCCAGTAACAGGTTTTAAAAATTGCTTAAAATCCCATTAGCATTCCCCTTGCAAAGCACCTCGGGCACCGGGCAATAAACCTACTCCATACCCCTTTTAGGCAAGGGGCAAGATACTGCCTGTGGTGATGGGCCCTTTGGAACCAAGCAAGAACTTTTTGGTACTTTCCAGCCTTCGGTGCAGATACTACACTTTGATCTTCACCTGGGGCAAGTAGTACCTGGTTATAAAAAAAAAAAGAAGAAAAAAAAACAGCAGCCGAAAAGAAGACAAGTTGACAGAATTCAATCTGTCTTCCCCCTGCGTTGTGGTAACATGATACGCTTGATCTAGCACTCCAGTAAGTATTGGAGGAATCTCCAGAAGGGTCACTCACCAGAGGTGGAAGTGCTCTATGAACCCCATTATATATATATCGCATGATTTCATGATCTGTTCTCTTTCTCCTTTAGCAACTGCGGTGTGAATGCTTGAGATGAGGCTGTCTTTCAAATAACCAAAGAAGCTACCACATGGTCTCTTGGCTATGTCTTCCTGATTCCACAGCCTCGGCAATTTGATGGAGTGATAGTACCTGTTAGGGTTTCATAGAAAAACAAATATGTTTGGGGAAAAAAATTGAGTATCCATCAAGAAAGAATGAGTAGTCCTCATTGACATAGCAGTCTGCTGTTGACTATGCTACAAACATACTGTAATATATTGCCTGGTCAATAGGTTTGCACCTGGAACCCGGGCGGCATGCAGGAAGTGTGTTGGTGTCAAGCATGCGCCTGGAAACAAAAACAGGATATGGCATTGAACTGACCTTTGGCACCTAAAAATGCAGGTGTACATTTGACACTGTGTAGGCACAGAAAATCTGTAGGCGTAGCCTATAACCAATAAAAACAGGCTGCATGTGCTCAGCCTTGAAGTACAGAGATTTCAATATGCAGTAAAATAGTGCTCTACCTGATAATATTGGGCTTAGAGGTTCAAAGGGTTGAGAAATTATGTTCTTTTAACCAAATCTTCATATTACTATAAAATTCTCTTGTTCAATTCAAGACGTTGTAAATGTTCTACTTAATGAATTTAAAATTCTCTCCATCTTGATTTATGTAAACGTTAATTTTTGTTCTAAATTATTTATTTTCTCTTATGTTCTAATGAAAAACTTATATTTAGCAAAACAATTTACATTTTTTTTTCTTTTTTCTCTCTGCTTTCTTAATTTATATGTGAATATTGTTTTGATTCTTTTCAGTATGTGTGTATATATATACACACACACTGTTTCCATAAAGTCCATGTGTACTTTTAAAAAATTTAAATTTTAAAGTGCATACTGACTTTGTGGACACCATATATATATAGTATGAACAAAAAGTAATAAGACAAACAGGAATATTTCTTATATGTTATTTATTCTCAACTAGTTTCGACCTTAGGTCATCGTCAGGAGAAAATTTCTTATTTGAAGAAATTGTTTTTAGATTTTTTGAAAGGGAGCATTATAGAAGAACTATAAAAATTGGAGTATTTTATTTATATATATATATATATATATATATATATATATATATATATTGGCAGCAAGTTATTATTAAACAGGTTTTCTTATAAAAAAAAAAAAAAACACAGAATAATCTTGATGATCTTCAAGTGTTTACGTTTAAGCCTTCTTGTCATTTTTCTTATATCAGGGTCAAGATGGTAGAGAAGGTGCTCCATATTTGATATGGCTATGGCTGAAAGCACTTGCAAAGAAGATATGGGGCACCTTCTCTACCATCTGGACATCTAATATAAGAAAAACAAGAAGACTTGAACATATGCACTTGAAAATGTTAATATTACCTTCATATTGCTCTACCTAAGGAGTATTGAGCAATTTCTTAGGGTGGTCTTACCACAAAACTTTATTTATCACTTTAAAATATATGTAATATTTTTGTACAATTTCAAATAATTTTCTTGATTTAAGAATAACAATAACAATATCTGGACCAAGTAACCAATAGGCACCCCAGCTGGGATCTGTTTTGAAAGGAACACCTTTTGCTTTTCACCATAAACTCCTGGTTGTTCGTTTACAAACAGACAATTTTTTTTTGCATTAGAATTTTACTGTAAGATTTTTTAAAAGTTTGTTCATGTATATTTACAACCCAAAGGCAAGTTTTTATACTAAAATAGTTTTCGATTTTAATAAAATAAAAAAATTAGTTATTTCAAGTTGTTAATTCAATAGGAATTATTTTTATTATAAAACTTTAAACAAAAGACACGTTTTTATAATATTAAAATAGTTTTTATTTAATCAGAAGAGAAATGCAGATATGTTTATTTAAATGAAAATATTTTTTTTATTTACAAAATATTTTTTATGTTTATTTAAATAAAATGTTGTTTGGAAATGGTATCACACAATTTATAAAGTTTATTTTCCATGCGTCTCTCAGACCACAACCGGAAGTGTGCGGTGAAAAGAAAAAGGTGTCCCTCTCGAGGCGGCTCCCAGCTGGGGTGCCTATTGGATACTTGTTCCCAATACCCTTTAATAAATAGATGTTATTTGACAAATGAGCAAATTTTCTATACATGCAAAATCAAGTAAGACACCAGGAAAATAAATTTGTAAAAAAATATAAATTAAAAAAAAAAAGAAAAAAAAGATTTTCATTTAATATATATCAGAAAGTCTCTTTCACATGCAATGATATATGTGGCAGAAATAACAGGGCAAATAATACTACTAAATAATACAAAACTGTCCAATTACTTCTGATCTGCTCTCTATTTCTACTATTGAAAGTGATTAGAATAAATAAAATTAAAACTATATACAGTTTTGGTTAGGAGGTTGATTTAGAAGGCTATCACAATGCAGTTTGGAATAAATTAAAAATAATAATACGGTAACAATGGTGTTGTGTGTTGACCTGTATTTTTTATTCTTTCTTGAATTTTCGAGGTAATACCTATTTATCAAAAGAATTGAACTGAAGCAATCCAGCTATGGCATTTCTCCAAATGAATTTTTATTTTTTGAAAAAAATAAAAATTCATTTGGGAAGAAATGCCATAGCTGGACTGCTTCAGTTCAATTCTTTTGATAAATAGGTATTACCTCGAAAATTCAAGAAAGAATAAAAAATACAGGTCAACACACAACACCATTGTTACCGTATTATCATTTTTTAAATTTTTATTCCAAACTGAATTGTGATAGCCTTCTAAATCAACCTCCTAACCAATACATACACAATGCTTCAAGCAAATTATGAAACTCTCTTATATAAAGTTTTGTTTGTTTTTTTAAAAAATTATAACTTGGATAAAGATCTGTGAATTAGTTTTATAGATAAATTATTTTATATCTATAATATAAGTATTAATCCAGTTTCCAATTCTCTTTTATATTTTTGGGTTAGTCTAATTTTTTTTCAAACTACTGTAAAAGTCATTTTTTTTTTTTTTTTTTTTTTTTTTCAAATTACTTAACTGAATTGAACAGACTAGTCTTTAGATTTTAGTTGTAAAATATCTGGAATTTTTTTTTTTTTAATATTTAACAAGGATAATCAAAGGGAGAAAATATTGTATAGTAATCCCAGTTCAATATTCCTATACCGTGATATAAAATTTCTACATAGTATCATATGATAATCTTGGGATTAAGTGTCCTTCATAATTTTAGTGACTTATAGTTAGAAAACTTTTCTAAATCTCATTAGTATGAATTTTTATAATCACATAACACATTTCTGTCAAATTAAAAAAAATTTTAATACTATATATATATATATATATATAGTATCCAATTGCCGCTTTAACTTTTCCGTCGCAGTGGCGTCAGTAAATAATCCAAAAGTGCTCAATATATTAAGAATACAGAGCAGTAATAATACTATTGATATTATTGTTAGATGGAAAATAAAGGGTCTACCATGGTTTCAATCAAAAAATGATCTCCTCAGACCCCACTCTACATTAACAAAGTTGATGTAATTCAATAAATGTATTCAATTTTAACTGAGGAATTTCATCAACTTGGTTAATGTAGAGTGGGGTCCTGAGGAGATCATTTTTTTGATTGAAACCCTGGTAGAACCTTTATTTTCCATCTAACAATAATATTAATAGTATTATTTTTATATTTTACACTTTGAGGAAGCCTTATGTTTTGGTCGTTCATTTTGATTTCACCGTAAATCTACACTGAAAATACGAATTTGTTCAAATCAATACGACTGCATGTTTTAACACCAAAATATCATAAAATGTGTTTTGATAACAATTAAGTTCATTAAGAACACATTTTATGATATTTTCGTGTTAAAACATGCAGTTGTATTGATTTGAACAAATTCGTATTTTCAGTGTAGATTTACAGTGAAATGAAAATAGACGACCAAAACATAAGGCTTCCTCAAACTGAAACTGAAGTAGCAAGGGGAGGTTACCCTCATTTATGTAGCTAATATTCAGATTACCGCTTTTTTATAGTAATTAGAAGATTCATTTTACCCAGAATGCAATGCTAATGGTTACTTATTTCAGACAGGAAGTTGTCTATGGCTTATACCTAAGAATAAACCAACAATAACCATTGTGCAATTCTCATGGATTTTGTGGTCATAATTACTAAATTATATTAAAGATTTAGTCATATTTTAAATCTGTCAGCCCATGTGTATTTATTATAAATGTGCACGTAGGAATTAAATGCATTAAAATCTTTTATTTTAGTAGAAATTACTTGTAGATAACTATTTGTAAATTGACTTCTTTTTTTTTTTTTTTTTTCTAAAGATCAAATCTTATCTCATTTGCTTAGGATTATTTTCATTACAAAATAAACAAGTAAATTGTTCATACTGAGAGTCAGAAGTCACTTTTTACTTTGTCTTTTTTCGAAAGTCGCCTTCTTCCAAGAAGGTTCATTTTATCTGTAGTAGACTCAAATTCAATAAAACCAATTCAGCTTTGTCTTTTGATAGAGACGTAATATAAAAAAGAACAAAAGAACAACCAAATTCAGAATACAAATAGAAAATTGGGGAGGGGTAAATCGGAGGGGGTAAATGAATGAATAAATAAAAAGTGGAAGTCTACACAGTAGGACCTTTTTTTTAATTTTTTTTTTTTTTTATGTAATTTGAATTTAGATTATTTTTTTCTTAGCACTTAGAAGCCATCCTTCTATGCATATGAGCTACAATGATAACTGATTCCCAAAGACTACCTGTTGTAAGATTCAATGGTATTAATTGAACATACAATTCCGACACGTTGTGAGACAAAACATTTAATATATATAACAGCACATGGAAACGATAAGATACATAATGTACAGGAGAATAGAACATGTAAATACATATACAATATTTAGGTATAACAAGATACCCAAATGTACCTAACATATAAATGTCACAGACATGGAACTAAAGGATAGTCCATGCTGTATAAGGGACTTACAGTAATGTAAGGGGGGAGGCAAAAGCCCCACCGAGAAGGGGGGGTAGATAGACTCTAGCCCATAGCAGTTCTTGAGAAGATCCAGCTAAAAAGAGGAAGCAGCGTTTGAATGAATGCGCTTAAATACCAGAGGTCCCTAGTGGGAACAAACAGCAACGCAGCGAGAAGATAACTCTTCCGGCAAAAGGAAGATAATCCCCTACACTGTCATCAAATGACCCATCGAGGTTGATGTGCCATAAAACAAAACAAAACAAAGTGCCTGTAAAGCAGTTGGATAACAGATTAAAATATTTTATAAGAAATTCAAATCTTTTGAATCCCACTTAAAAAAATTGACCTTTTGTCACACCTTGCCTGTGTGGAAGGATTGGGTAAATACATATTGTGTATATATATATATATTATTATATATATATATAAAGATAATCTAATGAGTCAGACGAACCTACTATTAGTTTCGCATAAAGCTCTTTAGGGCTAAAATCAGATTTTAGCCCTGAAGGGCTTTATGTGAAACTAATAGTAGGTTCATCTGACTCATTAGATTATCTTTATTATTGGCTCTACTTAGGTATCGAGCACTTTTTACATATTAGCTTTCTCCTAGCAGTTATATGAATATATATATATCTTATATACATATATATACATATAAATTGTTTTTTCTTTTGGCCAAATACTGTACCAATAGATTATTTTTTGTTGGTACGAATATCTTGGTCCTTTCTTTTTTTCAAAAATTTTTTTCTTCCTGGTTGATGTTTGGTAGTATATTTTTACAATCAAACTTTCTGCTGGGTTTTTTCTCTCCGCAAGGATCTACCAACACGCTTGGTATATTAAATTATATATATAGATAGATAGATAGATAGATATTTTACTTTTTTTGAAATATTTTGCAAAGTAGTTTTACTAAACTCTTTTGAAATATGAAATGTTTAGTAAAACTACTACAGTTGATTGCTATGATTCCCCTCCACCCCACGAGGTCCTACTGTGTATTCGGGTTTGTTATGTGACTGGCTTACTTGATTAAGTACACTTAGGTTTTATAGTTTATTTACTTATCACTTAAATTGACTTTCTTATTGAACTTAAATGTCCGGTTTTAGAATAATCAGGTTTACTGTTTTGGAATAAAAAGAAAACGTAAAAGAAACTCGAAATGTTTCTTTTTGGTTGAGGCAGCTGAAAACAGATTCAGATTTTTAAAAATGTAAGCTCTTTTTTTTTTTCTAATCCTTTTTGTGTATTTTTCCAGTCTAAATCATGAATAGCTATATTATATGCAATATATACTATATATATATATATATATATATATATATATATATGTAAGTATATAAAATGGAATTCAATCCAACAGTTCAAGGTTTAAAAAAGAAAAACAATACTAAATATTGTGCTAACAAGCGCCTGTTTCAACTCTATGGGGTTTATAAAATGTGATCCAATTGAAATTATTTAAAAAATAAAATAAAAACAATTGTAAAAGGCATTGTATAATGACAAAGTAAATATATATACACATTCGCTATCGCCAGGCCTTGCTTTTTGAACAAAAATAATGAAGATTTGATTTATATTCGTGAAGATGATTAAAAAATAAAATTTAAATGATAACAGCATGAATTTTTTTTTTTTTGTAAATGAAAAACATGTCCTTTCTTAATCAAGATCAAAAAGGGGTGCCTAAAGGTCATATGGTCCGTTTTGTTTACTACAACCCGCTGCTAACAATTATCAGTTGAGAAGGAACAAACCCGGATACTTTCTAATGTAATCCCGTCTGTAGTATTACATAACCCAATGTGGATACATATACAAGAACAATTCCCTACTAATTAACAGGAGCCATATCGGCTGAGTCTTTAGAATAATACTTTTTACAATCATTTTTATTTTATTTTAAAAATAATCTCAATTGAATCACATTTCATAAACATCATAGTTGAAACAGGCACTTGTTAGCACAATATATACTATTGTTTTTCTTTATGTGTATATATATATATATATATATATATATATATATATATATACACACACATATAATGCTAATATATTGGTGCACACATCATTTTCTTCCTATTATTATATTTCAATTTTCTTCTCTTTTAGGACCTGCTTAAAAGGTCTCTTTAGGGCAATTGGTATGGCTAATCTAGCAAAGGCTTCAAGAATAAATAGGCCTAACATGGACTACTACCCAAGGGTAGAGCCATATACCTTTTGGTTGAGTATTGCACTCACTGTTCAATATCACAGTGCATATACATACTTGTAAAATCTGAAGAATGCCCAATCTGTTGTACCTTGCCTCATCACTAACGTTCAAATGTCCTGTAGGCTCAGAATTGGTAACAACAAAAATGGCATTTATACCACCCACCCACCCTTTTCTTTACCTTTATCCACAAACTTTGATTCCTGTATCTAATAAGCTACCCGTCCCTCCCTTTCCTCGTCTCCCTAGTTCCAGACAAAATTTTGGGATCCTTTTTCGTCCACTTTGGCCATGACCCTCTGCCGTATCTGCTTTCTTTGGGGGTCTTTGCTGATTCTGATTTTTTTTTTCCCTCACCACCCCCCTCTTCCAAGCCCCCCCCCCCCCAAAAAAACACCCCACCCCACTCAGTCCTCAAAATCCAGCTTGATTGTGACTTGATGAGAATGGAAATTTTTATTTTTATATAACATGACTTGAGTTTGACTTACTTCGCTTACACACCCGCCCAACCCCGCTTTCCCCCTCCCCCTTTTGAGTTCGAACTAATGAGACTTGTTGCATTGTTCTTTAAAATCTTTCTGGAATATTTTGATCTTCAATTTTGATAGATTGTTGTTTTGTTTTTTTTTTGTTTCAAGATTAAAAAAAAAAAAAAATTAACAGCTTTGATTATCTTTAAACTTTTATCCTACTAAAAAAAAAATTGTTCGGATATTGTCCAACCAAAACAATTTTACCCAACTTTCTTGGGTAATCTGAACATTAGCTACATAAATCAGAGTAACCTCCCCTTGTTTCTTTCACTTTGAGGAAGCCTTAATAACAATCAAGTTCATTTCAAATAATGCACAAGCACAATTAAGAACACATTTTATGATATTTCCGTGTTAAAACATGCAGTTGTATTGATTCCAACAAATTCATATTTTCAGTGTAGATTTACAGTGAAATGAAAATGGCAAACCAAAACATAAGGCTTCCTCAAAGTGAAAGAAACAAGGGGAGGTTACATAGATTTATGTAGCTAATGTTCAGATTACCCTTTCTTGCTCTTATAATTTATGTCTTGGGCCAGTTAAATGGTTAGTTATTCTGAAAAAGAAATAATTTTGACTGAGGTGGGAAACTTTTTTATGTTTAAAGGCCACGTTGATTAGTATTATCTACCAACATATCGGCCATCAAAACTTTTCTCATTCCCCAATGATACTTGCATTGGAAAAATCAGGTCTAAAAAAAGTTTAGGTTTGGATTACTCTTACTGTGTGTTTTTTTTTTTTTTGGTGGGGGCTGGTTTAGCTCAATCAGTAGAACATCCACCTTGGAACTACCATCCCTCGTCAACTCTGTGTATGAGTAGTACAGCTTGGATCTATGCACTAAAGTGGAGAGATGAGGTGTAGCACCCACCTCTGATGCAAAAATAATCTCCTTGGTCTAATGCTAGTGAAAAAGGGATAGACACCCTCAGTATCCAGCTGATACCGATGATAGGCCTTCCTGACGACTTTACTTTTAGTAGTGTAAATTTTCCCAATAGAAAATGCCTTTAATTTAACAGAGATGCTAATAGTACGTGTCCTGCGTCCTGATGCACAAAACTCTAAAAGGACACAGTAAAATCATATCCATCACAATTTTGAGCTAACTATAAATACATTTCAGTAGTTTCTTAGAAATGAATTACACAGAATAGGTTACAAGGTAGGAGTTAGATGGCTTTAGTTGGGACCCATAAATGTTCACAGGTACTCATTCAAAGCAAATATGTGCATCCCAGGACGCGCTAAATCAAAAAGCTATCAGCATCACTGTGACATATACATTGTGACCTGTTTAAAGTTTTGTGATATAAGAAAAAAGACATTACAAGTTAGGAGTTAGATGGCTTTAGTTGGGACGCATTCAAAGCAGATATGTGCATCTTAGGATGCACTGAATCAAAAACTAAATGATTGAACAGTATCATATCATAAATATTTTTTTTTTCTTCCCTCACCATTTCAAGCTAACAGTAAATACATTTCAATAGTTTCTTAGAAAGGAATTACACAGGATAGGTTACAAGATAGGAGTTAGACGGCTTTAGTTGGGACCCATCAATTTTCCCAGGTACTCATTCAAAGCAAATATGTGCGTCCCAGGATGCACTAAATCAAAAACTAAATGATTGAACAGTATCCTATCATAAATAATTTTTTTTTTTTTTTTTTTTTTTTTTGCATCTTGAATTTTTGACTAACCTTAAGTGGTAATTCCTACTCGAGAGCTGCTTTATAATGCTAATATATCATTTGAATGAAATCTCCCCGCTTCTTAAGATAATTGAAAAAGTGGTTTGCCTAAGGTTTTTTTTGTTTTTTTTCTCTCATTTATTATTATTATTATTGGTCTGTATAAATTCTACTTAAAGTTTTGGTGATGGTGTGCCGAATTTTGCGTTGGAATTTTTGCATGGATGCACGTGTTATGAAAGTATGGATTATTTTTACCGTTTAAAAAAAAAAATAAGGAAATTAAACTGGTTATGCCTCCTCCTCCTTTCTGGGATCATTAAACGACTCCTGCCTTGCCCTAATTTTTTTTTTTTTGCTTGGATCAAAGTTCCCGAAATTATAAGTGCTTGTTTTGATTTGTTTTGACTTGGACGCATATCTCTTATTTCATATATATAATTTCATATTTATATATATATATATCTCACACATATACGCATATTACATGTGATTACATCCAAATAAAATTCTCCCACAATTCATTGCTAACTCCCCTACTCCAAATTTTGATGACTAACATATACAACTCATCCCCTGCACTTGTCCCATTAGATCATGCCTACACTAGACTAGACTTTGAAAGGTTTTGCTAGCCACCCCCTGCGGACCACATCATACCTGCAATAGATTTTTAATAGTACCCGCTCACTTACCATGCCAGTATCATAATTACACAAGATTTTCAATGGTTTCTCTCCCTCATTACAAACACCTTATATTAGATTTTGGGGCTCTTTGCAGAAATGCATCCCAGCCTCCTGCCTTAAAAAAAGGCTAAGCGGTGCTAGCTCAAAAAACAACCCGCCCTATGAACATAGTCCCTAGTTGAAGGGGCGCCTACTGATATTTTTTTAGCGGATTGAAGGCATTTTTATTGACAAATTACTTTTTTTTAGTGGTTTGAAGACATTAAAAGTAAGCCATATTTTTATTGACAAATAAATGTAGATATTTAGCCCACCCCACCTTTGAAATATTTTAAAGAAGGGGGGGTTAAAATCTTTACATTTACTTGTCGAAAAAAAGACTGAAGTGGGAGGGGGTAAAATATTGCATTGACTTTTTGGGGAAAAAATGCCTTAAGCACTGGTTGTTTTTTTCAGCAGGCACCACTTCAGCTAGGGACTTCATTCATAGGGCGGATTGTTTTTTTAGTTAGCACCACTTAGCGTTTTTTAAGGCAGAAGGCTGGGATGCATTTCTACGAAGAGCCCCTAAAGTTTCAATGCTCTCTCTCTCTCTCTCACCACTGCCATCACTACATCAGATGTACACAGAACTTCCAATGTTCGATCCAAGCACAAACCCTACCTCATCATACCGACTCAGTTCTTCCAAGGGTTTCTCTCCCTCGTCACCACCACACAATTATAGCTGCACCAGGCTTCTCTCATATCCACCACATTCACAGCATATCTTCACCAGAATACCAATTCTCCTCCACATCATACCCACACCAAGTTTCTACCCTGAATACCCCTCCTTTTTACACACCCTTCACATATCCAGCCTTTACTGTATATACATATATATAATCCAAAAGTCCAGAGAAGAAATCTTCCTTACGACACAAGAGTTTTATTTTAAAAAAAACCTGTCGCAGTTTGGGAGCTCAATGTGTCCTCTTAATGTTAGAGTCACAGAGCAAATATATAAGTAAAGAAATAACAAAAGACTTAGAGATTTAGCATTATAGTCTATTTAAGGGAGCTTAGACAAAGTGTCTAACTCTCCCGACTCATTCGCATCTGATGAATCGGGAGAGTTAAACACTTTGTCTAAGCTCCCTGAAATAGACTATAAAGCTAAATCTCTAAGTCTTTTGTTATTTCTTTACTCATATATACATATATATATATATATACCTGGCCACATACTAACACAGAACAATTCTCTGTGTTTAGTCAATCAAATTGCTTGTCCTATTTGCATATTTGTCACGTACTTATACAGTTGCATATATAACCGAAATAAAAATGCATAACCGCGTGCATTTTCATAGACATTTCTTAGATTTTTATTTTCATTTGTTTTTTTTTTTTTTTTATTATATATAAATTTTCATTATTTTATATATATTTTTTTTTTTCTTTTTTCTTTTGGTTATTTCTGCTTGATCTGCTATTTTTTTAACCAAATTTTTTAAAAATGTCTCCGATTAAAAAATCTCAAATTAAAGAAATAATGAATAGATTGTGTAATTCTAGAGACAAATGTCAATTTCTGACTTTCCAAAAAATTCTAAGTTAAAACTCTAAAAATAATGTTCCATGTTCAAAGTGTTTCTCTGTTTGCTTTGTAAATGGCTAAACCACAAATTCAAAATTCTATAATCTATAATGTGTGTCTGTGAATTGTCTATCTATCTATCTATCTATCTATATATATATATATATATATATATATATATATATATATATATAGTAACTTTTATATATAATATATATATATATATATATATATATATATATATATATATATATATGTGTGTGTAGTATAATAAAAAATTGAAAAAACACAGGTTTAAATGAGTTAAGTGGTGAGTTTATTGGCCGATGCTGCAGTGTTTCGATCTATTAATTAGATCATCTTCAGGGCTTTTGTTGGTATGTGGAAGGTGATAAAATTTTTTATCTCAGAATAAGGAGAAAGGCGAGTAATATATATATATATATATATATATATATATATATTTCCTTGCTACTACTCGTTCTCCTTAAAAACGAGACACGAAACCATACCATCGTTTCCTACCTGATGATGGCAAACTGTATTGCCGAAAGCCCTCGTATCGAAACCTTTGGTGGACTGTTACACCAGTTCCACCCCAACACCAAAAAGATGGCCCTGAAATTTAGAAAGGATCAACCAAAAACTCATCTGACAAGAATTGTTTGTACAGTTCAACAAAACTATATATATGTATATATGATAAGTAAATACACATTAGCGATGTGTTTATGAAATGGCTTTTTTTAGCTGACAATTTTTGTGAGAATATGTGCTTAATTAAAGTCGTACCTAATTTTTTTGAAAATTAATTAATTAATAATTAATTAATTAGGCGGGCATACCTATTTAAATGTAAGGCTAAACAAATCAAGAAAAAAATAGGTATGCTCGCCTAATTAATTAATTATTAATTAATTAACTTTCAAAAAAATTAGGTACGACTTCAATTAAGCACATATTCTCCCAAAAATATATATATATATATATATATATAAAGTTACTACCACGTTTTCATTGTAGTAGCATAAGTAGTTAATCCAAAAGGGCTGAATATATCTTGTAAAATATAGAGCATTAATAGTTGTAGCAAAGTTTTTCTCTCTACCCGGTTTCGGTGTTCAATGTACACCTTCCTCGGGTATATACCTTGAACACCGAAACCATGATAGAGAGAAAAACTTTTCTACAACTATATATATATATATATATATATATAATAAAGAACAGCAAATTAGAAAAGTCTCTTTAACCAGTCTAGGAGAAGGAAAACTCTGAATAAACTTAGCTTAAGAAATTGACCTCTCGTCACATCCTGTTCATATAGAAGGGCTGGGTAAATACATAAACCCTTTAGAGGCCACAGATGGTTTGCGATGAAAAAAGAAAAAAGTTCGAGAAATATTTCCCTGCAATGACGTGCCTCAGAAACCTTAGGATAAATGACTATATGTCCATTGTGCTGTGTTTTCAAGTAGTGATTTTTCTTTTTTGCCTTTTTTAAACCCCTCCGATCAATTGGCTGGTCACGTCAAGCCCTAGCATCTATATGATTGCCCCAGCCCTATTGCCCTTATGGCATACCCAACCCTTTTTATCATATGGGTGCTAGAAGGCGGTGGGTGAGGGTCTACATGTCCTGGGAATGACGTTAAACTCTATCTGATGGTGAGGTTCCAGTTTTGGAGGTTTGGGGAATGTGGAGCACCCCTTCATCACCATTGCTCCCAGGTCCACTCTGACTGGGAGTGATTTTACCTATCCCATCTATGGGTTAAATAGAAAACATGAGTTTATAAACAAAATTGATTATCCATTAAGAATGAATTTATTTCAAAAACTTGATCGGCATTAAATGACCCACTGAGGTTGATATGCCATAAAACAAACCAAACCAAACTTTTATTGATATCCACATGGTGAATGATCTTAGATGTTATGTTATATGCTTCTGGGGGTGGGGGTGTCATATGTCCCCCCGGTTGGGAACTTTGTTTTAAACAATGGGATTAGTATATAAGTACCAGAAGCTAAGCTCTATTTAACCTGACATCCACCAGGTACAAAGGCATGAACTCACATCTCAATTTCCAGGGTTATTTGGGTGTTCAGTATATTTTATAGGAATACATTTAAGTTTCTCTCAAGAATACTTGTTTATTCATTATAACTGGAGTTATCCTCATTAAAATTTGGACATAAAATTAGTGTCCAATTATGCATTATATGCATATTGTAAACTGAACCTCTACTTTATGTCCACCTCACCTGGGCCCCATTTTTAAAGTTAATTTTTTTTAAAAAAGGAAAAGAAAAAAAATATCCTGGAAAAAGTGAAAGTAGACTCTAAAAGTATAATGGTGAGGTGGCCATAAAGTAAGGGTTCATTTTACAATATTTATATAATGCATAATCAGGCACCGAATTTGTGTCCAATTTATATCTCTAAATGTTCAACTTACAATGATAATTTAATGAGGTGAGGGGGGGGTGAGAAAAAAACATATCCGACCTGAATACATAAGTGAAGACTATTTTCCGACCAAATTATGGTATGTTAATTAGTTAAGTCTTAACCCCCTCAAATATTTAAGAACGCCCAGTTAATTGGCCCATTTAGTTTCTTTACGGTTGGTGATTATGATTAAAAATATACATTTTTTAAATTAGACCCCCCCGCCCATTTATATAAGTTGGTTACAGTGTTTTAGGGATTGGTTTCAAAACTTGTTTTTTTTTTTAAATGGCTAATCATTACTAGTGAGTTTGAGTCTCACCGGGTGCCCATATATCCTGCTTTGTGGCACAACATAGCAAAGCTTAGTAAATAATTGTGTACTTCGCATGGTGCATTGGATATTTTATTTCAGACAGAAAGTTGTCTATGGCTTATACCTAAGAATAATCCAACACTTTTGGACTAATACTCTTGGGAAAGGTATGAACCCATTCATTCCCCCAGCTATGGGTTAAATGGAACCACTGGATGTCTTTGGCATTAAATAATCCATGAAGATTCATATGCCATTAAACAAAGGAACCAGACTAACCAAATGGCTAACATAAGTTAGTTTTCTGTTTTCTTTTATTTATATATAAGTAAAGTAAGTAAAGTAAAGTTGTCAGGGCGGCCTAAAGTCAGTATCAGCCAATCAGCAAGGGAGTCTATCCCCTTTTCACTTGCGCTAGACCAAGGAGATTATTTTAGCATCTGAGGTGGAGCGCCACACCTACTGTCAGCTCCTTACTTTACCTCATAGATCCCTGTGCTACTCATATGCTGAGTTGGTGAGGGCCGATATCCAACTAGGAACCTTGTGGTTTCTAGCCTAACGCTCTACTATATATATATATATATACATATATATGTGTGTGTGTGTATTTGGGCAGCATTTTTTCATTTATGCATATTGAATTAAAAAAAAGACACATCTCCTGTTTAACAATTTTATTTTTGATCTTTTCGAGTTTTCTGGCCAACTTTTTAATATTTCGAAATGCCAAAAATACGCGGGACCTGAACTTAGGTGGACTAATCCACAAATTTCACCCAAATATTAAAAAGTTGACCAGAAAACTCGAAAAGATCAAAAATAGAATTGTTAAACAAGAGATGTGTCTTTTGTTTAATTCAACATGCATAAATATATATATAATAAGTAATCCACAGACACGTGTTTCAAGGTTTCACCTTTCATCAGTGTGGCTATACCGTAACAGCTACCCCTGGCCGGGTTCGAGACACGAATGAACTTTCGTTCGCCAAACCTTTAACCCGTACGGCCAGAGGCAGCTGTCAAATATAGGAGAATAATTAATCGCTACATTTCTAAGCGGAAATGAATTCACTAGAGTCCTCAAACGTTTTGTAAACAAACGCGAGGGTTAGCTAGACGCCAGAACGGGGAATCCCTATATATATATATATATATATATATATATATATATATATAATTAGACAATGACATGTCAATGCAAATGTGACAACTATTACAGGATAGAGGTAGTATTATGAAAGACAGTTTTTGTTGAATATGTTTTCAAAGAATTTTCTCGGCGTCTCCGATCAGTTTATTTACGTAAACATAATACCTCATAATACACCTGGCAGTGAGATGTCTAAATGAAATCTTTCTGCTTTTCTAATGGCCACCAAAGTCTTTCTCTCTTCTGGCTTGGATCCAAAATCTTGACCAATTGAGCTGGGGGTCAATGGTGGGAGGGGGTGTTGTGGCAATTCCCCCCACCTACCCCTGCCACAATCCATCAATCTCCTTGTTTCAATCTGGCCACTTATTTTTACTCTGGGTGTAAACACCAAAGACTGAAAATTATTTGGGCTCTTAATTTGTTGAGAGTGTCTTTTGATTTTCTTATGTTTGGTGATATGGGGGGGGGGTTGTTTTGTGGGGAAATTTTCTTTGGGAAAATTCACGATTATCCACCATCTGTTATGAAGATCACTTTTAGGAGCAGAAATTTCCTTTACTGTCTGGAGATGTTTATTTTGTAAGAAATAGACACGGTGACTTGAGTTCAAATCCTGAACAGGGCTGTTTGCATTTTTTACTTGGCACTAATACCTTTGGGAAAGGTATGCATACAACTATGGGAAGAAAATATTTTAAAAATATAACAAACACGGGATGTTATGATCAGGAAACAATTTTTAGTGTCAATACTTAAGCATTTCGGTATATTGTACCATCTTCAGGACACTGTTAAGTAATGTTTATGTGAGGAACAAAATGAAAGATGTTAAGTGTATGGTGGTTGTGTGAATCTGATCACGTCATTTGCTTTTCGTAAACAAACGCGCATATAGAAATTAACGGTTAATAGCATCAGATTCACACATTCACTATACACTTAACATCTTTCATTTTGTCCCTCACATAAACATTACTTAACATTGTCCTGAAGATGGTACAATATACCGAAATGCTTAAGTATTGACACTAAAAATTGTTCGCCTAATCATAACATCCTGTGTTTGTTATATTTTTTAAATATTTTCTTCTCATATTGTCGGATTAGTTTCCTCACCGTATTTCCGTATATATATATATATATATATATATATATATATATATATAGCACTAATACCTTTGGGAAAGGTATGCATACAACTATGGGTAAATTCCAATCTTGATTGTTAGAAAATTGTTGCATGTCGTTTTTGTTATGTCTTATGCAAAGTAGATGTTTGTGTAACTGATAGATTTGTCCCTCTCCCCCCCCCTTTGATCATCATCATCATCATCAAGGCATGTTTACTGCACACATTCCTTTGACTCTCTCTCTCTCTCTTTCTCACCATCCATCCCTATTTGGCCATCATACTTAGTCCACACTGTCGGTGGGGCATTAGAATACACCAAGGTTGTAAAAGTAAAGTCGTCAGGGTGGCCTAAAGTCAGTATCAGCCAATTAGCAAGGGAGTCTATCACCTTTTCACTAGCGCTAGGACCAAGGAAATTGTTTTTGCATCTGAGGTGGAGCACCACACCTACCATCAGCTCCTTACTTTAACACACAGATCCCTGTGCTACTCGTATGTTGAATTGGCGAGGGCCAGTGTCTAACTAAGAACCTTGTAGTTTCTAGCCAAACCATCAACTCTGTCTAACCCTTGTAGTTTCTAGCCAAACACTACCGACTGAGCTTATCTGTGCCCGCCCTGTCGGCTGGGGCGTTAGAATGCACCTCTGCAGAGGGGTAAGACCCCCCAATGGGGCTACCTGTTGGCTGTGGGCGGCGACCCGTGATGCTTAAGTATGGAATATAGCTTTTGAGCAGTCCATGACTTTGCAATACTCCACTTTGGCCCTTACTTAGGCTAGATGGGCGGTCAGAGAAGCCCCCACAGGTCAATCAGCTGGTCATGTCAAGCCCAAGCAACTATTACGCGTCAGTGTATTAACGAGGCTTCATCAGAATCTTATTTGAGACCAGAAACTGCAATGTGTATATATATATATTGATAAGATGGGGGAAGGGCAGGAGAAAAGAAAGGGGTGGGCAGATGCGTTGAAAGGTGTGAGGCAGAACTAAAGAAAGAAAGAAGGGAAGGAGAGGGGGAAGTTTAACTGGGATACGGTGGCTTGTAAGTTCAAAGTGGTGTGGTCCTTTTTAATCATACATTATGTATACACTCTCACTCACTTCATTGGTCCCATAATTCGGTTTGGTTGTGGGAGGTGCTACTAATGTAGCGTGCCTTGGACAGGACTAGCCTGGCAGACCCCCATCCTTCTATAAGTCTATAACTGGTTTAAATTCAGTTTTCCTTCTCCTAGACTAGTTGCCATACCAGTGTTAAAGAGCCCAGTCTACTCTATTATTTACCTTTAGCTGGAGGGAGAATAGATTGATACCTTTTCCAATGAAATGTGAAATGCAAACCTGTTTGTTCAGGATTTGAACTCTGGTAGCCGAATCAAATTACTATGGAGATAACCATTACGCCACAAGCATCCTTAAACAAGTCAACCTTTTTTTCTAGATGAACACTGCATAAAGGTTGACTTTGATGGCCTTTAGGTAAATGGTATTAATCTAGAAGCCATGTCATGCTATATCCTATTTATAAATTTATATATAATAGCAAATTGATATATGAGGTGAAGTTGTCAATAATTAACATATCATAGTTATCTCCCTTGAGAAATTATAACAATCTGGGTGAGCCTGAACACCAACCTTAAACTATTAAGTTGCTAATTGATGTTGAAGTAATCAGTAATTAATGTCTCATGGTTATCTCCCTTGAGAAATTATAACGATCTGGGTGAGCATGAACACAGACATTAAACTATTAAGTTGCTAATTGGATAAGTTAAAGTAATCAGTAATTAACATATCATAGTTATCTCCCTTGAGAAATTATAATGATCTGGATGAGCACGAATGCAGACCTTGCACTATTAAGTTGCAAATTGGATTGGAAATTGCTTTATTCTCTAAGTTTTCATGCTATTGCCCTAACAAAAATCTCACTATCATGTGCCTTTTTTTTTTTTTTTTTTTTTTTTTTTTGCTGTGTTACAGTAACAATATATACAAAAATCCAATCATTATAATATATATAAATGTTGTGTGTTAATGAAACAGCTTTATTATTGATTTTTGTGTGCTTTCAATTACATTTATATGAAAGTTTATTTTGTTTTGTTTGTTTTTTTTTGGGGGGGGGCGTTTCTATCGAGTTATTTCACTGCATTTGTCTTTAAAATTAACCTATTATATATCTTAATGACATTATCCAGAGAACAATTTCTGATTTTTTTTTTTTTTTATAAAATTTGTGAATATTTTACAATGTAAATGTTTTTGTATTAACCTTTCACTACCAAGTTAGATTAAGATTTGTTTTATTTAGACTCCTCAGACTGTTGTCCTCATCTTTCTTGTTAGATACACAACGTTTCGGCTGATGTGTCCTCCGGCATTCTTTAGGTGTTTCTTGTTGAATTCAGGAATTTTAATTTCAAACTCGGGAGCTTTCATGTTATAATTGGAAGCTTTCAGAAAACTTTGAACCCCACCCCCTTATTTAATCCATTGGGGGTAGATAGTTCTAATACCATTAACCATGACTGGGTACCAGTATTAAGCCCATGTTAAGTATTTTACCTGCAGTCAGGATTGAACCTGCAACTTCCAGATGATTGTCACTTAAAACTGTATTAACTCAACATTTATATCCATTGCGCCATGTGTCTAACTTTTTGACAAGATGGCTGTCAGGCACATCGGCTGAAACGTTGTTTATATAATTTCAAGAATTCGGATTAGAATTGTTTCGAAATATATATATATCATTTTTTTTTATTTTTATTTTTTTTAATCTTTGTTCTGCTAGCTTCATTTTTAACCCTTTCACGATCAAGTTTTTTTTTTTTTTTTTTTTTTTTTTGTTAAGTTTTGGATATGCAAAATAATGCTTTTTTGAACTCTGGTTTCCCAGTGAGAGTGAAAGGGTTAAAATTAACTTGGTTATAGAATTTTAATAATTAAGACATCTTTTTTTTTTTCTTTTTTCTTTTTTGAATAATTTTTTTTTATTTCATTACACACACCTGTTATATATTAATTTTTTTTTTTTCTTATTACTTGCACACAATATTTTATAGAATAATACATTTATTTGTACTAAACATCATACAAATTGTATGTATAGAATAAAACAGAAATCTACTTTAATTTCAAAGCCATTAATCACCTGTGGTGTTATAATGGCTATTAAATTTTTTCTTAAAAGTATTCACATCAGGTCAGAGATCTACACAATCTAGCAAATTATTCTGCAGGTTCAAAGTAAATAAATGTAGATTAGATATTAGGATTTTTTTAGCAATAAAGTGGGGGGCACTTTATTGCTAAAAAAAAATCCTAATATCTAATCTGCATTTATTTACTTTAACAGTATGTTCATGCCTTCTTAGGTCACTTCTAGTAAAAGAACAGAAAATGATCAACTCACTTAAAATGACACATCATTTTGAACATTTTTATTAGCAACACAGGGTGTTTAGAATGATAAAGAAAAAAAAATAGTTTTATATATATATACACATATACATAGACACACATATATATTTACCAACCCTTCTGCATGGGCAGGATGTGACGCAAGGTCAATTTCTTAAGCAGAGTTTAACAGGTTTAAATTCAGAGTTTTCCTTCCCCTAGATTGGTTACATAGCCACGGTTAAAGAGCCCAGTCTGCCCTACTATTTACCCATAGCTGGAGGGAGAGTAGTTGGATTCATACCTCTCCCAAAGGTATTAGCACTATGTGAAATGTAAATAGCCTTGTCCAGGATTTGAACTTGGGTCGACAAGTCCATTTCCTACAACCCTAACCATTACACACACACACACATACACACACACACACACACACACACACACACACACACACACACATATATATATATATATATATATATATATATATATATATATATATATAAACAGGTTAATTGGTGTTGGGAATTATTCAAAGCTTGGTTTTTTTAACAATGGAATGTTAAAATTTGTGAAGTCCAAGTTGAGAGCTCAATGTACAATAGTTTTTGAATTACATATAAAGCAATATATCTAGCATATAAAAAGGTTTAAATACCAGTCATATTTGCAGTTATAAATTCATTTCTATCAACATACATATATATATATATATTGGTGGGAATAAATTTATAACTGCTAATATGACCGGTATTTAAGCCTTTTATATATATAGCAAAGAAAAAATATATGTACAGCAAAGAAAAAGGCTTAAATACCGGTCATATTAGCAGTTATAAATTTATTCCCATATATATATATATATATATATATATATATATATATGAGTATAGATAAAAGGATATGAGTATAGATAAAAGGATATGAAAACAACACAATATGCTGTTAAAGTGAAAAGGTTTTATATCATATTCATAGCTAATATTGAACAATATTTCGATTTATAAAAATCATCTTCAGAGCTTGTTTATACTCCAGCCTCATCAATAGTATCTCTGATAGCTCTGAAGATTATTTTCATAAATCGAAATATTGTTCAATATTAGCTATGAATATGATATAAAATCTTTTCACTTTAACAGCATATTATGTTGTTTTCATATCCTTTTATCTATATTCCTACCGTCGGATTCATTTCCTTTCTCTTAACATATATATATATATATAAATTCTATGATAGTAGTTTGAGAGCTCAATGTGTGCTCTTAATGTTATGCTCCCTGAAATAGACTATAATGCTCAATCTCTAAGTCTTTTATTATTTCTTTACTAATATATATATATAATACATGATATCATTTTGTAATCTAATAACTTGACCAATTCTCATTCAAATGGATATCAACATTCAGTGAAACTGAAACTACCTCAGTCGGAATTTAAATAAGCCAATTCCACTTTCCCATTGATAATAATCATCAGCATGAATCTCCATGACCCTTCCTTGCCACCAATCCCTATCAGGCCATTGCTCCTGGAAGATCCTCTGCATGGCATCCAGTATCTAGGCAGAGCAACACTGGTGTGCCCATGTGTAGGTGACCATAGGAGAATGTAATAAGCCTTTAAGTGTTGATTCTCATCTCAGCCTTTATTAGATTAGATCGTATCTCGTTTATAAGATGGACAATATTCAATTTCATTATCTTAAAGGCCTAGAGCGTAAAAGATGTTTAATCCAGATAAAATCTTGTTCCTTGAGAGTCAAATCGGATCGGATAAAATAAGCTTTGTTATCCCAAGTCATTATTATCAAAGAACTGCCTATTTTCCTATCATATATATATATATATATATATATATATATATAATCCACTTACACCGTATTTCGATGTTTAAGTCTCATCAGTGTGGCTATACTTAACAGCTACGTGGAGTTTGACAGGTTTGAATTCAGAGTTTTCCTTCTCCTAGACTGGTTACCTAGCCACAGTTAAAGAGTCAGTCTGCCCTACTATTTACCCATATGTTGGAGGGGGAGTAGTTGGATTCATACCTTTCCCAAGGGTATTAGGGCTATGTGAACTGTAGCTTCGTCCAGGATTTGAACTCAGATGTTGTATCTGGTTTCATCATTATTTTCTTTTATCTTAACATATCTTGATTTATCTGTCTTGTTGGTAATCTGGCAATAAAACTAAAATAAAAATATTCTAGATACCACACACACACACACAACCCCTAAGCGGAGAAAACAAAAAATTTGCCTGATATAAGTACACACATATATAAATGAATTGACATTCCCTGCATATCTTAGCGGGTGCGTTGTCTTGACGATAAGTGGCTAACATTCTGCTTTGAAACCAATGGTAACAATTGCACTTTAAATGTATTGTACACTATAATGAATATATATATATATATATATATATATATATATATATATAATCCAAAAGTTCAGAGAAGAAATCTTCCTTACGACACAAGAGTTTTATTTAAACAAAACCAAGTCGCAGTTTGAGAGCTCAATGTGTGCTCTTAATGTTAGAGTCACAGAGCAAATATATGAGTAAAGAAATAAGTCTTTTGTTATTTCTTTACTCATATATATATATATATATATATATTTTTATTTCTTTACTCATATATAATATATATATATATATATATATATATATATGTATTTTTTACTCATATAAATATATATATATTTTGTTATTTCTTAACTCATATAAATATATATATATATATATATATTTGGTTATTTCTTTACTCATATATATATTATATATATATATATATATATTTGGTTATTTCTTTATATATATATATTATATCTATATATATATATATATATATATATATATATATATACATATATATATATATATATATATATCATAAGTTAAACCTAATGAGTCAGATATACCTACTATCTGTTTTGCTTAGTAGCTCATCAGGGCAAGAATCTGACTAAAAAGACTTGGAGCAATTGTACTTTTATACAAAAACTAGTCCCACCATGGTCCAAACAAATTAGCATAAACTAAACAGACCAATAAAAAAAGAAAAACCAAATTCCATGTTTTATTATTTATTATTTCTTTCTAATATATATATATATATATATATATATATATATATATATATCCAAAAGTCCAGAGAAGAAATCTTCCTTACGACAATAGTTTTATTTAAAAAACAGTCGCAGTTTGAGAGCTCAATGTGTGCTCTTAATGTTACAGAGTCACAGAGCAAATATATAAGTAAAGAAATAATAAAAGACTTAGAGATTGAGCATTATAGTCTATTTCAGGGAGCTTAGACAAAGTGTCTAACTCTCCCAACTCATCAGATGCTATGAGTTGGGAGAGTTAGACTCTTTGTCTAAGCTCCCTGAAATAGACTATAATGCTCAATCTCTAAGTCTTTTGTTATTTCTTTGAATATATATATATATATATATAAGTAATTAAGCACATATCCTCCAAAGATTGTCGGCTTAAAGCCATATAAAAATAAACACATTTGTTTGTTTACTTAACTTCATACTGTCGTGTAAGAAGTCAATAAAAAGTGGAATATAAATAAGTTTCAAAACGAACGAAGAATGTGGTATTGGCAAGCTAGTGTAACAGTTAGAGGCTTCGCCTGTCAGCTTGACAGTCGAGGTTTCGAGTCACACACGGAGCAGTCTCCCATGTCTATAACCTTGCTGATGAGACCTAATAGGTCGAAATGTACATTCAGGGATTGACATTTTCTCGATTCGTTTAGCCTTACATTTGAACATATATGCCCGCCTAGAATTCATTAATTATTAACTAATTAATTTTCAAAATTAGGTACGACTTCAATTAAGCACATATCCTCCAAAAATTGTTAGCTTAAAGCCATATAAAAATAAACACGTTTGTTTACTTAACCTCATATATATATATATATATATATATATACACACACACACACACACACACAGAGACTACATATATGAACGCTTATATAGATAAAAATAAGCATGTGTGCAATTTAAAGTGCTCGGCTCTTAAGATTCTGTTGTGAACAATTTATGCATGAAAGAACTGTATATACTCGCATATCATGCGACTTTCTGAGACCTAAATTTTAGCCAAATATTAGGGGATCACGCTATACGCGTGATACAAACTTTGTGCGCACAAATAGTTAGGCTCAGCCTAGGCCAGTCAACACCTTGTCCCAGACAGTATCGCCTAATACGCGTGTATATACGGTATATATCTATAATAGTAATTATGAAAATAAAACCTATTTTTATCAAAGTTTAATTCATAAATCTCTTCATACTTTTTGGCTAAACTTGCAAATTGGTCGGAAAATTAAAACGGAAACTTTTTTGGTGGTCCCCCATGAGTTTAACTACAATCTATGAATGAATCTTTTGCGAATTGGGTTACAGTTTAGGGGTTTGGGGATTAAGGTTGTTTTTAATTATATATTGCTTAAAAAAAACAATAAAAAAAACAACAAAAACCCAAAATTACTATACATTTAATGTTGAAAATTTTTTTTTTTTTTAAGTTTAATTGAAATTATACATTGCAATACTAACACAAACAACTGAGACTAATGTGTCTACCGTTGGGTTCAATAATTAATTTCAATGGTTAATTAAATGTATTAATATTTGTTTTTGTTTTTTTAAAGCAATACGTAATTAAAAACAACCTTAATCCCCAAACCCCTGAACCATAACCCAATTAGCAAAAAGTTAATTCATAGACAATAGTTAAACTGTCATGGGGGACCACCAAAAAAGTTTCTGTTTTAATTTTCCGACCAATTTGCAAATTTAGCCCTTTTTTTAATATTGTCTTTAAGTATCAGTATACTATTAAGTTTGTTAGTATTTTTTTGATAATTATAAGAGGTACAATAGTATAGTTGTGGTCCCACTATTGATGTGATTATTTGTAAAGTTTCTCCATCAACCTAATCCTCTTCTATCACTGCCAATCATTGAGGCTGTCTTGCCCCCCACCCACCCACCCATTGTAGTGTAATGGTTAATAAGCTAGTCCTGAAGATCAATTACTACTGAGTAGTGATTTCAATTCTCACTGAGTGCCCCATACTTGCAGCCTTGTGACAAACCTGAGCTATTAGTTTTAGTCCCCTGTATGGTGTATATATTTACCCAATCCCTCCGCATGAGCAGATTGTGACACAAGGTCAATTTCTTAAGCAGAGTTCAACAGGTTTGAATTCAGAGTTTTCCTTCTCCTAGACCGGTTGCCTAACCATGGTTAAAGAGCCCAGTCTGCCCTACTATTTATCCATAGCTGTAGGGGGAGTAGGATCCATACCTTTCCCAAGGGTATTAGCGCTAAGTAAAATACAATTACCACATCCAGGATTTGAACTTGGGGCGACGAGTCCATTTCCCATGACTTTAACCATTACACCACGCGCTTCCATTGCATAGTATAAAGGTTAGCAAGCTAGCCTAGCAGACCATTCTTAGAGAGTTTGATTCTCACTGGGCGTCCCTGGTCTTGTCTAAAACTAAGCTATTAGTTTTAGAGTGTCCTACATGATATAATGGTTAGTGACTTTGGCTAGCAGACCATTCTTAGTGAGGTTGATTCTCACTGGGTGTGCCTGACCTTATGATAGACTAAGCTATTAGTTTTAGAGTGTCCTACATGGTATAATGGTTAGCAAGCTAGGCTAGCAGACCATTCTTAGTGAGGTTGATTCTCACTGAGCATCCCTGGCCTTGTCTAAAACTAAACTAGTTTTAGAGTGTCCTACATGTTATAATGGTTAGTGACTTAGGCTAGCAAACCATTCTTAGGTAGGTTGATTCTCACTGGGTGTCCTATATTTCTGATCTAGATGATCTTAATAAACAACATCCATTTAGGTTGTCTCCCTACTGTCTAGATTTTTTTTTTTTTAAGTTACTTATGAAAACCTAAACCCCTGGTTCAAGTACTTCTTTCTCCCAATGCTGCCATTTCTTTTCCCTTTCATGGCAGGTCCCCATGCAGCAACATAAGATATAAAGTTGCTAATGAATAGATAGCTGATAAATAAGAAATTCAGGGGTGGACAACTCTGGCAGTCAGCAGCAATGAAAAATGGGGAACTTAACAAAAATTAATGGGACTACAACTGTATCATTCTACCTTTATTTATATATATATATATATATATATATATATATGGAAATGAATCCATTAGTATGTAGAAAAAAAACAAAGTATTCCCAAAAAGATGAATTTATTAAAGATTATAGTTAGAACATTTTGGTTTTTATCAAACCTTCATTAGGATGAAAAAAGGTGTTGTCTAAACCAGTGGTTCCCAACGTATGGCCGCATGGCCAAAATGGGCCACAGCAAATTTCAGGTGGGCCAAGGTAATATTATAATTCTATATGATTTCAGAGCATACTTTTTATATACAAAATCCAATCCAATATGTGGGAAATTTATATTTTCTAGAAAGTAAGATGTCAACTATTTTCACGGTAGGGGAGAGATTTACACCCCTGATATCTTGATTGAATAAATATCTTATGTAAAATGCAAATATTTTTTCTGTTATAATAATTTCATGCGCCACAAAACAATTCTGGTTTCAAAGTGGGCCATGAGCTGAAAAAGGTTGGGAACACCTGGTCTAAACAGTAATGGAATTTTTTTCAAAACAGCTTTTAAAAAAAGAATGCTGCTTATGGATAAAGAATATTTTTCTCTCTAATACTTTTTCATCTCCCTTTCTTTTTTTTTTTGAAAAGATTTCCATCACTGATAAAAACCAAAACGTTCTAACATCAACTTCATCTATAATAAATTCAGTTTTTTGGGGTCTTTTTTTTTTTTTTTTTTTTTTTTTTTTTTTTAATTACTTTGGTTTTTTTTTTTTCTATTTGTATAAACTTTCATATAAAAAATGTTTTTTTTTTTTTTTTTTTACAATATATTGGTGTTATAAAATATTTAGTCATTGTCTTGTTAAATGAAGGATAATTTTCTACTTACCTTATTCTAAACAATAAACCTCTGGTCAACCCAAAATTAATTACTCTCAAAAGATTCTTTTTTTTTTTACAATGCATAGTCTGTCTTCAGTGATTTAGATTTTAAAAAAATTTTTTTTACATGAAATAAATATAAGAAAATATTTTCAAAAATATAACAAACACAGGATGTTACGATCAGGGGAAACAATTTTATGTGTCAATACTTAAGTATTTCAGTATTTTCTGGTCATCTTGGACCCAAAATTAATTACTCTCAAATGATGCATTTTTTTTTTTACAATGCATAGTCTGTCTTCAGTGATTTAGATTTTTTTAAATTTTTTTTACATGAAATAAATATAAGAAAATATTTTCAAAAATATAACAAACACAGGATGTTACGATCAGGGGAAACAATTTTATGTGTCAATACTTAAGTATTTCAGTATTATACCATCATCAGGACACTGTTGTGTTTGTTATATTTGTGAAAATATTTTCTTCTCATATTGTCGGATTATTTTCTTCATTGTATTTCCATGAAATAAATATGCAATTTTTTTTTGTTCTTTTGATTACTGATTGTTTTGACACTTTGTGATTTTAAATTCCACAATAAAGATGAAGACAGCTGTCCAAAAAATGAAAATTCTACACATCAGACAGTGTATTTTAAAAATGAGGTCTTTTCTGAGATTAATCAATTTTGGGTCCAGCGATTCCGAGTTGGTCCAAAAATTCTTTACTTTCAAAATTCCTGCGTTTGTATTTTGATTTGTACATTTATCATTATTATTATCATTTACATTATTATTATTATTATTATTAATATTTTTCATCTATAAATACTTCATTACTATTTTCTTTTTTTTCTCTCTCTTCCCCCCACATTCGTCTTCATTCCAGACTGAAGATGGGGTTGCTGCTGCAGGTGCAGACAGTGCAGGCAATGCTGCCCAGGCAGGGATGAATTCACTGGCTAGGCCACTGATACCTGGAGCTGAGGACATGATGAGTGAGATGCAGCGAAAATTGGCTGCCCGACGTGCCAAGACTGAAAACTCCTCACAGGTAAGGCTGATTTCTATTTCTAACATATGTCTCATCTTTCATATATATATATATATATATATATATATATGAAAAATGAATGGAAGTGAATCCGACAGTGTGAAATAAATATTTTAGAAAAAACAAACCAAACACATGATGTTAAAATTCGCTGACATAAATCTGTTTCGACCCTTTATTGAAGTGGTCTTCATCAAGAACGAGTTGTGTATGATAGAGAGAACGGTGTGAGTGGACCGTTATAAGACGAAAGTGGTGCAGATGAAACATTCAGTATTATAAAAAAAAAAAAATTTTTTTAAATTCCGGTTATGATATTGAACGTTTCATCTGCACCACTTTCGTCTTATAACGGTCCACTCACACCGTTCTCTCTATCATACACAACTCACTCTTGATGAAGACCACTTCAATAAAGGGTCGAAACAGATTTCTGTCAGCGAATTTTAACATCATGTGTTTGTTTTTTTTTATATATATATATACACACACACACAGATGCTGATAGGTATGTGTTCTGCCTTCCTGACGCACAAAAATCTAAAAGGACGCAGTAAAATCTTATCCATGCATCCCAGTGTTTTTCTTTTTTCTTCCCTCACAATTTCAAGCTAACTGTAAATATATGTCAATAGTTTCTTAGAAATCAATTAAACAGGATAGGTTGCAAGGTAGGAGTTAGACAGCTTTAGTTGGGACCCATAAATTTTCATTCAAAGTTAATATGTGCATCCCAAGACGCACTAAATCAAAAAGCTGTGTGTGTGTGTATATATATATATATATATATATACCAACCCCTCTGCATGAGCAGGATGCAACACAGTCAATTTCTTACACAGGGTTTAACAGGTTTGAGTTCAGAGTTTTCCTTCTCCTAGACTGGTTACCTAGCCATGGTTAAAAGCCCAGTCCACCATGCTATTTACCCATAGCTAGAGTGAGAGTAGCTGGATGCATACCTTTCCCAATGGTATTAGCGCTATGTTAGCTTTATTCCGCTTAAAACTAGATTGACCGTGTCGTATTCTGTCCATGGCGGAGGGTTAGATATTTCAGTGAACAGCTGCTAAATAAATTTATCTTACTGGTTATACACATCAATTGTAAACAATATCTCAGTTGTGAACGATATGCTAAACTTTCTCTTTCTTGGCTTGGAAGGAAGAATTATCACTTTGAGATTTGAGTAAGATTTGAAAGTAAGATGAGATAAAGTTGTTTACAGGGAGAAAAAAAAAATAATAATTAGAGGGAGATTTTTATGGATGTTAATTTTTTTTTTTTAAGAATTCCTGCTAAATCATTTAGTAACGGAAGAGACATTTGGAATTTTTTCCCTCCTCTAATTATCAATGAGAAAATTAATAGGTACTATATATATATAACACACACACATATAAGTGTAAATATATTTATAAGTGAACAGTGCCTAATATCTTTGATAGGCATTTATATTTAAGTTAATGTAGCATGGGCATGAATTCAATGTTGCCTGGTTACTGACAGTTTCTCATCTATGTTATCTTCAAACCAAGTGTGTATGTATATATATATATATATATATATATATATATATATAGGTATATGTAAAAACAAAATTTCTTTTGCGATGAAACAAAGAAAATACAGTGCTCAATCACAGTTTGTAAGAGCTAATATTTATTTATTTTACAATGTTTTCATAGATCAATGTTCATTATCAACGACCGCGGTTTCATGCCGAAGCAATCATCAGGTTGAAAAGTAAGATCCAATGGTGTTTGTTGTGGTTCTTTACTCAAAGACAAAGACACATTTAAATGTGTCTTTGAGTAAAGAACCACAACAAACACCATTGGATCTTACTTTTCAACCTGATGATTGCTTCGGCATGAAACCGCGGTCGTTGATAATGAACATTGATCTATGAAAACATTGTAAAATAAATAAATATATATATATATATATGTATATATGATGGACTCTCCCGTCGATCGACGTATGAGTGTTCATACAATGAACATCCACACAGTGATTTGTTTATAGTGGTGAAGGCTTGTGTTGGACCATCCACACTTTTTGGCACAGTCGATAGGAAAGAATTGGTGCATCAAGAGTTGCCACTAACGCAATCAACGACCGACCTCAGGAATTTTGAATTCAGAGTTATCCCTCTCCTAGACTGGTTACCTACCCAAGGCTGAAGGGCCCAGTCTGCCCTACTATTTAACCCATAGCTGGAGGGAGAATATATGGATTCATACCTTTCCCAAGGGTATTAGCGCTATGTGAAATGCCAACAGTTTCGTCTAGAAATTGAACTCTAATCGATGAGTCCATTTTCCACGACTCTAACCACTAGCCCACACGCCTCCATATATATATATATATATATGTGTGTGTGTGTGTGTGTGCTTAATTGAAGTCGTACCTAATTTTGAATTGTCGGCTAAAAAAAGCCATATCCAAACACATCGTTTGTTTATTTACTTCTCATACTGTCGTGTAGTAAAAGTCACTATAAGAGGAATATAACCTACTCTTAAAAAAAAACGAAAAATCTAGGAAAGTCCGGTTGGTGTAGGGGTTACGGTCCTCGCCTGTCAGCTTGACAGTCAGGGTTCAAATCACGCACAAGGCGATCTTCCTATCTATAGCTCTGCTGATGAGGCCTAATAGGCCGAAATGTACATACAGAGATTGATTTTTCTCAATTTTTTTAGCCTTACATTTGAATAGGTATGCCTGCCTAATTAATTAATTAATTTTCAAAATTAGGTATGACTTCAATTAAGCACATATTCTCCCAAAAATTGTCGGCTAAAAAAACCCATATCCAAACACATCGTTTGTTTATTTACTTCTCATATATATATATATATATATATATATATATATATATAATGAACAGTTTAAGACCAATTTTTGGGTGCTGATTTGGTAGGTCTTATTTTATTAATTTAATTAAACCTTCCATGAGAGTATCTTGGGAACCACACAAGGATGCTGCATACTGCCCTGAACAAACCTTGGAAGCAACGCATCATAAAAAAAGAGGCTGTATGGCCACCTGCATCCTATCAAACTAACCATTCAAGTACACCAAACAAGACATGCTGGAAAAACAAAGACAAAATCATAAGTTAGGTTCACCTGTGGACACCTACATATGGACACACCAGTGTGGGCCAACCAGCAAAGAAACTACATCAATCAGCTCTGAGTGGATTCTGGATGTTGTGCAGAGGACCTGCCAAGAGTGATGACTGATAGGATATGTGGCGAGAGAGAGAGATGCGTATCCATGCTGTCATCACAACCTGAGGATGATGAGGATAAACCTCTTTCTATAATATCCTGGCATTGAATATAATAAAGTAATATTAGATGTTTAGTATGAATAAACATCTTATCACTAACGTCATTTGGTATTTTGATAATCTTAGTTCAATAATCAGATTTGAGAAAATCAGTTTTTTTCTTTGAACAAAAATGATTGACAATTCCTTTTCTTTTTTTCTAGTTTGGGTGTGACCAACAACAATAATAACTTGATCTGTTTATTTGCAAAAGCATCTCAGAATTATTCATCTCAAATTTTGATAAAATCCTTCTTTTTTTTTCTTTTTCTTTTTTTCTTTTTTTTTTCCTTCCCCCCCCACCCCCCCCATTGTTCTTTGGTTTTTATTGACTGCCAATAACACCACTCAGTAAATTTTTAGCTTTTGTACAACAAAATCTAAATTTATAAACTTATGATGCGAGATGGAAGGTCCTGAGTTTTGCGAGGACTACTATTAGAAAAGAGAGGAAGAAGAAATAAGAGTGAGTAAAGGCTTTAAAAAAAAAGTGATGAACATAAAACAGGTTGTCGTGAGTTTGACCGGGGCGTGACACACACACACACACACACACACCCCCGAATGGAGAATTAAAAGCCGACCGGAAGTTTCGGGTGTTGACCGGAACCAGAAGTCATGTGGTGACGTGGAACGACGAAGAAAAATACCTGCCTCTTTTTGCTTTCCGAGGCCTAGGGGAATGGACGAGGAGCCTCTGGTCCCTAGTGTGGGATACAGTAATTTAACAGTGTTCTCTCTCTCTTTATCTCTCTTTCTCTCTGCTTTCCTCCTCTCCAAACAGAGCCCACGAGACGAGCCTGGAAATAAAAGCTAAGCAGCTTGTGAAGATATATTTCTCACGTTGTCCTTTTTTTATCGACAAGATGACCGCCACGTTTTAGTGTCGTGAATTTGGAGGCACGTTGACAAGACCCGCTATATAACATATATCGTTTTTGGTACTGTGACCATATATCGATATTAGAACGTTACACTTAGTTCAAATTCAATAGACAAGGTGTTTCAAAAAATTTGATATCATTGAGATGTGAATAACTGAGTAACTATATAGTCTTCTAGGCAAAGGAAACTGCCTAACTATATAGTCTTCTAGGCAAAGGAAACTGCCTAACTATATAGTCTTCTAGGCAAGGAAACTGCCTAACTATATAGTCTTCTAGGCAAAGGAAACTGCCTAACTATATAGTCTTCTAGGCAAAGGAAACTGCCTAACTATATAGTCTTCTAGGCAAAGAAACTGCCTAACTATATAGTCTTCTAGGCAAAGGAAACTGCCTAACTATATAGTCTTCTAGGCAAAGGAAACTGCCTAACTATATAGTCTTCTAGGCAAAGGAAACTGCCTAACTATATAGTCTTCTAGGCAAAGGAAACTGCCTAACTATATAGTCTTCTAGGCAAAGGAAACTGCCTAACTATATAGTCTTCTAGGCAAAGGAAACTGTCTAACTATATAGTCTTCTAGGCAAAGGAAACTGTCTAACTATATAGTCTTCTAGGCAAATGTGTAAAATACCTCCAATGGAACCACCTGTTGGCTGGACATGTTGACCCGTGATGCTTAAGGATGGAATCCTGGTGTCTGAGCAGTTCATGACATGCAACACTCGAATTGATTCGAACAAATTCGTATTTTCAGTGTAGATTTACAGTGAAATGAAAATAGCCAACCAAAACAGTTATTGCTGCTAGGCTTCATACTTCTTATTTTTATTTGACCTATAGATGGGACCCTAATAATTACTACCACTCCAATTATTTTCATTACCTTTTTTTTTTTTTTTTCCAGTTAGGCATAAAAATTCCTGTTTGTAAATCAGTTATTGTTGCTAGGCTTCATACTTCTTATTTTTTTATTTCTTGTTTTGTTTCTTTCAACAACAACAACATAGTAAGTAATCCATTAACATTTTATAAATATTGTCTTTTCTGCAGAATGTCCAGATACAAATCAAGTCTTTGAATCCTTGTCCCTCAATCAATAAACTCAGTTTTCTCTTACACTCTCCTCTTACCACTCCCCCCTCTCTCCCCCCCCTCTCCTTTCTACATCTTCCTCTTCTATTTTACTGCAGCCATTCTTATCTCCAGCCCGAGAGGCTAAATACGCTCTCTCCCTCTGCTGTCCGCTGTGAGATCTGAAAAACTGTGCTGAATTCTAACGGACAATGGGAAGAATTATTGATTTGTGAAAGTCCAATGCTTGGATCTTTTCCTCTGTTGTCTGTCATTCCAGTCTGTGTGGCATTCAATGGACACAATTCAAATTGTCTTGCCCTAACTGGTCGGCACAAAAGAATTCTTTTGTAGAGCGGTACCGAACAAACGGTCTACTTTCAAGACTTGAATCGCAAGGAAATTTGATCTGTCCGAGGTACAGTTAGACTAGAGAAAAACTTTTTTTCTTAAAGGATCTGTTTGGGACATCTCGTTGTTTTTATAGTATATACATGCATCATTGCATGTATATACTATAATTGCATTTTTACTTAGCGCTAATACCATTGGGAAAGGTATGAATCCTACTCTCCCTAAAAATCTATGGATAAATAGTAGGGCAGACTGGGCTCTTTAACCTTGGTTAGGCAACTGGTCTAGGAGAAGGAAAACTCTGAATTCAAACTTGTTGAACTCCACTTAAGAAATTGACCTTGTGTCACATCCTGCTCATGTGGAGGGGTTGGTGAATATATATACATGCATCATTGTGGTTATCACTACAATGAACAACCCCAACCCCTTTTTATCATATGGGTGCTAGAAGGCAGTGGCTGAGGGTCTTCAGGCCCTGGGAATGACATTAAACTCTATCTGATGGTGAGATTCCAGTTCTGGAGGTCTGGGGAATGTGGAGCACCTCTTCATCATCATTGCTCCCAGATTCACTCTGACCCGGAGTGGTAGTACCTGTTAGGGTCCTATCTATGGTCCGGCCTGTTGGCTGGGGCATTAGAATGCACTGACTGCACCTCTGCAGAGGGGTAAGACTCCCCCCAATGGGGCCACCTGTTGGCCGTGGGTGGTGACCCGTGATGCTTAAGGATAGAACCCAGGTGGATGAGCAGTTCATGACATGCAATACTCCACTTTGACCCTATCTTGGGCTAGACGAGCGGTCGGAGAGGCCCCCTCCGATCAATCGGCTGGTCACGTCAAGCCCTAGTACCTATATGATTTTCCCAACCCTATTGCCCTTATGACAAGCCTCAATGTCTTCATGTCCTGGGTATGACGTTAAACTCTATCTGCTGGTAAGGTTCCAGTTTTGGAGGTTTGGGGAATGTGGAGCACCTCATTCATCACCATTGCTCCCTGGTCCACTCTGACCCGGAGTGGTAGTACCTGTTAGGGTACCATCTATGGGTTAAATAGAAAATGTGAGTTTATAAAAGAATTGTGTATCCATTAAGAATTAATTTTATTTCAAAACTTGATCGGCATTAAATGACCCACTGAGGTTGATATGCCGTAAAACAAACCAAACCAAACTACAATGAACAACAGCAAGGAATGATGGTAAAAAGGAAGAAAATATCAAAAAAAGAAATGAAGGAATGACAGTAAAAAAAAAATGTAAAAATTAAGGAAACATCGAAGAAAGAATGACAGTAGCTTGAAGAGAATTTTAAACAATCCGAAATATGGCATGACCTTTCTTATGATCAATATTTTCTTTTCTATCATTAGATCTGCAACAATCTTTATATATATATATATATATATATATATATATGAGAAGTAAATAAACAATGTGTTTTGATATGGCTTTTTAGCCGACAATTTTTGGGAGAATATGTGCTTAATTGAAGTCGTACCTAATTTTGAAAATTAATTAATTAATAATTAATTAATTTAGGCGAGCATACCTATTCAAATGTAAGGCTAAACAAATCGAGAAAAATCCATCTCTCTAGGCCGAAATGTACATACAGAGATTGATTTTTCTCGATTTGTTTAGCCTTACATTTGAATAGGTATGCCCGCCTAATTAATTAATTATTAATTAATTAATTTTCAAAATTAAGTACAACTTCAATTAAGCACATATTCTCCCAAAATATATATAATCCAAAAGTCCGGAGAAGAAATCTTCCTAACAACATAAGAGTTTTTTAAAAAAAACCTGTCGCAGTTTGCAGAGCTCAATGTGTGCTCTTATTGTTAGTCACAGAGCAAATTTATAAGTAAAAATATAACAAAAAGACTTAGAGTTTTTTGCTTTATAGTCTATTTCAGGAAGCTTGGACAAAGTGTCTAACTCTCCCAAATCATCAGATGATTTGGGAGAGTTAGACACTTTGTCTAAGCTTCCTGAAATAGACTATAATGCAAAAAACTCTGTCTTTTGTTACATTTTTACTTGTGTGTATATATATATATATATATATATATATATATATATATATATATATATATTTATCTCACTATCACACACACACAGAGCTTTTTACAAATTTACAAACAAAAATATAAAAATGTACACTATCTCCTAATTCCTTGTATATCTGTTGCCCTTAACCCAGAGCTGTGAAACATTCTGTTACTAATTTTAATTTTTTTCCCCCCTTTTCTCATTTTAGGAAGCCGATAGCAGTTCATCTTCACCGGAAGTGAAAAAAAATAGAGACAGAAATACAACCAATGGCAATGGGAACAAATTTAACCAAGCAAATGGTTCTGAATCTCCTAAGGTTTCACAAAGGTAAGAATGAGAGAATCTATTTAGACTCTCCCCCCCCCCCCGTTTCTAGGTATTAGTTAACTCCGTGTGCAGAGGACATAATGAAACCAAGGTGCACAAGGGGGACGTTACATATTTTTTTTTTTTTTTTTTTTTTTTTTTTTTAACCAGTTTTTGTTTAACAGTTAAAGTTATGAAAATAATATTAAGTCCTTTTGAACTAACCATATTGATGCATATAATAATAATATACTCCCACCCCCTAAAAGAAATGCCCTTTTCAGCTGGGGCTGTAAAATATGATAACATCACTTCTGCAAAGGGGTAAGACCCCACCCGCCCCAATAGAGCCACCTGTTGGCCATGGTTAGTGACCTGTGATGCTTGAGAATGGGATCGTGTTGGCTGAGCTGTCCCTGATCTGGATACTAAGTGGTTCCGTGACGTGCAACACGCCACTTTAGCCCTTACTTGGGTTAGGGAGGGGCCCCCATCCGATCAATTGGCGGTTCATGTCAATCCCAAGCACCTATATAATTGCGCATAGTGTAATGGTTAAAGTCATGGAAAATGGACTCGTCACCCCAAGTTCAAATCCTGGACGTGGTAATTGCATTTCACTTAGCGCTAATACCCTTGGGAAAGGTATGAATCCTACTCTCCCTCCAGCTATGGATAAATAGTAGGGCAGACTGGGCTCTTTAACCTTGGTTAGGCAACCGGTCTAGGAGAAGGAAAACTATGAATTCAAACCTGTTAAACTCCGCTTTAAAAATTGACCTTGTGTCGCATCCTGCTCATGCAGAGGGGTTGGTAAATATATATATGATTGCCCTGACCGTATTCTTCAAATTCCTTTAATGGGGAAACACACAATCCTTTTTATCATATAGGTGCTAGAAGGCTGTGGCTGAGGGTCATCAACTAGTATTTATTAATATACATGAAGTTAATGAAAATAATTTCTATCAATTTATTAATATACATGAAGTTAAACAAATCATATGCATATATTAAAAAGGGGTCCAGTGGCTTCGGCCTTGGACTGTTGAAGTAATTAACAGCGTTGATCCCAGGGGGCTATTCCCCCAGGCAATACCTGCCCCTTGATTTAAAGGGGCAGGGTTGGGTTTATTGCCCAGTGCCTGAGGCACTGCGCAATAAATAAGTGCCAGTGCCTTGAGGGGGAATGCTGACGGGATCAACTCATTTTTTGTGCCTACTACCCATGAGCTTCGGTTCGGGAGTGGGCCCACATAAAAATGTCCTTGTGTCACGCCCTCACATAAGTGGGATGAGAGGCAACTCTTTTTATCATATGGGTGCTAGAAGGCAGTAGCTGAGGATCTTCATGTCCTGGGAATGACGTTGAACTCTATCTGATGGTGAGGTTCCAGTTCTGGAGGTCTGGGGAATGTGGAGCACCCCTTCATCACCATTGCTCCCAGGTCCACTTTGACCCAGAGTGATAGTACCTGTTAGGGTCCCATCTATGGGTTGAATAGAAAAATGTGTTTATAAAAAGAAATTGTGTATCCATTAAGAATGAATTTATTTCAAAACTTTGTCAGCATTAAATGACCCACTGGGGTTGATATGCCGTAAAATAAAACCAAAACCAAAATTCCTAGTGACAAGGAATGAAGAACTCATTATTAAAACTGATTTGTTTTCCTGGCCATTCTTTTAATTTTTTTTTTTTTAATTGGATGTTTTACTTGGATGTTTTTTTTTTTTTTTTTTTCTCTTCTCTTTTTTTTAATTCCAGAAGGTCAGTGGAGTGCAGAGAGACAAATGGGTTAAGTTCTCTGATTAAGAAATGTTGGAATAATGTTTAGACATTAGTACTCCAGTCACAATTCCCTTAGTTATTTACATCACATTCTCCATGATTTTATTTCGGTTACAGACAGAAAAACACACAATCTCCATTATAATAAGATATGTACTAGCAAATATATGCACCCTCCGGGTGCAAGTATTTAAGTTTTAATGTAATGAAATATCGTATTAAATTAGAAAGTCTAATAAGAATGCAGAAAAAAAGATTTGAAACTGAGTGGGGGTATAATAGAAAAATAGAAATGAAACTTACTCTTCCATCACTGCCGTCTTTCATTGCTGAATTTTACTTATTTAACTATTTAGTTAAATTAGGAAATTAAGAATAAAATGACAGTTATTTTTTCTTGTTAATGGATTTCATTTAAGATTCATTGGAGAGATGTTTGCTTATATTCATTAAAATAAAACCAAACAGTTAGAAATCAATAATACTAAGCACATATTTAATAAAATCACATTTTTAATATCAATATGCAAATTAGCCTTCCCATTCACACTGCAAACCGCTATTTTTTGTATATATAAATACAATATCATGTTATTTGTATGCAGATATGGACAACACTAATAAAAAGGTGAAGCAATTTTATCAATAATTGAGGTTTAAATATAAATAAAATAATGTGATGTAAATAACTATGTTAATTGTGACTCGATTAGTAATATAGTTTCGGTTACAGACAGAAAAACACACAATCTCCATTATAATAAGATCTATTATCTTATTAAACTTACATTATCTGAGAACGAACAGAACTAAGAAAAAAAAAATGGGATAGAAGAGCCGGGTTAGCTCAGTCGGTACAGCATTCAGCTAGAAACCACAAGGTTCCTAGTTCGATACCGGCCCTCGCCAACTCAGCGTATGAGTAGCACAGGGATCTGTGCGGTAAAGTAAGGAGCTGATAGTAGGTGTGATGCTCCACTTCAGACGCTAAAATAATCTCCTTGGTCTAGCGCTAGTGAAAAGGGGATAGACTCCTCGCTGATTGGCTGATACCGACATTAGGCCACCCCAACGACTTTATTTTTACTTTTAATGTTTTGTGCAAAGATTTGATTTTTTTTTAATATTGATATAGTATGTTTTGTGCCGGTTTAGCTCAGTCGGTAGAGCACTTACCTAGGAATCACAAGGTTCTTGGTTCGATGCCAGCCCTCGCTAAAATATCTGGTTTATAATAAAAATCATTAGGCCCTTAATATTGAAATTTATCAAATTAACTTTTTAAAAAATTAAAATTTTTAGAAATAATGCAAACTAAATACTTTATAAGAACTTCTATAAAAACCAAAAAAAAAAGAAATATCAGGGCACTTTAAAAAAAATCAATGTTTGCATTTAATTATTTTAGGACTAAATTCTTTTTTTTTTTTTCTCCAAGTACTTTTATATAAGGGCCACTTATATTTAGCACAGGGATCTGTGCAGTAAACTAAGGAGCTGATAGTAGGTGTGGCGCTCCACTTCAGATGCTAAAATAATCTCCTTGGTCTAGCGCTAGTGAAAAGGGGATAGACTCCCTCGCTGATTGGCTGATACCGACTTTAGGCCACCACCACCACCATGATTACCTTTATCTATTATCTTGTTAAACTTACATTATCTGAGACAAACGGAACTTAACTTAACTTAACTCTTTGCCTACCAAATTTTCCCCACGACCCTATCAAATTTTCTTGGTATTTTTTACCTGTATGATGGGATATTTCAAAGTTCACTATCTATTCACCTCAGAACTCATTTTATTCAAAAAAAAGTCCTATTATTATTGTAATCTGCTCAATTATGATAAGAGTCTCTGACAGAGGTTTACAGTAGGATTTCAGTAGTGGGAGAGCCGCTGTGAGCAGCTCAAAATAAAAATTCTTTTTTTTGTTGGGGGGGGGGTAAAATTCTGGAATAATTGTTTGTTTTTTTTAAACAGGGGAATTTCCAAGCTTTATATAGTTTAGGAGCCTCACCAAACCTTAATCCAACATTGGATGTAATCTTTTATTCTTATAAAAATATTTATTTATTTTTTGTATTATTTGAATTTTCCAGACTGTTGTTCTCATTTTTATTGTTATATACACAATATTTCGACTGATGTGCCCTCCGGCCATCTTCAGATGTTTATTTCCAAACTCTGGAACCTTCTTGGTTTTTGGCTGGAGGTCCAGTGGCTTCGGCCCTGGACCGCAGAAGTTAACTACGTTGATCCCAAGGGGCCATCCCCCCAGGCAACACCTGCCCACTCGATTTAAAGGGGCAGGGCTGGGTTTATTGCCTGGTACCTGAGGAGCCCTCTCCTTGAGAGGTAATGCCAACGGATGAACATATTTTTTTGCACCCGCCTCCTGAGCTTCGGTTCGTGGGTGGTCCTACATTAATAAGGCCTTGTGCCTGACCCGTATATGTGGGATACATGGTAAATATCAACCTTCTTGGTTAACAGAATGAGAACAGT